>OU342737.1:82564896-83013355 GCA_910589765.1 Avena atlantica
CAAAACATGACCAGCACCAAACTGCCATGGGTGTTCGGTATATTACCATGTAATCTAGATCAGATGACTCTAGTGCAAGTGGGAGACTGTTGGAGATATGCCCTAAAGGCAATAATAAATGTAGTTATTATTATATCTTTGTGTTTATGATAAATGTTTACATTCATGCTATAATAGTATTAACAAGGAAACATTAATACTTGTGTGATTTGTAAACTTAATTTGAAGTCCCTAGTAAAGCCTCTATATAATACTAGCTTGTTGGTTAATAGATGATTGTGGTTTCCCTATCATGAACATTGAGATGTTATTAACAACATGATCATATCGTTAGGAGAATGATATGGTGGACATACTCCTATAGATAAGCGTAGCATAAAGATCAAGTCATTTTAATAGTTCAATTGCTATATGCTTTCTGATACATAGTAATCTAATTCCTTCAACCATGAGATCATGCATATCACCTTTACCGGATGGATGCTTTGATGGCATCAAACACCACACCGTAACTGGGTGGCTATAAAGATGGCATTGAGTGTTCGGAAAGTATTGGTTGAAACACATGGATCAAGAGTGGGATTTGTCCATCCATATGACGGATAGATATACTCTGGGCCCTCTCGGTGAAATGTCATCCAATTAGCTTGCAAGCATGTGACTGGCTCACAAGGGATCACATATCACGGGAACGAGAAAAGTGTACTTATCGGTAACGAGGTTGAACTAGGTATGCAGAGATACCGACGATCATAACCTCGGATAAGTAAACTATCGTGAGACAAAGGGAAATTGATATCGTATGTAAGTGGTTCATTCGATCGCAAAGTAATCGTAGAAATATGTGGGAGCCATATGAATTTCCAGATTCCTCTATTGGTTATTGTTCGGAGAAGTGTCTTGATCATGTCCGCATAATTCACGAACCGTAGGGAGACACACTTAAGGATTCAACGTTGTTTGAGTAGTTATGGAATGATGAGAAAGAGACCGAATGTTGTTCGGAGTCTCGAATGGGATTCGGGATATCACGAGGAGATCCGGAATGGTCCGGAGAATAAGGTTCATATAAGGAAAGTCCCGTTTCGGAGTTGGGGAATGGTTCCGGTGTTTTTCATCGGGAATGTTCTAGAAGGTTCCAGAATGTCCGGCACTCTGGGGGGGGAAGGGTACATGAATGTGTTATATCAAGTTGGTATGGTTGCATCATGTACTCGGTGTCATCGCTGATCAAAATAGAGGGTTTATTCAAATCCTAGTTTGAAAAGTCAAACGGCTAGTTTGAAAGTCAAACGGCAGTTTTTGGAAAGAGGAGGAGGAGTGGGAAACCGAGTTGGGGAGGAGTTCCCTCCTCCAACCGGCGGCGCACCACCCAAGCCGAGTTGGGGAGGGAATCCTCTCCCTCCCCTTGGCCGGCCGGTCCCCCTCCACCTATATAAGGAGGGGCAGGGCTCCCCTCCTTGACACACAACTTCCACGCCTCAAACCCTAGCAGCTGCTGCCCACCATAGCCGCCGCCGCCCCCTAGGGTTTCTCCCCTAGCCGCCGACTTGGGCACCTCCAAACCCTAGCTGCCGGCTCTAGCACCTCTTCCTCGGCGTGTCTAAACCCTAGATCGTCGAGGGACTCTCTCATACTCCACCATACTCGCTCCGGCTTAAGGCGAAGCCCTGCGAGATCTCCCCTCTACTTCCGGTACCACGCCGTTGTGTTGCCGGAATCGCGAGGAGAGTGCTACAACCTCCGCTGCCTGCTGGAACAAGGGAGAGGAAGGTCTTCGTCGAGTACCGAACGTGTGACCGACTGCGGGAGCACTGCCGGAACGTAGCGCCGGAAGGATCGTCTACGCGATCTTGAGATCGGGAAGGGTACGGCTACATCACCCACGAGAATCCGCTCTCGTTAAACACTTTGGAATCTTCGAGGGTGAGTTATTCTATCGACTCGTTGCTACAATCTAGTAGATAGATCTTGGCTTGTTTGTTTGTATGCGGTAGAAATTTTTTGTTTTCCATGCTACGAAACCCTATACATCTTACTCAAGCAAACTAAGCAAACGAAAACCAAAAACGAAAACTAAGACGCTCCAAGAATAACACAACAATGCATGAAACAATAAAAACGAAGTGTCTAGAAAGACCTGAGATTTTTATTGATGAAGAAGGGGATGCCTTGGGCATCCCCAAGCTTTGACGCTTGTACCTCTTGAATATATCTTGGGGTGACACGGGGTGTCATCCCCAATCTTGAGCTTTTGTCCATTCTTCATCTCATTACATCATTCTCTCTCTACACCTGCAAATTGTCCTTCATACAAAACTTCACACAATCTTCATTAGCAACATTAGTGTATTCAAAAGATAATATACCTTTGGGTTTAGCTTTAAAAACAACAAAACTTTCACTAAAGACACAAGCTACTGTATAAACAAGCTACTGTATAAACTTAGCAAAGGTTTATTTAAATAAAATGATAAGGAATTAATATCCAAACTTTATTTAAATAAAAGGTTTTACCAATTTAATTGAAACATCAAAACTTATTAAAATATTTAAAATAAGTTTTCCAAATATTTGATATTCACAAATAAAACCTACTAAAGTGTTTTGGCTTTATTTTAGATTTCAAAATAAATATCTCAATAAAACAAATCCTATTTGATTTACTAATGAAAGTCTATTATATTTAATTAATAATGGACTCTAAAAATAAAAGGTTATTTTGTTTTAAAACAAGTTTCCAAGTATTCTATATTTCCCAAATAAAACTTACTGATTTGGTTTTAGAAAAGATTGGGATTTAAATAAAAGCTTTGAAATAAATCAAATCCTATTTTGATTTAAATAACCAAGGTCCAATTTTATTTAATTATTAATGGACCCTATTATTAAAATTATTAATTTGAATTTGGATTTTGGTTCATGTTACTGAACAGAACTAATTTCAATGTTACAAAGTTTGGGTGTTGTTTGAATTGATTTGAACCTTGTTTGATTGTTTGGAAATTCAAAACAGGAAATAAAATTAGGAAAGGAAAAAGATTCAGAAACAGAAAAAAATAAGAAAAGGGTCGACCCAACCCAGCAGCCCAACATGCCTAGTAACCAGCCCAGCTCCCCTCCCCGAAGCGTTTCTTTCCACTCAGAACCGCACCCACACAGAGGCTGATCGGTGGACCCAACTTCCTTTCCTTTCTTTCACTGCCAAGCGGACCCCACCCTCTCCTGTTCATCATCCTCCCCGCAGCGACCCGTTCCTCCTCGTTCTGCCGTTGATTCTCCGGCTTAATTCGACTTAAACGCCGCGTTTATTCCTCGTGGTGATCACGCACCTTTAAACGCCAGCACGTCCTCTCTCGTTTCCCTCTGACCCCTCCCTCAAGCACGCCCCCAGGCCGAGGAATTTTGCCCTGTACTCCCTCTACTCCGACGAGCTTTCTTCCCAAAATCCGGCCAGCAGACACCACCCCGAGCCTCCCTGAGAACGCTGACAACTTCCCCACTCCCAGACTCATCTCCCAGCACCCTCCTCTCAACCGCGGGCGCCCCATAGCGTTGGCTACATCAAGCTTTCGAACGCCGCCGCGTCTGCCACCTCTCCGACGATGCCCACAGGTTGTACCCGACCGCCCCTCTCCCCCTCATTCACACACGCGTCATCCCCTCGACCATACGCATCTAACCGTGCCCTTTGTTTGCCTCCGCGTGATCTGAAATGTTGCCTTCGACCACAGACAGAGCCGTCCGGCGTTGCTCTCTACTCCGACGAGCAATCGCAGCTGCCCCCTAGCGCCCCTCGACGGACAAGTACCACGTTGAGCCTCAGCGAGCGTCAGCGATTCCGGTGAGCATCTCCCCACCCTCCTTTGCTTCCTGTACCGCCGGCGCCGTCATCTACTGGCCGCTCCGCCGCCAGCCACCGTCGTCGCGCCGCCAGCTTTTGGCAAAGCATTGAGAGCAATCCGATCTTGATCCGGTGGATAGGATAGAAAGTAGAACGAAAGAGTAAGAATGAAACTGAGCCGTGCGATATTAGTTAGATCTAACGGCCTGCAGCGCGTGATCCGTGCGAACCGTTTTCGTCAAATCAGAGTGAGACACGTGGCCAGTATTAAATCTAAAAAACAGATTTGAATCAGATTTATTTGCAAACTTCAAACCTTTGTATCTTTGGAACCACACGTCCAAAAATTGCAAATTTTATGTCGTTGGATTCAGGAGAGCAAGCCCTAGCCAACTGTGGCCTTAGTTTAGAAAATAGTATATGTTAGTTTGCTTGATTTTGCAGATTCTTTTGTGAGCTTGTTTAGAGTATAAAAATTGTTTAAAATTGATTTTAAGGTTAAAACTTTTGCAAAATGGTTTGATGTGACCTTACTGACCCTAGGAACCAACCTTTGGTGTTGAAAATGATTTTGGTAAAGTTTAGGTTAGATTAGTTGACTTAGCCATTTTCTAGCCAAATAAAATTATTGATTTTATTATGGAAATGTTTTTGCAAAGAAAACTTTGAGAAAATGTTTTGGACCAAACTTACTGACCTAAAAACACCTAGTTTTGCAATGGCAACTCATTTGGTGAAAAACTTAAAAGTTTTTGTTTTGATAAAACATTTTTCACCACATAAAATGATGAATGGATTTTAAAATGGTTTTGAGATAAAAACCCATTTGCAAATGACTTTGCCATTTTGGTAAATGACCAATTTGGAACTTACAAAGTTTAGAAGCCTAGTGGAGACCATCCTTGCAATAGAACCAACCTTTGCATACTTATGCATGACTTAGATTCCATTACTTTGTGTGTGTGTGAAAAATTGTTTGTTTGACTTTGGTTTGGAATGTGAATTGAATTTGTGTTTGCTTGATTGATTTGTAGTGAAGTGTGAGACTACAAAGATCAAGGAGTGAACCACCATTCCCTACCAAAAAGGCAAGTGATGCTTCATACTTTTTGTCCCATTACTTTCACTATTGCATTAGCGATTTTGCTAAGTAAAACTTGCATGGATTTTTCTAAGTATAGACCTTGCTATAGTAAAACCTAGTAGATGAATACTTAGTAGGATTTTCCTAAGTTAAAGATTCCTACTACTATCAAGCTTAGCCTAGCTAATAGAAAACATGGGTGGACTATATATTCACACTATGGAAAAATATTCTAAGTCTGAGGACTTGTGATTTTGTCTAATAAAACAACTAAGTTAATGAATCACCTGGGTGGAATGGGATGGCTTGGTGGTGTTTGGTTGAGTGGTTACACAAGGCCAGGGGACTGGTGAACCTTGTGTATCTCACTTGTGGTATGCCACCCAGGAACAAAGAGATTTGAGATGTCAAATGTTGAGAAGCTTCAAGTGCAACCACTTGGCAATATGGGCTCTGCCATGATCATATAGGTTGCAAGAACTTAGCCATATGGACAGTGGGTGGTAGTGTTTGATAGGTTGGAGCGCGTCCATTTTGGTCTAAGGGAAGGCTTCTGAAAGATCCTGTCTTGGGAAACCAAGTCTTCTGGGGAAAGTGCACCACCTCTGCAGAGTGTAAAACCTAAGTACTTAGCCATGTCCCTGGTAAAGGACAATTTGAGCATCAAGACATGGAAGCAATCAAGAATCTCATCATTCAAATTTCTAAAGTTAAAACTTGTGGATTAAACAAGGGTTGTTTGAAATCTTCAATCTTTGGTTGGTAGATGCCTTGGAAAGGATCTTCAATCTTTGATTGAGAAAAATGATTTTGTCAAGCAAAAACTTAGTATTTTCAAAATGATAAGAAAAATCTATTTTGAGCAATGCAAGCCTCAACTCCACTTAGCCAAATGCATATAGATAATAGACTCCACTATACTACCATAGTATCACTTGCCAATACAATTCAAATGTATTGACCCTTTGTGGCTGTAACTTGTATGTTGCAGGTTTGATTGATTTTAGTGAAGATTGTTTGATTAGGATTAAAAAGTCTACAACCAACATCTGCCTGTGGCACTATGAAGATGAAGGACCCATGACTATAGTTATTCCGCTGCAATGTAATGTAATAGCCAAATGAGCTATGTAAGATGTAATAAAATTTATGTTATTCCTGGTTATAAAGTTATATTATGACCTTTGTTTCTTGATATTACATCTTAACTGTGGGTGCTAGCTATTGATCCAGGGACTAGCATTGTAAACACAGGAGGAATCTACCTTATTAGGTTGAGACCTCTACACTAACCCACTTCCTATGCATAGGAATCTTGTAAAGAAACAAGTCATGAAATCACAAAGCAACAAGCATAGGAAAGAAAAACAAGTGCAGCTTCAAAATTTTCAACATAAAGAGGGGAAACTTAATATTGTTGAGATACATAAGACCATGTTTCCTCTCTCTCATAATAACTTTCAGTGGCATCATGAACAAAATTAACAATATAACTATCACATAAAACATTCTTATCATGAGCCACAAGCATACAAAAATTATTACTCTCCACATAAGCATAGTCATTCTTATTAATTGTAGTGGGAGCAAATTCAACAAAATAGCTATCATTATTATTATCATCACCATAATCATCAAAAATAGTAGGCATATTGTAATCACAAATAATTTCATCTGTAGTAGTAGGTGGACTGAAAATATCATACTCATCATTGTAATCATCATAAATTGGAGGTTTGCTATCATCATAAGCAATAGAATAACTATCTTCCCAAGTGTGTTCATTTGTAAACATATCATCATTGGAAGGAACATGGATACACTAATAGCACAACAATTATTAATATCATCATTTTCAGAATTGGTACCAAAGAGATTTTCAATATCAAAAGTAGTGTGCTTTTCCCAATCATGATCACTAATATAGGTAACATGCATATGAACATCATCTAGTTCAGACTCATCAGCAAAAACTATGATAGGAGTAACATTCTTAGGGGAAGATACCGTTTCCTCTCTCCTTTTACTCCTCTTCTTCTCCTTCTCTTTAGGAGGGAGAGGCTTGAAAGGAAGCTTCTCCACATACCCTGGTTTATTGTTAGAGACAATAGAAGAAACTTTGGAGGATTCCTCCTTTTCATTAATAAGATCAAAACACATATCAGTCCTATCATAATTTGGTAAAATATCATCTTTTATAAGATTTTGTATGTAAGTATTTGCGTGGCAGTTTTCAACACAATAAATATGACAACCATGCAGGACACTATTCATATGAAAAGTACTCATGTCTATCAAAGAGGTTTTTCTTGATAACTCTTCACACCCCAAAAATAATGTAAGTTCATCATGTTGATTATCAGTTATCACGTTATCACAATACAAACTTGCAGGATTATTATGGCCTGAGCATTGAAAATTGAAATGACCCACTTCAAAGCAAAGTTCGCAAATAAAAGGATAGAGGGCACAAACTTTTTACCAAGATCATCTAGAGCCTTATACCACTTCCTAGTTTTTTCATTCCAGTGGGTGATACAATATTCTTCTTCTGTTTGATTCTTCTCACAAGGTCTATGCATACCACAAAAATTAACATGCTTATAAGAAATAGTACTTTCAAAAGTTTGAGCATTTTTTTGCAATCATTAATAACATTTTCATTTTCCATGCAAGTGTCTTTAAAAGGTTCATGATACATGTCCCACTTTTCTTTAGGAGCATTAATATGGGAAGCAAAGGCTCCATAATATTTAACAAGAATTTGAGGATCAATACCATATCTAGCACTAAGCTCTTGAAAATTAGCAGTTTCAGCGAAAGACTTAATGCAATCATACTCATAGTTTATACCTGGTTTTTTACCTTTGTCGTTATCCCAACCTTCGGTATTGCTTTGAATTGTTTCAATAAGATCCCACTTAGCCTTGAACTCCTTACTTGTGAAGGATCCCTCTAAACAGGTATCCAGATAGTCCTTGTAATGTCCTGAAAGCCTTGCATAAAAAATATTGATAACAACATTACTAGGGAGCTCATGAATGGGACATTTGAGAATTAGTGACTTCAATATCCCCCAAGCAATAATTTCTCCCTCATGAGGATGAAAATTATAAATATAATTCCTATATTTATGAATTTCACGAGGAGGATAAAATTTAGAATAAAAGAGAGATTTAAGTTCCTTCCACTCCAAATGATGAGGATCATCTAGTAGCTCATACCACTCCCTTGCTTTGTCCCTAAGTGAGAAAGGGAATAGCTTCCTCTTAAATTGGTCCATTGAAATACCTGCACACTTGAACAACTCGCATAATTCATGTATAAAGAGTAAATGATCACTAGGATGGACGGTTCCATCTCCAAAATAGCAGTTATTCATAACACGTTCAACAATTTCAATAGGTATTTTAAAAGGGACACTTTCAGTATGTGGATTTAGAATATCACAAGTATTATTAGAATTACCACATATGGGAGATAAAGTATCTTCAGAACTAATTTTCTTCCCTAAAGCTGGGGAGCTAAAAATATCTTTCTCATAAAAACTAGCTTCCCCAAGCTTAGACGTTTCCATACCATTAGTAACAATGGTGTTCAAAAAATCATACTAATAACATTGCTATTAGCATGCAAATAAAGCTCCATCGGTTTTTTAATTTTCTCTTCAAACACTTCATGTCCTAACTCAAGATAAATACTATAGAGCTCTCTAATTTTGTTGTTGTTTTGCATTAAGCCTAACTAGTGAAAATAAGAAAGGAAAGGACACAATTGCAGAATCTAAAGGAAATAACTTCGAGTACTCACACCGGAGGATGTGACTACCTTTTACCTTACCTCCCCGGCAATGATGCCAGAAAATAGCTTGATGTCTACACACTTCTATTCTTGTAGACAGTTGTTGGGCCTCCAAGTGCAGAGGTTTGTAGAACAACATCAAGTTTCCCTTAAGTGGATTACCCAAGGTTTATCGAACTCAGGGAGTAAGTGGTCAAAGGTATTCCCTCTCAAGCAACCCTGCAATCAAGATACAAGAAGCCTCTTGTGTCCCCAACACACCAAATACACTTGTCAGGTGTATAGGTGCACTAGTTCGGCGAAGAGATAGTGAAATAAAAGTGGTAACGGTGCCAGAAAATAGCTTTGATGGAGCTTGACGGTGAGGTAAAGACTGTAAGCAAGCAAACATGCAACAAATCTAGTAGCAAATGGTTTTTCAATGTTTTGAAACAAGGCCTAGGGATCATACTTTAACTAGTGAACACTTTCTCATATAAATATCCTCTCTTCATGATACTACTCTTAAATACTCTCCGGTTGGACACCCTAATCATTGGTAGGGCTATAACAGCACTCCTCAAAGTCCGCCTTTCCAAATCTAGATAACCCCACACTGTCACCTTGAGCGCATATGGTTCCAACAAACACCACAATTTCATAGAGACATCCAACTCCAAATATAACTCATAACAAATATTCCATCTAGCCAACGTGCCACACACGGTATGCACGCTGTCACTTTCACACACGTGGGGAAAAGCATAGATATATTAAAGCACAAAGAGTATTTATGTAGACTCAAACCTAAGTGCCACCATGGCGTGCACGCTGTCACTTTCACACACATGGGGAGAGAATACATCTATTAAAGCACTTGAGTATAAAGGTAGATCTACTTGATTACAAAGCTCATGATCACAATATGACTATGCATAGAGAGAGATGAACACATAGCTACCGGTAGAGCCCTTAGCCTCGAGGAAGAACTACTCCCTCCTCATCATGGGAATCGGCAACGGTGATGAATATGGCGATGGATATCGATGGAGATGGCTCCGGGGGCACTTCCTTGTCCCGGCAGGGTGCCGGAATAGAGACTTTCTATCCCCCGAATCTCCCCTTTGGTGGCTGTAACACCCTCAGAATCGGCCCTATGTAAGTTTTAGCGAAACCCGCCAAACCCGCATAGAAATGATTCAAAGGTGCCCACCAGGCACTTTCGTGCGGGTGGAAAACGAAGTAATATCATTACACAATAGTCCACGATGGAACCCACAGAACAGATATATACAACGGCGACTCAAAGAGTCAAGAATACAGATTTACAGTACAAAGATCCAGATCACCTTGAAAACAATATAGCGTCCGAGTACGGACAAGATGCAAATTGAGCTAAGAGCCCTGAAGAATAACCAATGGCGTCCATAACCCTGCCCAGGAAAAGCCGGAAGGGTAACCCTGCTAACGACGTCGATCTCAAAGCCTGCTTAAACAAAAGGGGTGCCGACGAAGGGCAAAGGAAAAAGAGAGAGCGGTCAGTACTGAGGCCAGTACACGGCGAGACTAGAATTCGGTGGTCGTCGCCTACATAGGTATGGTGGACTGAAGCGGCAGCGTGGCATGCACTAAACAACCTATAGAGACTCGATACAACTAGCGGCTATCAGAGAGGGGTAAGAAAGACCTATTCGGAACCAACCTGATACTACCACCAAACATACCCATCCTGGTGTTTCCCCCTCGAGACCAACGAGGAAGTCCACCGAGGAACTCACACCGTTGGCAGTTTTATTTATTCAGTTATCGTTGCAGCAATTACTAGTCAGGTATAGATAGTCATCCTGATAGAATAAGCAGTGGGCACTTTTAGTTAACCATTCCGTTGTAGTTGCAACACTTACTAGTCAGATACAATTAGCATGAGATATCCCAAACCCAGAAGTTGTTGGTACTTTTATTTATCCATTCCGTTGTAGTGAAGCTGATTACTAGTCATATCGGATACAAGTCAAATTATAGCAGTAAACTTTAGGTATAGTTGTCTATGATCGAGAACTATGCTCCAAGTCGTCCATAACCGCGGACACGGCTTTTCAAAAAGATTTAACCCTGCAGGGGTGCACCAAAGTATCCACACGCACTTCGACCCCTTTTTGCCAGATCAGTTAACATACACCCATCGGTATGTCGGCGGGGCCTAAGTCATGACGTTTCCCAGACCCAAAGCAAGTACATGGGGGCCACCCCACTAAGCTACCCGCAACGAAGTTGGCCGGCTCCGGAACGGACCCAGGGTTTGCGTCAGTGGCTGTAAACGACTGGGAACCCGAAAGTGTGACTGGGCTTGTCGATACCGCGAAAACACTCCGCTTACCTAAACAGTACAGGTGCTCCTCGCACAATCTTAAATAAAGCAGTAAAGCATGGCATAAGTACAGAATAGTAATAAAGCCCCAAACTACTTGTGGCCCCCGGTACAATACTTTGAAATCAGGTACTAATCGATGGGGGTGCCCATACACCCCACCTGTGGTTAGCGCGCTCGATCTCGGAACAGGTGTCAAGAACTCGGGGTCCTACGGGACACAAGTGGACGGTTAACAACCAAATAACATCTATTGCCCACCTATGCCTCTGCATTATTTACCTACTTCAATTTTAGTTATTAAACAATAAGTAAGGCTATGAGCATCTCCAACATTAAACATACGGCAACACTCCAACAACTGAGGTACTGGACGACACGCAACAACACTTGAGCAAGAGACTACGACGCGCAAGTCCAACTATCTACCAAACAACAGGCAATAGGATGTGTCCAAGGCAATATAAGGCTGCACGGGATATCACG
Source organism: Avena atlantica (assembly GCA_910589765.1). Lineage (NCBI taxonomy): Eukaryota > Viridiplantae > Streptophyta > Magnoliopsida > Poales > Poaceae > Avena > Avena atlantica. The sequence goes on from OU342737.1 coordinate 82,576,459, forward strand.
GATACGAAAACTAGAGCATCGCAACACAGATAGCAATAGATCAACAGGAGGGAATAAATACTATAAAAGTAAGATAGGTAGAAAGGGGGAGAATGCTCGCCTGAAAACATTGCCGAAGGTTCATCCGAAGGTCGGGTCGACACTCGCATCAACTCATCGGCCTAATCCGCGAAGAAGCAAAACACTAGAAGAAACACCGGATGGACTATTTAATACTACGGTAGAAAATCGGGCATGATGCATGTATGATGTATGACATGGCAAAGGTGCGATGCAATTAGGCAATATTAAGCGGAACCGGGGTCCCGACAATTAATTAGGTGGTTCATGTTGTTTAGATACCCCAAAATTTAAATGTTGTTTTAACATGGCAAAAGATAGCACCGGTTCGCTACACAAATTTAAATGGAGACAAACTAAGACTAGAATAGCCCGCATATGGTCTCCATATTTAATTATATGGTGAATCGGCATAAGGCCCCCAAACCACATGACAAAATGTATGCAAGCATGGCAATTTTATATGCAACAAGTAATATTATTTATAAAATATAGGTCACGGAAAAGAGGGTCACACTTTGGGGTTCGGCGAACTTGGGGCTCGGAGGGGTCACACATCGAATGGCGATCTTGGGATTCCGAGGGTTCGGGGGGATCGGTCTTTGAGGTCTCGAACATCGGATCCATGTAGACGATCATGGCGTATCGGGAGGGCGACCTTGTTGTTCCGTGTCCGAGTAGGAGAACTAGAGGTCTTGCGGCTACGATTGTCGATGCTGGACTCGGTTCTCGGCGCGAGTAGAATCAAGGGTTCATCCGAGCATCACCAATATCATTGCCAAAACTTGGTACTTTTCCACATAGAGGTCTAGATCAACATCACAGACATCTCCAAGGCATCATCCCTACACCAACAGTGCACTGATGCCCCTTGCGTCACTGCAACACTTCAGACTCAAACACGGGGGCCTCACATAACACATCGACAGGTGCCCTGTCTCCACTAACAGGGAACATGGCCTTGTTGGAGACACGGATGATGGCGGCCTTGGGCGGCGGCGACGGGGAACCAAAGGGTAGGCCGAGCAAGAGGGCCGCGACCAGCGTTGGTGGAGATGAACCGGGCTGAGGCCGGGACCAGCGCCAGGGCGACGACGATCAGAGGGGGTGGCGTCTGGCTTGAACGACGGAGAGGGTTGCAGGCGGGACAGCCAGAGACGCGGTCGGCATGGGACGCAGCCGAGCTCGAGGAGGAGGGAGGCCGGCAGGCCGGCTCGAGGAGCTCGTGACAGCAGGAGGGGCGCGGGTCGACGGTGCCGGGGCGTGGAGAGCGGGCCCCCTTGCCGGCGGCGGGGACGGCTTGGCGATGGGGAAGGAGCTTGGGGGCGAGGTAGGCGCAGGTGCCCACGGCTAGTGGAGCTAGGGAGCACCAGGAAGGAGGGTGGCGACCGTGCTCGCGGGAAGGGCCGACGGCGAGCGGCGGCCAACTCGGGATCGACGAGGTGTGCGGGGTGCTGCTAAGGCTCTGCGCAGGGAGAGGGTGGCGGAGAGGCGGCCGACGGCGAGGATCGGCGACCGGAGGAGAGGAGATGCGGGGCGTCAGCGGGGACCTACGGCCAGCGGCGCTCGGCGGTTGTTGAGCAGAGAGATGGGTCGGGGGAAGAAGAGACGCGGGGTGGGGGTCGCGTGGCCCGGGGCATCGAGGAGGTGGGGGCGGTCTCGGGGGAGTGCCGCGCGAGGAACGTGTTTGGGTGGGTCTGATTAGTGTGCGTGTGTTTGGTGTGCGTCTGGCGACGCGGGCTAGGTAGGCGTGGATCGTGTTGGGGCAGGGCGCTCGCGTGAGTGGGTGCGCGTGTGGGTCCTGCTGGCAGGTTGACCAGATCAGGGAGGGGTGGGGTGTGCGTTGCGTGCTGGGGTATGGTGGTGGCGGGGAGTGGTGTGGGGATGAGGTGGAGGGAAAAGGGAGGGGGTTGGTGAGGTGGCAGGTGGTGGTTGGGTGGATGGAGGGAGGATAGCTGAGGTGGCGAGCACCGATTGGGTGGGATGCGGTGGAGGAAGGGTGGGTAGATTAGGTTGGGGTAGGAAAAGGGTTTAGGTAGTCTGGTTTTTGTACTGGGGGTGGCTGACTGGGTCGGATCGGCCCGTTACGGCTGCCCCTAAAAATAAAGTAAATATTTTATTATTTTAAAACGGGGCTTTTGAAATCCATTGGTAGACGAAACAAAATAATCCGGAGACCCGGGTTTTGGATTTGAAATAAAGGCGGGGTATTTAGAAAACAAAATATGCTTTTCGAAAATAGTTTCAGACAAACAAATGCATGATGATGACGATGCTCAAATGCAATGTGGCATGATGACATGAGCATGCGGTCATGATGATGCAATGCACAAAAACAACGCGATTTTCTAGTAGTGGTTTTGCGGGATGCCACAATTCGACACCACTAACAATGGATCTCGCCCTCGAGATCCGCCTCATGGTACCGGGAAGAAGGGCGGCGATCTGAATCTTCTCGCATTGTGCAGATCCTCGCGACACCACTAACAAGAGGTCGTTGTCCGTGATCGTCGAGAGAACACTCCGGGAACAAAAGGTCGAAGGTAGAGGTATCAACAAATAAATCCACCTCTAACTCTGATGGAAAGAGGGAACCGATGCATTCTCATCCACTTCAATGTACACAAGAGAATAGAGTGAGTAGTCGGCATGGGGGCCAATCCATCACGCACCCAAACTATTACTCTGCACAATCAGTAGAAAAGCGTGCAACAATTCTCGGAATCAGACTGAAGATCTCGACAATCGAGGTTCAGAAACAAAGGAGTGATGCAGACTCTACATCGGATCTAGCGTAGATGATGTCGTCACGTCGGAAAACACCGGAAGGCATGAGAAGGAACAAAGAGAAGTCCACCAGACGAAGGGTTCCTCGGATAGCATGAAGACTAGATGTAGCAACACCGTTACCAAAGGAGGAAGCGAAACCCTGAAGGTACGATGGAACCCAACCACGAGAAATCCTGGACTCGAAGAGAGAGAAGAGAGCGGATTCAAAACACGCAGAGGTGAGAGGAGAGCAGCAGAGGGGTAAGGAGTAAAATCAGACCTAATCAGAACTATCCAACCGATTTTTCAAAAATAGTTTTGACACTGTACTTCGGCCGTTAGCTAGGTTATCCTACAGGCTGGACTTGTGGGGTATCGCAACTGCTGAGCTCTGATACCACTCTGTAACACCCTCAGAATCGGCCCTATGCAAGTTTTAGCGAAACCCGCCAAACCCGCATAGAAATGATTCAAAGGTGCCCACCAGGCACTTTCGTGCGGGTGGAAAACGAAGTAATATCATTACACAATAGTCCACGATGGAACCCACAAAACAGATATATACAACGGCGACTCAAAGAGTCAAGAATACAGATTTACAGTACAAAGATCCAGATCACCTTGAAAACAATACAGCGTCCGAGTACGGACAAGATGCAAATTGAGCTAAGAGCCCTGAAGAATAACCAATGGCGTCCATAACCCTGTCCAGGCCAAGCCGGAAGGGTAACCCTGCTAACGACGTCGATCTCAAAGCCTGCTTAAACAAAAGGGGTGCCGACGAAGGGCAAAGGAAAAAGAGAGAGCGGTCAGTACTAAGGCCAGTACACGGCGAGACTAGAATTCGGCGGTCCTCGCCTACATAGGTATGGTGGACTGAAGCGGCAGCGCGGCATGCACTAAACAACCTATAGAGACTCGATACAACTAGCGGCTATCAGAGAGGGGTAAGAAAGACCTATTCGGAACCAACCTGATACTACCACCAAACATACCCATCCTGGTGTTTCCCCCTCGAGACCAACGAGGAAGTCCACCGAGGAACTCACACTGTTGGCAGTTTTATTTATTCAGTTATCGTTGCAGCAATTACTAGTCAGGTATAGATAGTCATCCTGATAGAATAAGCAGTGGGCACTTTTAGTTAACCATTCCGTTGTAGTTGCAACACTTACTAGTCAGATACAATTAGCATGAGATATCCCAAACCCAGCAGTTGTTGGTACTTTTATTTAGCCATTCCGTTGTAGTGAAGCTGATTACTAGTCATATCGGATACAAGTCAAATTATAGCAGTAAACTTTAGGTATAGTTGTCTATGATCAAGAACTGTGCTCCAAGTCGTCCATAACCGCGGACACGGCTTTTCGAAAAGATTTAACCCTGCAGGGGTGCACCAAAGTATCCACACGCACTTCGACCCCTTTTTGCCAGATCAGTTAACATACACCCATCGGTATGTCGGCGGGGCCTAAGTCATGAGGTTTCCCAGACCCAAAGCAAGTACATGGGGGCCACCCCACTAAGCTACCCACAACGAAGTTGGCCGGATCCGGAACGGACCCAGGGTTTGCGTCAGTGGCTGTAAACGACTGGGAACCCGAAAGTGTGACTGGGCTTGTCGATACCGCGAAAACACTCCGCTTACCTAAACAGTACAGGTGCTCCTCGCACAATCTTAAATAAAGCAGTAAAGCATGGCATAAGTACAAAATAGTAATAAAGCCCCAAACTACTTGTGGCCCCCGGTACAATACTTTGAAATCAGGTACTAATCGATGGGGGTGCCCATACACCCCACCTGTGGTTAGCGCGCTCGATCTCGGAACAGGTGTCAAGAACTCGGGGTCCTACGGGACACAAGTGGACGGTTAACAACCAAATAACATCTATTGCCCACCTGTGCCTCTGCATTATTTACCTACTTCATTTTTAGTTATTAAACAATAAGTAAGGCTATGAGCATCTCCAACATTAAACATACGGCAACACTCCAACAACTGAGGTACTGGACGACACGCAACAACACTTGAGCAAGCGACTACGATGCGCAAGTCCAACTATCTACCAAACAACAGGCAATAGGATGTGTCCAAGGAAATATAAGGCTGCACGGGATATCACGGATACGAAAACTAGAGCATCGCAACACAGATAGCAATAGATCAACAGGAGGGAATACATACTATAAAAGTAAGATAGGTAGAAAGGGGGAGAATGCTCGCCTGAAAACATTGCCGAAGGTTCATCCGAAGGTCGGGTCGACACTCGCATCAACTCATCGGCCTAATCCGCGAAGAAGCAAAACACTAGAAGAAACACCGGATGAACTATTTAATACTACGGTAGAAAATCGGGCATGATGCATGTATGATGTATGACATGGCAAAGGTGCGATGCAATTAGGCAATATTAAGCGGAACCGGGGTCCCGACAATTAATTAGGTGGTTCATGTTGTTTAGATACCCCGAAATTTAAATGTTGTTTTAACATGGCAAAAGATAGCACCGGTTCACTACACAAATTTAAATGGAGACAAACTAAGACTATAATAGCCCGCATATGGTCTCCATATTTAATTATATGGTGAATCGGCATAAGGCCCCCAAACCACATGACAATATGTATGGAAGCATGGCAATTTTATATGCAACAAGTAATATTATTTATAAAATATAGGTCACGGAAAAGAGGGTCACACTTTGGGGTTCGGCGAACTTGGGGCTCGGAGGGGTCACACATCGAATGGCGATCTTGGGATTCCGAGGGTTCGGGGGGATCGGTCTTCGAGGTCTCGAACATCGGATCCATGTAGACGATCATGTCGTATCGGGAGGGCGACCTTGTTGTTCCGTGTCCGAGTAGGAGAACTAGAGGTCTTGCGGCTACGATTGTCGATGCTGGACTCGGTTCTCGGCGCGGGTAGAATCAAGGGTTCATCCGAGCATCACCAATATCATTGCCAAAACTTGGTACTTTTCCACATCGAGGTCTAGATCAACATCACAAACATCTCCAAGGCATCATCCCTACACCAACAGTGCACTGATGCCCCTTGCGTCACTGCAACACTTCAGACTCAAACACGGGGGCCTCACATAACACATCGACAGGTGCCCTGTCTCCACTAACAGGGAACATGGCCTTGTTAGAGACACGGATGATGGCGGCCTTGGGCGGCGGCGACGGGGAACCAAAGGGTAGGCCGAGCAGGAGGGCCGCGACCAGCGATGGTGGAGATGAACCGGGCTGAGGCCGGGACCAGTGCCAGGGCGATGACGATCAGAGGGGGTGGCGTCTGGCTTGAACGGCGGAGAGGGTTGCAGGCGGGACAGCCAGAGACGCAGTCGGCGTGGGACGCAGCCGAGCTCGAGGAGGAGGGAGGCCGGCAGGCCGGATCGAGGAGCTCGTGACAGCAGGAGGGGCACGGGTCGACGGTGCCGGGGCGTGGAGAGCGGGCCCCCCTTCTGGCGGCGGGGACGGCTTGGCGATGGGGAAGGAGCTTGGGGGCGAGGTAGGCGCAGGTGCCCACGGCTAGTGGAGCTAGGGAGCACCAGGAAGGAGGGTGGCGACCGTGCTCGTGGGAAGGGCCGACGGCGAGCGGCGGCCAACTCAGGATCGAAGAGGTGTGCGGGGTGCTGCTAAGGCTCTGCGCAGGGAGAGGGTGGCGGAGAGGCCGCCGACGGCGGGGATCGGCGACCGGAGGAGAGGAGATGCGGGGCGTCAGCGGGGACCTACGGCCAGCGGCCCTCGGCGGTTGTTGAGAAGAGAGATGGGTCGGGGGAAGAAGAGACGCGGGGTGGGGGTCGAGTGGCCCGGGGCATCGAGGAGGTGGGGGCGGTCTCGGGGGAGTGCCGCGCGAGGAACGTGTTTCGGTGGGTCTGATTAGTGTGCGTGTGTTTGGTGTGCGTCTGGCGACGCGGGCTAGGTAGGTGTGGGTCGTGTTGGGGCAGGGCGCTCGCGTGAGTGGGTGCGCGTGTGGGTCCTGCTGGCAGGTTGACCAGATCAGGGAGGGGTGGGGTGTCCGTTGCGTGCTGGGGTATGGTGGTGGCGGGGAGTGGTGTGGGGATGAGGTGGAGGGAAAAGGGAGGGGGTTGGTGAGGTGGCAGGTGGTGGTTGGGTGGATGGAGGGAGGATAGCTGAGGTGGCGAGCACCGATTGGGTGGGATGAGGTGGATGAAGGGTGGGTAGATTAGGTTGGGGTAGGAAAAGGGTTTAGGTAGTCTGGTTTTTGTACTGGGGGTGGCCGACTGGGTCGGATCGGCCCGATACGGCTGCCCCTAAAAATAAAGTAAATATTTTATTATTTTAAAACGGGGCTTTTGAAATCCATTGGTAGACGAAACAAAATAATCCGGAGACCCGGGTTTTGGATTTGAAATAAAGGCGGGGTATTTAGAAAACAAAATATGCTTTTCGAAAATAGTTTCAGACAAACAAATGCATGATGATGACGATGCTCAAATGCAATGTGGCATGATGACATGAGCATGCGGACATGATGATGCAATGCACAAAAACAACGCGATTTTCTAGTAGTGGTTTTGCGGGATGCCACAGTGGCAGCGGCGCTATGGAGGTTTTCGTGGATTCCTTCTAGATGCCCTAGGGTTTTTGGGTCGGAGGCTTCTTATAGGCGCAGGAATCAAGGTCGGTGGGGGTCCAGGGGGCCCACACCGCCTGTGGGTGCCTCCAGGGCTTGCCCGTGCCTAGGGGGTGCGGCCACCCTGTGGCCCCCCTTCGGCTTTGCTTCGTGGTTTCGTGTTGCTCTGGGAAAAATAATGACTTTGGCTTTTGTCCCGTCCAATTCCAAGGATATTGATTTTCTGCCTTTCTGGAACCAAAAACAGAAGAAAATAGGCAACTGGCACTGTAGCATCTTGTTAATAGGTTAGTTCTAGAAAAGATATAAAAACACCTCAAATTGTAGACAAAGCAAAGTAGATACAAAACAAGCATGGAGCATCAAAAATTATAGATACTTTTCCGACGTATCACTCGACAGAAGCACAATACTTCCAGCAAACAACATAAGGAGTTCATATTACAAAAGATCAAAAGACTGATAGTCGAATAACTAGGTTACTGCAACACTCTACGACACAGTGTATGATGGCTTCTCGGAACCTTTAGGCTCGCTAGCCTCGGCTAGGCGCTTTTGGTCTTCAAAATACTTCTCAAGGAGAGAGACCATACAAGGGCTGTATTTGTTAGCCTACTTGATATAGGAGCGAATCCCTACCTCCTGGCCTTCAGCTATCGTAGGGAGAGACGATGACACTTTGTCGAAATCGAGCTTCGCACCATGGGCCACAACCGCACCAAAGGCCAAGGATGTACCGTCCCCCTTCTGATCCTGATTGTACTCCTTCACTGGATACGCCATCGCGCCAAGAGCATCCGCAAGTCCACGTACATTGTCAATGGCCATAGCCTTCATGAGGATCTCCTTATGAAAGAGGCTAACCACGCTCTTGGAGTTCACCAGCGCATCCTGGAGGTGGTTTTTCTTCCTGGAGGCACGGAGGAACACGCTCAGGAAAACTTTCAGTATGTCTAGCGCCGTGCAAACCAGAGAAATGGAGGAATGCGCAAATAAAAGAATATTGGAAATGGAAGGAGTAAGAAGGGGATTTTACCATCACTACTAGGAAAAATCTTATCAGTGGTGCATGTTTTTGGAATTCTATGGCGCATATTAGATGCACCACGGTTACCTCTGTAGAGGCCTGAACCCAATAAGGTATAAGTCCCTGTGTTTACAGTGCTAGTCCCTGGATCGAATAGCTAGCACCCACTGTAGGGGTTCGTAGCATGGAAAAACAAAAAAATTCTACCGCATGCACACAAACAAGCCAAGATCTATCTACTAGATTGTAGCAACGAGTCGATAGAGGAACTCACCCTCGAAGATACCAAAGCGATTAACGAGAGCAGATTCTCGTGGGTGATGTAGTCGTACACTTGCCGATCTCAAGATCGCGTAGACGATCCTTCCGGCGCTGCGTTCCGGCAGCGCTTCCGCAGTCGGTCACATCTTCGGTACTCGATGAAGACCTTCCTCTCCCTTGTTCCAGCAGGCAGCGGAGGTTGTAGCACTCTCCTCGCGATTCCGGCAGCACGACGGCGTGGTACCAGAAGTAGAGGGGAGATCTCGCAGGGCTTCGCCTTAAGCCGGAGCGAGTATGGTGGACTATGAGAGAGCCTTGGTTATCTAGGGTTTCGACACACCAATTAGAAGGGGCTAGGCCGTCGGCTAGGACAATTAGAAGCCCCAACTCGGCGTCTTGGGAGAAAACCCTAGACTGTGGCTAGGGTTTAGGTTTAGAGGGAGGCAACTTGTGTGTCTAGGAGGGGAGCCCTGCCCCTCCTTATATAGGTGGAGGGAGGCGTGCAAGGGGAGGGGAGTCCCTCCCCAACTCGGCCTCCAAGTGAGCCGGCGGTGGAGGGGAGTAACCTTCCCCCAAGTAGGTTTCCTACTTCCCCTCCACCTTTCCAAAATAGCCGTTTGACTTTCAAATTGGCGTTTGACTTTTTCAAACAAGGATTTGATTAAACCCTCTATTTTGTTCAGCGATGACACTTAGTACATGATGCAATCATACCAAATTGATATAACACATTCATGTACCCTTCCCCTTCGGAGTGCCGGACATTCCGGAACCTTCTAGAACATTCCCGATGAAAACACCGGAACCATTCTCCAACCCCGAAACATGACTTTCCTTATATGAATCTTATTCTCCGGACCATTCCGTATCTCCTCGTGATATCCCGGATCCCATCCGAGACTCCGAACAACATTCGGTCTCTTACTCATCATTCCATAACTACTCAACAACATCGAATCCTTAAGTGTGTCTCCCTACGGTTCGTGAATTATGCGGACATGATCGAGACACTTCTCCGATCAATAACCAATCGAGGAATCTGGAAATTCATATGGCTCCCACATATTTCTACGATTACTTTGCGATCGAATGAACCACTTACATACGATACCAATTTCCCTTTGTCTCACGATATTTTACTTATCCGAGGTTTTGATCGTCGGTATCTCTGCATACCTAGTTCAACCTCGTTACCGATAAGTACTCTTTTCTCGTTCCCGTGATATGTGATCCCTTGTGAGCCAGTCACATGCTTGCAAGCTAATTGGATGACATTTCACCGAGAGGGCCCAGAGTATATCTATCCGTCATATGGATGGACAAATCCCACTCTTGATCCATGTGTCTCAACCAATACTTTCCGAACACTCAATGCCACCTTTATAGCCACCCAGTTACGGTGTGGTGTTTGATGTCATCAAAGCATCCATCCGGTAAAGGTGATATGCATGATCTCATGGTCGGAGGAATTAGGTTACTATGTATCAGAAAGCATATAGCAGTTGAACTATTAAAATGACTTGATCTTTATGCTACGCTTATCTATAGGAGTATGTCCATCACATCATTCTCCTAATGATATGACCCTGTTGTTAATAACATCTCTATGTTCATGATCAGGAAACCATGATCATATATTAACCAACAAGCTAGTTTAACAAGAGGCTTTACTAGGGACTCTTTTATGTTTACAAATCACACAAGTATTAATGTTTCCTGTTAATACAATTATAGCATGGTATGTAAACATTTATCATAAGTATGAAGATATGATAATAACCACTTTATTATTGCCTCTTGGGCATATCTCCAACACCCACATTTTAAGATGTAATATCAAGAAACAAAGGTCATATTACAACTCATAACTAGGAATAAAATAGTTCATTACAACTTACATAGCTCATATGGCTATCTTATTACAAAGCAGTAGATATATCTAATATCATGGAGTCCTTCATCTTCATTTTCCACAAGCAATCATGTTGGTTGTAGACTTGTAATCCCTACTCAACAAACTTCACTAACATCAAACAAACCTACAACATGATAAGTTACAACCACAAGGGTCAATACATTTGAATTGTATTGGCAAGTGATATCATATTGATATGGAGAATCTAACATCTACATGAATATATGGCTAAGTGGAGTTTTGGCTGGCCTTTGCATAAAATAAGTTTTTCCTATCCTTTGTAAAATAGTTTTTCTCTTTTTTCAAAACTCTTTATCAAACAATGGCACACTGGAGTCACACCAGGTGCTTCTCTTGTTCACCCAACAAGTTTTAACTTAGAGAAATTGGGATGAGGATATTCTTGACCATTCCAATGTCTTTGATGCTCAAAATGTCCATAACCGGGGACACGAATAAGTACTTAGGTTTTACCCTCTCGAGAGGTGGTGCACTTTCCCCACAAGACTCGACATGCATCGATACGAGACTTTTCATAAGCAATCCCTCATACCACCATGGACGTGTTCCATCCTATAATCACTAACACCAACTGTCCATCTGGCTGAGTTCTTGCAATCTAGTTGGTCAAGGCAGAGCCCATATGCCATGTAGTTGCACTAGAAGCTTCTCAACACTAAACATCTCAAATCTCTTTGTTCCTAGGTGGCCATCCACAAGTGTGATACACAAGGTAAACCATATACATGGGCCTTGTGTAACCACTCAACACAAACCAATCTTCCCATTCCACCCAGGTGATTCATTAACAAGTTGTTTTCTTAGTCAAAAACACATGTGTATAATCTTTCCATAATATCATAACATGAATTTCCACCCTTGAATTCTAATAGCTAGGCTAAGCATACTAGCATAACATGTCTCTTAACTTAGGAATATTTCTACCAAGATATATTCTATAGGATCTACTATAGAATAGCATTATACTAAATAGTCCTATCATGCAAGCTACAAAAATATCACTAATGCATTATTGAAAAGATAGGACTTTTGATGACCAAAGTATCACTTGCCTTTTTATTAGAAAATCTAGGTACTCTCCTTGATCTTGTAATTGTCACACTCCTCAAAGTTCACTACATCACAATCAAGCAAATCACACATTCAAAACTAGCACACCAAAATTAACAAAGCAAAAACAAGAAAACAATGAAATGAATACAAGCATGTAAAAGGTTATTTTATTGAAAAAGTTGTTTCTAAAAAGGTTCTAAACATTTCAAAACACCTATTGGTCTTTTATAAAATGTGGAATTTCATTTGAAATCAAGTTAGTGAAAATAAGTCATTTAAATCATTTTTGTTTTACTAGAAATGCTTTTTTTCAAAAGAATTTTTTCTAGTGCTAACAAAATATACTTTTATTTCAAATTTTAGTGTTCAAGGTTAGAGGGTTCAAAACAAAACCATTTGCAAAAGGTTTCACTTAACAATTTTTATAACCAAAATAGCCCTAAACATGTCTCTGCAAAAAACTCTTATTTTTTTGGAAGAAAATGACCAAAGTAATGCCAGAGATGCAAAGGTCTCATTTTTGTGAATCCATTGATATAAAATTTGTAATTTTTGGATAAACATATCAAAAGTTATTGATTTTACAAGTTCAAACATCTAATAGAACAAATTCTGGTTTTTAAATCAAAAGCCTGGCCACATGGAGTTGTGTGACTGGCTGGTACCGCTTCACGCGGATCATGCAATGCGATCCATTAGATCTAAGTGAATCTTAGCTCAGATCTGCGGGTGCCCCTTCACTAAATGATCTATCCTAGCCGTAGGATCTTGATCCAGTGGATCACATCACTCTGGCCAGAGTTGGGCGGCGCTGCTGGCGAGCTGCGGCGGCGGCGCGTCGGGCAACGGCGGTCTGATGGCGCTAGGGGGTAAAGGGAAGGACACTGGGGCATTACCGAGTCGCGGGGTCGAGGTGGTCGCCGTGGTAGACGCAGTTGGCGAAGGGGCACCCGGACTTAACTTCAATTGCTCGCCGGAGTTGCTTCTGTCGTCGGTTGCTTGCAGATGAGACAAATCCGATCACCTGGAGCTCGAGCAAAAAAACGAACTGGGTCAGTGGGTGCGCATGAAGATGATGAACGCGACAGTGCAAGGCAGAGGGCAAGGGGTGGTCGGAGTTCACCGAATTGGTCACCGATGTCGTCGGGGTCTGCGGTGGTGCGAGCTCAACATTGAGCAGCCTGGGGGATCTCAGGGCGTGGGGCTTGAGGGCAAACAAAGAGGGGCTAGAGGGGATTAATAGGACAGGGTCGGGGGAGGGGATTACTCCAGCAAACGCTCGAATTACTCGGCTTGATTTTGAGTAGAAACGGCAGACGGGGAACGGGTCCTGCGCGCGCGGGGTTGACAACGATGGCGACGTGGTGGTGGGGCCACGGGGTCAGTGGGGGTGCGGTTAGGCGCGCAGGTGAGAAAAATCTCGGGGGGAGAGGGAGAGTAGCCCACCGGAGAGGGAGAGTGGCCAGGGTGGGCTGGTTGTTGGGCTGGGATGTTGGGCATGGGTTGAGCAGGGTTAGTCTCTATTTTTTTCCTTCCTTTGTCTTTTCCTTTTCTTTTTTTGTTTTCTGTTTTTATTCAAAACATTTGATTCAAACTTCAATTTGATTCAAACTTTATAATGTTTTTGTTTACCATTATTGGTCATTTAGAAATGTTTGTTGCTAAAATTTTATATGGAACAAAGCCATAGTCTTGGGGTGATCTTGATGATGATTTCTTTCATTAGGGTTTAGGTTTTTGGTTTAACTTTTCCAAGTGCTCAAAATCAAGATACATTTCATGCATGAATGCATTTGATCTATTTGAAAATTTGTTTGTTGCTTTCTTATTCAAGTTTTTTTCAAGCAGGGTATATATGTTTCCATTTAGAAGAAAAAGTTTCTTTTCCCTCTAAATTTCAACATTTGTTTCTTTTGTTTGTTTATTTTTTTCACATATCAAAATTTGGAAATTTTTTGGGATGTGACAACCTCGCAGTAAATTTTATTTTTGTGGCGCATAAATTTTTGTGGTGCATATTGCTAATGTGCTCCACAAAATTGTTTTTTCAAATTTAAAAAAAGCAGGCAAGATCTCAAATTTCTATGGCGCATATTGCCAATATTCGCTACATAATTTCTTTTCAAATTTGAAAAAAAGCGGGCTAGATCTAGGCCGGAGGTGGGGGTCATCGGAGATGGCGGTGGGTGGAGTAGTGATACGTTGGAAACGTATCTATAATTTTTGATGTTCCATGCTTGTTTTGTATCTACTTTTCTTTACTTGTCTACACTTTGAGGTGCTTTTTACATGTTTTCTGATACTAAACTATTAACAAGTTGCAACAGTGCCAGATGCCTGTTTTCTTCTGTTTTTGGTTTCAGAAAAGTTAGTAAAGAAATATTCTCGGAATTGGACGGGAAGAACATCAAAGTCAATTACTTTCCGTGGGGAACAAGAAGTCTAGAGGAGAGCCGGAGGGGCCGGCCAGGGGGGCTAGACCCACCCCAGGCGCGGGGGCAGGTGGGCCCGTGCCTGGCTAGGTTTGGTGGCCCTGGCCGCCTCCCGGTCTCGCCCCTTCACCTATAAGAAGCCCCCGATGCAGAAATCCCGAGGACCCGATCAAAAATCCATGAAATCGTCTGTAGCCACCGCCACCATCATCCCTAGATCAAGGGATCTGAAGCTCTTCCCGGCACCCTGCCGGAGGGGAGATCATCCCGGAGGCCTTCTCTCCGGTATGATTCGTGAGTAGTTCCACCTTGGACTATGGGTCCATGTAGTATCTAGATGGTTGTATCTCCTCCTTTGTGCTTTCATGTATAGATCTTGTGAGCTCCGTTCATGATCAAGATCTAATCTATTTGTAATCATGCATATTGTGTTTGCGGGGATCCGATGGATATTGAGATTATTATGTTGGTTGATTAATGGTTTTGTATTTATGATTCTATCATGTATGTGTTGTTTGTGATCTTGCATGCTCTCCATTGCTAGTGGTTATCTTGGCCAAGTAGTTGCTAGTGACTCCAAGAGGGGGTATTTATGCTCGATAGTGGGTTCATGCCTCTAGTTTCCAAGGGAAGTGACAATAATCTCTTCGGTTGTAGATGTGGACTGTTTACCTTACACACGTTGCGTAAAGCAGTTGTCTGTTGCTTACAACTTAATACTGGAGGGGGTTCGGATGATAACCTGAAGGTGGACTTCTAGCCATAGATGCAGTTGGATGACGGTCTATGTATATTGTTGTATTGCCCAATCAACTTCATAGGATCTTTCTAGCTAGTAATTGCATTGTTATGCCTTGCTCAGTTCCTGTCAATTGCCCCGCTATAATTTGTTTACCCTTCATGCCATGTTGTTTATCTATGGAGAGCACCTCTAGTGAACTATGGACCCCGGTCCAATCTTTACCATTGATACATCTTCCACTGTTACCTGTTTACTTGCTGCAAACCATTATCTTCCACACCATATGTTTAATACCTTGTTACAGCAAACCGGTGAGCTTGACAACCTCACTGATTCGTTGGGGCAAAGTCTTAAGTTTGTGTTGTGCAGGTCTCCGTGTTGCTTGCAACACCTGTGTGAGGTTTCCTTCCTCCTACTGGTTCGATAACTCTGGTTTCTTACTGAGGGAAACTTGCTGCTATGCTGCTTCATACCTTGCTCTCGGGGTTTCCAACGAAGCGTTCCACGACAAGTACTGGGCACCATAAAGGAGGGGGTCGACAGAGGAGGGCTAGGCCAAAGGTGGGTGGAGGAGGGGGTCGCTAGAGGAGGAGGAGGCTGGCGAAGGTGGTGGCCTTTGGCGGCCGGAGGTGGTGGCTGGAGGAGGAGTAGGGGATCGCTAGAGGTGGTGGAGGAGGAGTTTGCGAGAGGAGGATGTCACCGGGGTGGTGGAGGTGGAGGAGGAGGCCATGGCCAGAGGTGAGGGTGGAGGTCGCCATAGAGTGGAGAAGGAGGAGGGAGGAGAAGGGGAGGAAGGGAGGAGGAGAGAAGAGAAGAAGTGGAGGATAGAAGAGAAGTGGAGAAGAGGAGAAAAGGAGAGGAGAGAGGAAGATAAGGAGAAAATAGAGGGAGAAGGGGCGCCAGCGGGATTAAAAATTCAAATCCCGCCCAACAAGTCTCTAGCGCATATTTGTGTCCCCCTATTTTATTTTTTTGCAGGAAAAAAATCATATTTTTGAAATAACTTTATACTCCTTTTGAATTTGGGGATTATTTAAAATCCAGAATGACCTTTGGTGGATGAGGGGGTCGACAGAGATGGTGGTGGCTGGAGGAGGGGGTCGACAGAGGAGGGCTAGGCCAAATGTGGGTGGAGGAGGGGGCTCTGCAGAGGAGGAGGAGGCCACCGGAGGTGGTGGCCGGAAGAGGAGGAGGACGCCGAAGGTGGTGGCTGTAGGAGGAGGAGTGGGTCACCGGAGGTGGAGGAGGGGGTCGTTAGAGGTAGTAGAGGAGGAGGAGTTCGCTGGAGGAGGAGGTCACCGAGGTGGTGGTGGAGGAGGATGCCATGGCCGGAGGTGGAGGAGGAGGTCATTGATACGTTGGAAACGTATCTATAATTTTTGATGCTCCATGCTTGTTTTGTATCCACTTTTCTTTACTTGTCCACACTTTGAGGTGCTTTTTACATGTTTTCTGGTACTAACCTATTAACAAGTTGCAACAGTGCCAGATGCCTGTTTTCTGCTGTTTTTGGTTTCATAAAAGTTAGTAAAGAAATATTTTCGGAATTGGACGGGACAAAGGACAAAGTCAATTACTTTCCGTGGAGAACAAGAAGTCCAGAGGAGAGCCGGAGGGGCTGGCTAGAGGGGCTAGGCCCACCCCAGGCGTGGGTGGGCCCCACCTCGCGCCTGGCTAAAGTTTGTTCGCCCTGGCCGCCACCTCGGTCTCCCCCTTCGCCTATAAGAAGCCCTCGATGCAGAAACCCTGGGTACCCGATCAAATATCCACGAAACCATCTGTAGCCACCGCCACCATCGTCCCTAGATCGGGGGGGGTCTGAAGTTCTTCCTGGCACCCTGTCCGAGGGGAGATCATCCCGGAGGCCTTCTCTCCGGTATGATGTGTGAGTAGTTCCACCTTGGACTATGGGTCCATGTAGTAGCTAGATGATTGTATCTCCTCCTTTGTGCTTTCATGTATAGATCTTGTGAGATCCGTTCATGATCAAGATCTAATCTATTTGTAATCATGCATGTTGTGTTTGTAGGGATTCAATGGATATTGAGATTATTATGTTGGTTTGATTAATGGTTTTGTCTTTATGATTTTATCATGTCTGTGTTGTTTGTGATCTTGCATGCTCTCCGTTGTTAGTAGCTATCTTGGCCAAGTAGTTGCTAGTGACTCCAAGAGGGGGTATTTATGCTCGATAGTGGGTTCATGCCTCTAGTTTCCAAGAGAAGTGGCAGAAATATCTTCGGTTGTAGATGTGATGTTGCTACTAGGAAGAAAACAACGGTCTCTAGTAGCCATAGGCTAGTACAAGAGTTTAACTTAACAATATAAAAATAGATGTCTTCATCTTCATGTGCCACATGCAAGCATGTTGAGTGTAGACTCATAACCCCTAATCATCATCAGAGTAACCTGCAACATCACAAGTTACAGCCACAACGGGTCAATACATTGGAATAGTATTGGCAAGTGATACCTTAGTAGATTATTATCATTTAATCACTACATGAATTTGGCTAAGTGTAGCTTAGGCTTGCTTTGATCAAAATAGGTTTTACCTATCAGTTGAAAAATACTAAGTTTTGTTTGGTAAAAACTCCCAAGGAACCACCAATAGAAATTGGTGTACCTTCACCCTTGTTCAACCACAGGTTTTAACTTAGAAATTGGGATGAGGAGATTCTTGATAGCTTCCATGTCTTGATGCTCAAATTGTCCAATACCAGGGACATGGATAAGTACTTAGTTTCTTCCATCTGTAGTGGTGGTGCTCTTTCCCCACAAGACTTGATTTTCACCAAGACAAGACCTTTCAGAAGCCTTCCCTTAGACCAAAATGGACGCGCTCCAAACCTTTCAATCCCCTACCACCAACTGTCCATTTGGCTAAGTTATTGCAACTTATATGATCCAGGCAGAGCCCATAATGCCATGTGGTTGCACTAGAAGGTTATTAACATTTGGCATCTCAAATCCCTTTGTTCCTGGGTGGCAATCCACAAGTGACATACACAAGGTAAACCATAGAAATGGGCCTTGTGTAACCACTCAACCAAAAAACCACCAAGCAATTACCAATCCACACAAGTGTTTCATTCACTTAGTTGTTTTATTAAGCAAAAACATAAGTCAAAGACTTAGCAATATTTTTCCATAGCATGTATATATTCCACCCTTGGTTGCTACTAGCTATGCTAAGCATGGCAATAGAAAGTATCTTAACTTAGAGAAAATTCTAACAATTCTACATCTACTAGGATTTCCCAAGCATAGCATATAGATACTTAGCAAAATATTCATGCAAGCCCTATACAAAATATTTCTAATGCATAGTCAAAATATTGGGACAAAAATATGAAGCACCACTTGCCTTGGTAGTTGGGGGAGTAGCAACAATCCTCACAATCACAATCACCACTAGCACCAAAATCTACACATAAAATGATAGCTCCAAATTCACATATCAAAATAAATAAGCAAAAATATTTGAATGCATGTAAATTCCATGTGATGATTTTTACAATTCAAACAAGACAAGTGAAACATTACAGAACACCAAACTAAACATTTATACTCTAACTAAACTTAATTTGATCTTTAAAACATTTTTCAAATAATTTTTATACTCAAAATAGGCCTACAAATGTCTCTGCAAAAATAAACAATTTTACAGAAGCAACTTATTAAACAAAGTGCACAGTTGGATATAATTCTTTCTCCTGATTCCAATGATATAAAATTTGTAAAATTTGAACGTGTGGATCAAAAGTTATCAATTTTGCAAGTTTGAACACCTAATAGATCATATTTCAGATTTTAAATCTAAACTCTAGCCACGCGGCGCTATCTGATTGGTGTGTACCGCTTCGCGTGGATTGATCAACGCGAGCCATTGAATTTAACTGGCAGCGCACGGCCAGATCTGCGCATACCGGTTCACTTAAGTGACCTAATCCTGAGCATCAGATCTAGAGCTAACGGCTACGACGCATGCGACCAAAGTCTGGCGGCGCAAATGGGTGCTGGCGGCGGCGGCGCTTCTACCGGCGACGCTCCGGTGGTTCTAGAGGGGGCTAGGGGCTGGGTAGTGTCTTACCAGACTCGCGTGAACACGACGGTGCTCAAGGTGTCGCTGCCATGGGCGGGGGCGTGCTGCAGAGGTCGCTGGGGCTCGTCGGAGTTGGAGACAACGTCGGGTTTGCACGGACGGCGACGAAGGTGATGTTCCTGGCCTCCCTAGCACAAACCAAGGGTATCAGCGTGTGCACAACGCTCAGGCAAACCTGATAGTGTCAAGGAGAAGGCGCGGGGCGGTCGAACCTCACCGAAATTCTTCGTCGAAGTTGGAGACGGCGTCGGGTGCTCACAACGCTCGTCGAAGTCGACGTTCTGGACCACAATCAGATGAACAAAGGATATCAGGAGGTGCGCATGAAGCAGGGAATCATCCCAGAGTGAATGAGGAGTGGGCGCGAGCACGAGGCTTACCGGAATACCTCGCCGGAGTTCGCTCTGTCTGCGGCGGTGTAATGCGAAATAGGGGCAGCCTGGTGGCGGAGCGAGCGAGTGGAGTGAGGGGAAAAGTGCGGGGTGGGGAGGGGGGTTTGTAGCCTGAGCTGGGGCGAGGATCACGCACGAAAATGCCGGCAATTAATCGAGTTATGGCGCGGCAGTGAAGGAGGAGAAACAGCCGGCGACGACGTGGTCGCGGGCGTGATTTGGGGAAGACGGAGATGAGCTGGCGAGGGTCCACCAGTCAGTGTCAGCGGGGTAAGTTTGCGTGCGTGGAAGAGAGAGAGAGAGGGAAGGGGCTGCTCCGAGTGGGATTACTGGGCCGGTTCTGGTGCTGGGCTCAAATGGTAGCGCCTGCTTTTATTTTTTCCTTTTCCCTTTTCTTTTTCTAATATGATTTTCAGGAATGTTTTTCAAATGTTTTTCACATGGGTTTGAATTCAAACTTGTTCTGAATTTTTGCAAAGTAAAACTTGTACCTTTTTGGCTATAGAACAATGTTGCTCACTCAAATTACTTTGGTACAATGGAATTTAAAATAAACAATGCCTTTATCACTTATTTAATAAAGACATATGAATGGTTTTAAATTCATATTTTGTTTTGAAAATCTTTGTTCAAGCTTTGGAAAATATCAATCAATCAAATGATCAATTCTTTTCTGGTCAAAACAAATATTTCTCAAATTAGAGAGTAGCATTAAGGCTATTGCCTTGCTTACATAAAATAATAGATCACAAGGTTTCTGTTTTGAAATCTTATATAAAATGACCCTAAAATGATTATGAATGCATGAATGATATGCTACTTTGAAATCATGATTTTTGGGATGTTACAATTCTAACCCCCTTAATATGAATCTCGCCCTCAAGATTCAGATTGGCTAGAAAACAGGTGAGGGTGGTATTTCCGAAGGTCATCTTCTCTTTCCCATGTTGCTTCTTCTTCGGAATGATGGTTCCACTGAACTTTGCAGAATTTGACAGTCTTTGTCCGGGTAACTCTTTCTGCAGTCTCACGAATCTTGATAGGTTTTTCCTCATAAGTGAGGTCACTTTCCAATTGGACCTCCTCCAAAGGTATAGTATCCTTCAAAGAAGTCTCTTCCATCTCCGGATGGCATTTCTTTAGTTGACTCACATGAAACACATTGTGAACGGCAGGCAAAGATTCAGGCAATTCAATCTCATATGTTACTTCTCCTTTACGACTCAGAATCTTGAATTGTCCAACATATCTTGGGGCCAACTTTCCTTTGACTCCAAATATCTTCACTCCACGAAGTGGTGACACTCTAATATATGCTCTATCACCCACCTCATAGGTGAATTCTCTACGCTTTTGGATCTGCGTAGCTCTTCTGTCGGGACTGTACTATCTTCAATCTGTCCTTTACCAACTTGACTTTCTCTTCAGCTTCCTTGATTAATTCTGGCCCGAACAAGTTTCTTTCTCCAACACCATTCCATAGTAATGGGGTAGTACACTTTCTCCCATAGAGAAACTCAAACGGTGCCATCTCAATACTGGCTTGATAGCTGTTGTTGTAAGAGAATTCTGCGTAAGGCAGACTTTCATCCCAACTAGCTCCATAATCTAGGGCACATGCCCTCCACATATCCTCTAAGATCTGGTTGGTCCTTTCTGTCTGTCCATCAGTATGGGGATGAAAAGCAGTACTGAATTCCAATCTCGTTCCCAATGACTCATGCAGTTGTCTCCAAAAATGGGAAGTGAATTGAGTTCCCCTATCAGACACAATACTCTTGGGTACTCCATGCAGACACACAATCCTATTCATATAAATCTTGTCCAACTTAGCACTAGTATAAGTTGTCTTCACGGGTATGAAATGAGCCACTTTAGTTAGGTGATCCACTGCTACCCAAATAGAATCATATCCTGATCTGGTCCTTGGAAATCCGGTGATGAAATCCATGCCAATCTTGTCCCACTTCCAATCAATAATAGGTAGTGGTTGTAACAATCCTGCTGGTTTTTTATGTTCCGCTTTCACCCTACTACATACATCACACAAAGCAATATGTTCGGCGATGTCCTTCTTGAGATTATTCCACCAAAATCTTTCCTTCATATCCATGTACATTTTGGTGTTACCCAGATGAATGGAATATGGTGAGTTTTGTGCTTCCTGTAAAATCAGTTTCCGAAGCTCCGGATCTTGCGAAACACACATACTTTTCCATACCACAAAGTATCCTGTTCGTCTTCATGGAATCCTTTGGCTTTTCCCTTGCCAATCTTTTCCTTAATCTCTTCAATTTCCTTGTCCGTCTTTTGGGCTTCCTTGATTTTGTCCAACAAGGTGGGTTAACATCCAATGACATGAGATGTCCTTCAGGCACAATCTCTAATCTGAGATCTTTGAATTGGACACACAGATCATTTGGCAATTCTCCCTTAGTAAGGCCATTCACATAAACCTTACGGCTTAGAGCATCCGCTACAACATTTGCTTTACCAGGGTGGTATTCCAAACTCAAGTCATAGTCCTTGATGAGTTCTAGCCATCTTCTTTGTCTCATGTTGGTCTCTTTCTGAGTAAAGATATACTTCAAACTTTTGTGATCTGTGAACACTTCACATCGCTTTCCCAAAAGATAATGTCTCCATGTTTTGAGTGCATGGACAACAGAGGCTAAATCTAAGTCATGAGTAGGATAATTCACTTCATGAGTTTTGAGTTGTCTCGAGGCATAAGCCACAACTTTCCCTTCTTGCATTAGAACTGCACCTAATCCTTGATGAGATGCATCACAATACACTTGGAAATCTTTCTCCAAATCTGGTAGACATAGGACTGGTGTTGTCACTAGTCTCTTCTTCAATTCTTGAAAACTGAGTTCACACCCTTCAGACCAAGAAAATTTCTTGTCTTTCTTTAGTATCTCCGTCATTGGCTTTGCTACCTTGGAGAAATTCCCAATGAATCTTCTATAGTATCCTGCCAAGCCAAGGAAACTACAAACTTCTTTTACTGACTTAGGAGATTCCCACTCAGTTACTGCTGACACTTTTGCGGGATCAACTGCTACACCATCTCCTGAAACAATGTGTCCAAGAAATCCAACTTCATTCAACCAGAACTCACACTTGCTGAATTTATCATACAACGTATGCTCTCTAAGCTTCTCAAGTATCAAACACAAATGTCCTTCATGCTCTTCATTGCTCTTGGAGTAGATCAAAATGTCATCAATGAAAACGACAACAAATTTGTCAAGAAACCCCATGAACACCTTGTACATCATATTCATGAAGTAAGCTGGTGCATTGGTCAAACCAAATGGCATTACGGTGTACTCATACAATCCATACCTAGTGGTGAAAGCTTTCTTAGGTATGTCTTGTTCCCTTATCTTAAGCTGAAAATAACCTGACCGGAGATTAATCTTTGAGAACACACGAGATCCTTCTAGCTGATTGAACAAATCATTGATTCTGGGCAAAGGATACTTGTTCTTGATAGTCACCTCATTGAGTGAACGATAATCTATGCATAACCTTTGACTTCTATCTTTATTTTCCACAAACAAAAGTGGTGCTCCCCAAGATGAAGAACTTGGTTGAATAAATCCTTTCTGCAACTATTCTCCAAGTTGTTTCTTGAGTTCTTTCAACTCATCAACTGACATCTTGTAAGGTCTCTTTGCTATTGGGCCTGATCCAGGCAGCAAATCAATCAGAAACTCCACATCCTATCTAGTGGCATTCTCGACAATTCCTCCGGAAACACATCTGGATATTCTCTCACAATTGGCACACTGTCCATGCTAACCCCCTTAAGAGAATTTAGCTTACTTCCTTTTGATTCAAAGTTAGACTTGAATCTAATCCGTTTCTTATCCGGGGTTGTGAGTGCAACAGTACGATTGGCATAATCTAGTACTCCTTCATACTTGGTCATCCAGTCCATTCCCAAAATCACATCCTGTCCTTGGGAATCTAAGATTATCAGACTAACTGGAAACTTATTCTTTCCAAATTCTATCACTAGATCACGGCATCCGAGACTTACTATCATATCTCCACCGGGAGAACTTACTTTTATTGGACACCCAATGTTTTCAGTTGGAAACCCATTTCTATCAACAAATGCTTTTGATATGAATGAATGTGATGCACCAGTATCAAAAAGAACAAGTGCTGGAATAGAATTGAGTTTGAACTTACCAGCCACAGCATCAGATTCCTCATAAATCTCTTCCACATTGATGTGGTTTACTTGTCCTTTCTAGAAAGGGTTGGGCTTGGTGGTTCCTTCAACTTTCTTTTCTGGGCACTCATTTGCATAATGCCCCATCTTCTTACACTTGAAACATTCAACCTGACTGATATCTCTCTTTGCAGGCTGACTTCCACTACCACTTCCACCTCCATTGTGGTGGCTCTTGTATCCACTCTTGTGGTTCTTATACTTGTCGTTATCATGACTACGATGATGCTTGTTGTCATGATGACGGTTGTGGCTGTGGTGGTTGTTGTACTTTCCATGCTTGTGAGATCCAGAACTCCCACTATCATCCTGATGGGAACGCTTGTGAGACGATCCCAAGCTGTGCTTATCAAAGTTGTGCTTCCTCTTTCTGCTTTCAACCTGTTTCATCTTGTTCTCCAAGATGGTAGCCTTGTCACAAAGTGATTGGTAGGTTGGTACATAGGCAACAAATAGTCGTAGGTTCAGTTCATCATTCAATCCTTCGAGGAATTTCTCCTTCCTCTTGGCATCAGTGTCAACTTCATCCGGTGCATAACGCGCCAGATTGTTGAACTCCTCAATATACTCAGCCACGCTGCGGTGACGCTGCTTTAGATTGTGGAATTCCTTCTTCTTCAAATTCATCACTCCGGATGATATGTGAGCTGTACGGAAACCATCCTCAAATATATCCCAAGTCACATCCTCAATAGGAGTGGTGATCTGAAAGTTATCCCACCAGGTTGCTGCTGGTCCTTCCAACAGATGTGCTGCAAACCTGACTTTCTCCTCGTCGGTGCAGTCGACAGTCACTAAATCCTTGTTCAAAGAACGTAGCCAATCATTCAACACCATTAGATCAGTGGTTCCTGAGAATTTTGCAGGCCTCAGTCTTAGGAATCTGGTGAGCATGTCAAATCCTGGCGGATTATTCTGGTTGTTGTTGTTGTTGTTGTTATTGTTGTTGTTGTTATTCTGATTCTGGTTCTGCCTAAAGGTGGTCATCATCTGCATCAGTTGTGTCTGTGCTGTCATCAACTGCTGCATCTCGGGAGTGACATTGTTGTTGTTTGGGTTGGGGTTGGCACGTCGAGGAGGCATATGTGGTTTTCATAAGTACAAGAATGAGATACCCATAGATGCTCAACATGCACAATACATCACATAGTCAACCACAATAACCAAGCATCAAAATAACATAGAGTTTGAACGATATAAACAACAAGTTTGAAAATGCAAACACACCATAGCAAGCCACCCACATGTTGGATGGTCATTGCGACTCAATAATCAAAGTATGGTAGATGAAAGTAAATCGAGTAGTCTACCCTACTTCTCCGCATCAACCTCCTTGTCAACAAGTGTAAGACCTGCACTCTCCATGGCGGTCTTGTACTCATCAACACTAGTAGTCAAGGCCTCTATCTTGGTCCTAAGAGCCCTCTTCTGTGAGAGAAGCCTCTCAATCACTCCCTGTTGATGCTCGAGCTCGAAGTCTTTGGCCTCTAGATCTTCCTTCATCTCCCGGATCCTCTTGTTCCTATCTTGGACTCTTTTCTCTTGACTCTTGAACTTCATGTCCTGGCTCTCAAACTTGGCCTCCATTGCCTTGACTATCTCGTCTTGCTTCACGAAGAGCTTGTCCTTCTCACGAAGCTGAACCTGGAGCTCTTCATTGCTAAGCATGACGTTGGTCCTATCAGTATCTAGGTGCCTAATAAGACCCTCTAGGTCCTGTAGGTATAGACGAATTGGCTCCATCGTCTCTCTAGCAGCATCCACATACTCAATAGCCTCACCCTCCTCATTGCGTCTCCCGAAGGGGTGGAAGTAAAGACCTCTAAGCTCCGTGGAGTGTCTCCCTACCAGGCGCCCGAGTAACTCCTGCATGACTACATCTAGGCCTTTCTCCTTGTCGTCATGCATCAGCTTGAAAGTGATGGTCTCCATGGTTGGCTCTATCTGGCGTCTTGGCTGGGTGACTCTGAAGCCCCAAAGGTCCTTCCTCTCAAACTTGGTGAGTGGAAGTGTCATGATGCCAGGAAGTGGAAGGTTGAGCACACTAGTGAGCTTAATGAGACGAGTACCAAAACGAGTTCCCTTGAACTCCTCGGCCGTGTTGATAGTAACTTTAGGCATCTATTTTTATAAGACAGAGAAAAGTTAGAATCAACATCTATAGGGAAAAATCACAAGACAAAACATCACAAACATATCTTTTGGCAACAAACACACAAGTCATGGCATACACAAATCCATTACATGCATCAAAGGTTCAACATAACTTAGACAAATTTTTGGAAGGAAAATGATAAGTGTGGTGGTCCAACTAATGAAGTACGTTACAACTCTCACTCACTAGACAAAATAGCTATCAGGGCATCCTTAGTAGCCATCTGTCTATCTTGCTCACAAGACTCCCAAATTAAGTCTATGATGTCTCCCCTTAGTTGTTGGTTGGTGGTCTCTAACTCTTGGGTATGCTTCTTTTCTTCTCGAAGGTCATTTTGGGTGTTGAGCATTCTGCACTTGAGTCTATCACCAAGATCCTTGATAGCATTCCAAGCTGCATTTCTTGTAGAGCCAAAGAATGTTGTGTGCATTTCTGAGTTGGTGACCATGCAGAGTCCTGACTCCTTATGGTTGTCTTCCTTGTTTTTGTACAAGTGGAGTTGCACCCACCAATACTCCTCTCCTTCATCCATCACAGGGAATCCTTTGTACACAGCTGCACCATGTATCTCCATGGTAACCATAAGGTTTTTGAGGGCTTTGGGAAATTCAGTCTCACACTCCAAGGTCATGGTCATGAGTGGTACCTTCCTTACGGCTTCGTTGATGGAGTTCATCTACAAATAGAGATGAGAAAGAAGATTAGAAAAGTTTACGAGAAGAAAAAGACAAGTGTAGAAATTTTTCAAGTGCTGAAATTTTTCCTTAGTGGTTTCTAGTCCAATCCTAGGGTAATAATCCTACATGCAACTTGGCTCTGATACCATCTGTAAGATCCCACCTTTATAAAGGTAAAGATCCCTGTGATTGCAATGCTAGTCCCTAGATCAATTGCTAGCATCCACAGTTTAAGATGAAGTACACAGAAACAAAGGTCATTATTGCATCGTTATTCCAGAGATAACATAGTCTTTTACAACTCCATAGCCATAGGCTAGTACAAGAGTTTAACTTAACAATATAAAAATAGATGTCTTCATCTTCATGTGCCACATGCAAGCATGTTGAGTGTAGACTCATAACCCCTAATCATCATCAGAGTAACCTGCAACATCATAAGTTACAGCCACAACGGGTCAATACATTGGAATAGTATTGGCAAGTGATACCTTAGTAGATTATTATCATTTAATCACTACATGAATTTGGCTAAGTGTACCTTAGGCTTGCTTTGCTCAAAATAGGTTTTACCTTTCAGTTAAAAAATACTAAGTTTTGTTTGGTAAAAACTCCCAAGGAACCACCAATAGAAATTGGTGTACCTTCACCCTTGTTCAACCACAGGTTTTAACTTAGAAATTGGGATGAGGAGATTCTTGATAGCTTCCATTTCTTGATGCTCAAATTGTCCAATACCAGGGACATGGCTAAGTACTTAGTTTCTTCCATATGTAGAGGTGGTGCTCTTTCCCCACAAGACTTGATTTTCACCAAGACATGACCTTTCAGAAGCCTTCCCTTAGAACAAAATGGACGCGCTCCAAACCTATCAATCCCTTACCACCAACTGTCCATTTGGCTAAGTTATTGCAACTTATATGATCCAGGCAGAGCCCATAATGCCATGTGGTTGCACTAGAAGCTTTTTAACATTTGGCATCTCAAATCCCTTTGTTCCTGGGTGGCAATCCACAAGTGAGAACACAAGGTAAACCATAGAAATGGGCCTTGTGTAACCACTCAACCAAAAAACCATCAAGCAATTACCAATCCACCCAGGTGTTTCATTCACTTAGTTGTTTTATTAAGCAAAAACACAAGTCAAAGACTTAGCAATATTTTTCCATAGCATGTATATATTCCACCCTTGGTTGCTACTAGCTAGGCTAAGCATGGCAATAGAAAGCATCTTAACTTAGAGAAAACTCTAACAATTCTACATCTACTAGGATTTTCCAAGCATAGCATATAGATACTTAGCAAAATATTCATGCAAGCCCTATACAAAATATTTCTAATGCATAGTCAAAATATTGGGACAAAAATATGAAGCACCACTTGCCTTGGTAGTTGGAGGAGTAGCAACAATCCTCACAATCACAATCACCACTGGCACGAAAATCTACACATAAAATAATAGCTCCAAATTCACATATCAAAATAAACAAGCAAAAATATTTGAATGCATGCAAATGCCATGTGATGATTTTTCCAATTCAAACAAGACAAGTGAAACATTACAGAACACCAAACTAAACATTTATACTCTAACTAAACTTAATTTGATCTTTAAAACATTTTTCAAATAATTTTTATACTCAAAATAGGCCTACAAATGTCTCTGCAAAAATAACAAATTTTACAGAAGCAACTTATTAAACAAAGTGCATGGTTGGATAGAATTCTTTCTCATGATTCCAATGATATAAAATTTGTAAAATTTGAACGTGTGGATCAAAAGTTATGAATTTTGCAAGTTTGAACAACTAATAGATCAAATTTCAGATTTTAAATCTAAACTGTAGCCACGCGGCGCTATCTGATTGGTGCATACCGGTTCACTTAAGTGACCTAATCCTGAGCATCAGATCTAGATCTAACGGCTACGACGCATAAGACCAAAGTCTGGCAGCGCAATTGGGCGCTGGCGGAGGCGGCGCTTCTGCCGGCGATGCTCCGGTGGTTCCAGAGGGGGCTAGGGGCTGGGTAGTGGCTTACCAGACTCGCGTGAACACGACGGTGCTCAAGGTGTCGCTAGCGTGGGCGGGGGCGTGCTGCAGAGGTCGCTGCGGCTCGTCGGAGTTGGAGACAACGTCGGGTTTGCACGGACGGCGACAAAGGCGACGTTCTTGGACACCCTAGCACAAACCAAGGGTATCAGCGTGTGCACAACGCTCAGGCAAACCTGATAGGGTCAAGGAGAAGGCGCGGGGCGGTCAAACCTCACCGAAATTCTTCGTCGAAGTTGTAGACGTCGTCGGGTGCTCACAGCGCTCGTCGAAGTCGACGTTCTGGACCACAATCAGATGAACAAAGGATATCAGGAGGTGCGCATGAAGCAGGGAATCATCCTAGAGTGAATGAGGAGATGGCGCGAGCATGAGGCTTACCGGAATACCTCGCCGGAGTTCGCTCTGTCTGCGGCGGTGTAATGCGAAATAGGGGCAGCCTGGTGGCGGAGCGAGCGAGTGGGGTGAGGGGAAAAGTGCGGGGTGGGGAGGGGGTTTTGTAGCCGGAGCTGGGGCGAGGATCACGCACGGAAACGCAGGCAATTAATCGAGTTATGGCGCGGCATTGAAGGAGGAGAAACAGCCGACGACGACGTGGTCGCGGGCGTGATTTGGGGAAGACGGAGATGAGCTGGCGAGGGTCCACCAGTCAGTGTCAGCGGGGTAAGTTTGCGCGCGTGGAAGAGAGAGAGGGAAGGGGCTGCTCCGGGTGTACTTATTGGGCCGGTTCTGGTGCTGGGCTCAAATGGTAGCGCCTGCTTTTATTTTTTTATTTTCCCTTTTCTTTTTCTAATATGATTTTCACGAATGTTTTTCAAATGTTTTTCACATGGGTTTGAATTCAAACTTGTTCTGAATTTTTGTAAAGCAAAACTTGTACCTTTTTGGCTACATAACAATGTTGCTCACTCAAATTACTTTGGTCCAATGGAATTTAAAATAAACAATGCCTTTATCACTTATTTAATAAAGACATATGAATGGTTTTAAATTCATTTTTTTTTGAAAATCTTTGTTCAAGCTTTGGAAAATATCAATCAATCAAATGATCAAGTCTTTTCTGGTCAAAACAAATATTTCTCAAATTAGAGAGTAGCATTAACGCTATTGCCTTGCTTACATAAAATAATATATCACCAGGTTTCTGTTTTGAAATCTTATATGAAAATGATCCTAAAATGATTATGAATGCATGAATGATATGCAACTTTGAAATCATGATTTTTGGAATGTTACATTACCTTTCATGCCATGTTGTTTATCTAAGGAGAGAACCTCTTGTGAACTATGGACCCCGGTCCAATCTTTACCATTGATACATCTTCCACTGTTACTTGTTTACTTGCTGCAAACCATTACCTTTCACACCATTCGTTTAATCCTTTGTTACAGTAAACCGATGAGCTTGACAACCTCACTGTTTGTTGGGGCAAAGTCTTGAGTTTATGTTGTGCAGGTCTTCACGTTGCTTGCAACACCTGTGTGACGTTTCCTTTCCGCTTCTGGTTCGATAACCTCGATCTTAACTGAGAGAAAACTTGCTGCTTGCTCTTAACACCCTGCGCTTGGGGTTACCAACAAAGTGTTATGTCGAGCACCATCAGTCAACGAAGAGTGGAGAAGGAGGAGGGATGAGAAGGAAGGAAGGGGAGGAGAAGGAGAGAAGATAATAAGTGGAGGGGAGAAGTGGAGAAGAGGAGTATAGGAGAGGAGAGAAGGAGAGAACGATAAAAATAGAGGGAGAAGGGGCGCCGACAGGATTTAAAATTCAAATCCCGCACAACAATTTTGTGGCGCACATTGGAAATTTGCGCTAGAGAATTGTCTCCCCCTTTTTTATTTTTTTATAGGAAAAATCATTTTTTTGAAATAATGTTTTACTATTTTCAAATTTGGGGATTCTATAAAATCTAGAATTAATTTTGTGGAGCATGCCCTTTTATATGCGCCACAGTAAGCCTTTCTACCTTTAGCTTGTTCCCTAGTAGTGCGTGTTTCCCCTTTACTTATATTACCGAAGGATCAATATTGTCCGCAAGCTCCTGATCATGGGCACGTGGTGCACATACAACAAGACACGTGGCAGGCAAGAAACAAACCGTCGCCGCACTTCCCCACTGATGCGTTGCAAACGTATCTATAATTTTTTATGCTCCATGATTGTTTTACACCAATTGTTTTATGTTTTGCTTGCACTTCGTGACATTTTTATCCATATTCTGAAACTAACCTATTAACAAGATGCCATTGTGTTGGTTCCTATTTTTTGCTATTTTTCTATTCCAGGTTTTTACCAAAGGAAATATTCTCGGAATTGGACGAAACAAAAGCCAAACCTCCTATTTTTTCCAACACGAAGACGGAGTCCAAAGCAGAGACGGAGAAGGGCACCGATGCGGCCACACCATAGGGTGGCGCGGGTCCCCCATGGCCACGCCTGGCTATGGTGTGGGCCCCTCGAGCGTCCACTGACACCGCCCTTCCGCCTATATATTGCCCCCGACGCGAAAACCCTAGATCAATCGGCATTCATCCACGAAAAGTTCCGCAGCTCCACCGCCACCAAAGACGAGATTCGGGGGACAGAAGTCTTTGTTCCGACACCTTGCCGGGACGGGGAATTGCCCCCGGAGCCGGGAACGACAATTTTTTCATCGACAGCTCTAATCTTGCTTGTTTGGCTTCGTCAGTGGTGAAGGTGCCTCGCACTTCATGAAGGAATGAAATATAATGAGGTCGGACCGGATGTTTCCAATCCCGTGAAATTCCTGCAGAAGTGAAGGAACCGAATTCCTATCCTGTGGGATTCCTGCTCCCATTCCCGCGTTCCAAACGCTGCAAAGGAAGGCCCCGTTTGAAATGCAGGATAGAAAAATCACAAGAATATGAAAAATAGAGGAATAGGAAGGGAAAGGAAGTGAAAACCTTTGAAATTAGAAACATAGGAATTTTTCAGCAAAGGTCTTTTGGAACACAGGAAGACAACCTACAGGAAACCAGACTAAACAATGTTTGCTTAAGAAAATTAGATTAGTATAAAAGAAGCCATTAATCGATGTGCCTGTCGTACTACTAGTATAAATTTATTTATTCTATATTTATTTATCTGAAAAGCGGTGCTCTCTACCACAAGTTTCTTATCTTCTTCCATCACATCTTCAAACTGACGCTGGCAAGAAGGCTAGCAAGTAGCTTCCATTGTATAGTTTTTTCATTGCAAAGAACAACTCGATTTGGAGGCCTTCGTGCGGAAACGGAGAACACATGGTAGTGCCATGACCGTGTGCAAGGGGCACAGTCGAGTGGTACGACCGTCGCGTGGCCATGGCAACCGATGGCTGCAGCGAGGAAGCCCGGCGGCCTAGAGCAGAAAATATGGAGGAGAGTAGCCCTTACGGACGGGATTGCTGCAGCCAGGAACGACAATTTTTTCATCGACAGCTCTAACCTTGCTTGTTTGTCTTCGTCAGTGGTGAAGGTGCCTCAGACTTCGCGAAGGAATGAAATAAAATGAGGTCGGACCGGATGTTTCCAATCCTATGAAATTCCTGCAGAAGTGAAAGAATCGAATTTCTATCCCGTAGGATTCCTGCTCCCATTCCCACGTTCCAAAAGCTGCAAAGGAAAAGTTTCATACGGAAATAATTTTCCTTCGCTTTTTCTACGATTTTTCCTTGTTCTAAACGACCCGAAAAGTTTCCTACGGAAACAGTTTTCCTTCACTTTTCCTACAATTTTCCCGTGTTTCAAACGACCCCTTAAAAAAAGAGTTTGCTAGAGCGCGCACGTCTCCACGCAGGTGCACCGGCACGACGCCTCATCTGGCTGCAGGATCAAGATCCAAGGGAGAGAGAAAAACCTGGAAAAAGGTCTAAAAAAATCAAAATTGCCGAGGAAAAACAAAAAATTCGCTGGCAATGGTTCTGTCGGCTCCAAGAGACTAACAAGAACGCGTTTTTTTTTAGATTTTGGGAAAAAAGAAAAGAAAAGAGAACCGCCCTGTCCGGCCCGAAATCAGACGGTGCCGAGGCCCGAAGGAACTCAATCCTACGTGGCACATGGCTCGAGTCTAACACAGCGACCGCCACGCACCCTGGATCGAAAGCTCTAATTCCATTGGTCGAACACGTTGGAGGCCGCCTCCGCATGCCACGTGCTCTCGGTCCAGAAACATCTCGACCCCTCTTCTCCAAACTCGGCGGCACCCGCCCCATGGCTAAATCCCTCTTCCTCCTCCGCTTCCCTCCAAACTGAACCAGAATTTAGCCCGAGGATTCTTCCGTAGAAGCGAACCCGACCGAGATTCTTACACCAGAAGGCTTGTCGCCGAGAAGCGAAAGCGGAACAGAAGCGGTTGCGCGATGGGAATCCCCATCCGGTCCCTCCTCCTTGCCTCTCTCGTCCTCAGCTCGATTGTCCTTCATGTCGCGGCCAAAACCTTAGATCCCTACAAGGTGAGCGATCACGTGATAATTTTGCGTCATGTGGGGTTGTGTATTAGCTAATGTGATTCCGGGCTGTCGATCACTTCACTGTAAACGAATTCCTCCATGGGCTGAAGTGATGCGTATGTTGTTTTTTTGAGCAATTCAGAGCCTAGAACGCGGTAGTAAATCCTTGTGCAGCCTAATTTCTTAGGTAGGTAGGTGGGTGTGTTCATATCTGCTCAATTGTTGTTACCAAATGTAACCGAGTAGTCTGAAACTGATAAAGAGTCCATCCATTTGAGCCGTTTCCACCTAATTGATATTTCAGCATGATCGAAGTGTTTGTAACTAACTATTGGTCTATCATAACATCATGTCTTCCTTCTTGGTTTCAGGTTCTTGGGGTTGATAAGAATGCCAGCCAGCGGGATATTAAGAAAGCCTTTCACAAGTATGTGTTCTGTTTTTCGATTTCAGTGAACAATGTGTGTTTTATTGTTGTGTCTCATAGTCTGTCAACCAAAAGCTTCTCTAATTTCTGGTGTTCACAGGCTTTCACTAAAATATCATCCTGACAAGAATAAAGAAAAGGGTGCTCAGCAGAAATTTGAAGAGATTAATAATGGTAAGACAAACACAACCATGTCCACAAAAAATACTGCTAGTAATATCTCGATTTATTTAGCATTTTAGACATGCTGACTGTGTGTATGGCTATATGACACAATCCATCATTTAACATTTGGCATAGTTTAATGAGACTAATCAAATATTCGGCCAAATATAAAATTTGATTATAGCCTTTCCATGATTTCATTCACATATTGGTCAAAGGATTTTGCGTTGATTTTGCTTGGTTCTGAAATGTGCTCCTCAGCCAGGCTTATATCAGTTATCCCGAGGCACATTCTGAGTGTTGCATGTTGTCCCTTGAACTTTTCTAGATGCAGAGAATTGTATACCAGTATAATCTCTTGTCTGTGTATACCTCTTTTTTGTGACTGATTTTCAGTACACCAAAGAGTTCTGTAACTCCTGTTAGTGAATTACTACCTCCTTTCCTAAATATAAGATGTTTTGGTAGGCTAAAATAACCAACCAAAACATCTTATATTATGGAACAGAGGTAATACTTTTCATTCCTTATTTGCTAGGAGATAAACTCTAATAACCGTGACTGTATCATCTCCTGTGACGCTGAACTGTCTAAGGTGTGTCACTGTCGTATTTGCAGCACATGAGATTCTGTCAGATGAAGAGAAGAGGAAAAACTATGATCTCTATGGTGATGAGAACGGTAACCCAGGAATTGGTGGTGGAAATTTTGGGGGCCGTGATGGTCATACACACTTCACTGGTAGTGGACCCAGGAATACATATTTCTCACCCGGTGATGGATGGCAGACAATGGGTGGTCAGGGAAATGGAAAAACATTTTCGTTTTCTTTTGGTGGCAACCCTGGGGCTGACGGTGCAAATCCATTTGGCTTTGATATTGGTGACGTTTTTTCCAACATGTTCGCTGGTGGTGGATCAATGGGAGGTAGCCAGCATGGTGGATTTGCTGGTTCTGCTAGACCCGGCGCAAGGACTTCCAGTCAGCATACAAGCCCTGTCACCATTCAGGAGGTCACAATGCAAACTTTCAACAAAGAAGTAGCTGACCAAGGAATTACTTGGCTCCTCTTATTCTATACACAACAAGCAAATGGTCAATTTGTGCTAGAAAGTGTCCTGGAGGATGTGGCTCGGTCATTGGATGGCGCAGTAAGGGTAAGCTGATCAAATTTATTGTACGATGCTGGTTTTTAACAGCAAGAAAAAGTGACATCATGACTCTGTTGATGCAGGCTGGTAAAGTAAACTGTGACAACGAAAAAGCTCTTTGCAAAAAAACTGGCGTATCTGTAGGAAAAACGGCTCGTCTCTTCATTTATTCGTACAGCACTACAGAGAAAGGGTCTTTGCATGAGTACTCTGGAGATAATGATGCTAAGAGCCTGAAGACATTCTGTCAAGAACACCTGCCGAGATTCTCCAAACGGGTAGACATTAGACAATTTAGTTTCCCGTCCAATGCCTTACCAAACCTTCCTCAAGTGTTCTTGCTGTCAACAAAGAAGGACACACCAGCGATGTGGCGTGCTGTCAGTGGAATGTTCCGCAATCGCTTAATTTTCTATGATGCAGAGGTAAGTATTATCTTTTGTTTATCTGCTTGAGAAAATAGTTTTGTCACTGAAGCTGTGCATCCGTCTTTTCACGGGAAGGCATCCGTCTTTTCATGGGAAGGCTGGTTACACAACATGCTATAGTGATGCTTTGCGTTATAGTTTATTTCTGAAGCAATGGTTATGGGGAGAAACTTAATAGATTGCGGAATGAAATTGCTTATACCAAAAGAGGTTACTGATAAATGTGATGTGCCGTAGATCTTAAAGTAAATTTTGTAGATTAGGCCTTGAACAGTGGAGGGGAAACATATCATCTATGTATGAAAATCTATGAAGAACATTGATTTAATTTAGTACCTTTTTTTTCTTTTCAAGGTTAAGGATGTTTCTCTTCCACTGCTCAAACGGCTCGGCGTGAAAAATGTTCCTGCACTTATTGGCCGGAACATTAACGGCGAGGAGCAACTTCTGAAGGATGGTATTTCAGTGAAAGATCTCAGATCTGGTATCAAAGAATTGAAGACTCTTCTGGAAAGTTTTGAGAAGAAGAATAAGAAGCTAGCATCAAGCCAAACCAAGAAACCTGAGCCGAAGGGAAACAAAATCCCTCTACTCACAGCTTCCAATTTCGAGGAAACCTGCGGAGAGAAGGCTTCAGTATGTATCATTGGTGTTTTTAAGTCAAACAAAGGCAGGGAAAAGCTAGAGACCGTCCTTTCTGAGGTTCGTCTCCTGTCATTTAATGATATAGACAGAAGCATAACTTTGTTTGATAGACAGAAGCATAACTCTATTTGTGCTTCGTGCCTAGCCTTTGTTTAACAATTAACACATGCATTCTTGTCTTGTGATTTCTGCATTCAGATATCCCAGAAGACTCTGATCAGGGGGCAGAGGTATAATTCCGGAAATGCAATCGCCTACGCCTTGTTGGACGGGAACAAACAATCTGCGTTCTTGTCCTCATTTGACAAGTCAGGATACAAGTCTTCTGACAATCTTCTGCTTGCCTACAAGCCTCGTCGGGGGAGGTTTGCCGTGCATACTGGTGAGTTAACGATGGAAGAAGCTGAAAGATTTGTGGCTTCCCTCCTGAATGGAGACGTCCAGTTGTCGGCAACCAGACAGAAGCCAGTTCTTAGGTAGGAAGCTACGGTAGCAACTCGTAGGCATTGTTTTTTGAGAAATGGTTGCAAGTAATTTAGGTGTTAAACTAGAATGTAGTGTGATCTGGGAGGCTTGTACATAGCTGAATCAAGAGAGTGAAATGTAAATTGGCACACTGGATTACACGAATATACAACGATAATGTCGTGTTACTACTCCCTCTGTCCCATAAAAGATGTCCGATGGGTAGCTCAATTTCTAATTTGTAGAAAAGTCCAGAATACATCCAAAACCTTTCATATTTGCCCTAAATTTAATGTTTCAAATTGAAATCCTGCCATCTCCTTCCTTCCAGCCGTCTACCGCTCCCCGGGCCTCTCGCGGGGTCGCCCTACCTGTCCATGCTCGCTGTCGTTAGCCTCTCCGCGCCGCTCGCCGACGGAGGGATCAAGCAAAGCTAGGTCCACGGAGGGCTGGTACCCGTGCGGAGCTTTGCTCCTACGGCCGCTCCGCTCGCCGACGGAGGGATCGAGCAAAGCCAGGCCCATGGAGGGCTGGTACCGCCACGGGGGAGCAAGGCCGCGCCGCTCCCGTTCCCGCTCCGGCCTCCTTGCCATGTTCTTGTCCCCGATGTCAAGCTTGCCCTCCGCCGTCTCTTTGTCGTCGATCACGCCGTTGGAGCAACGAAGCTCCTCCGCCAGCCGAGCCTAGCGCGAGCGCCCTCCGCCCAGCCACTCTCGCGGGGTCTTCGTCGCTGCCGGACCCAGCCTTCTGCTGCCGTTCTAGCCGAGCATAGCGCGAGTGCACTCCGACTAGCTTCCTGCAGTTTCAGGGACAATGAAGAACATAACATTGAAACTGATCTATTTAGAAAATATTTAGGCAAACGTAGGTCTAGCTTTGAAGTTGTTCTAGGAAGATGTGATGTAACAAATTTGGGAGTTGATTCACATAGCTTGGAAATTGGGTCTTGTTAGCAACAGATCAGGCCTGTTTGATTCATGCTCACATTTTGCTGAACTAAAAGTTCTTTGCTGAATTAGAAGTTTGGAATGTTCAATATCAGTGAAAACCCTGAGGCTCTGGTGTCCACAACGGTGTGGAGTAAACTATTCAGAAAGAACTGTGGGCTGATAATTCTACTGGCTTCATGCTAGTTCAAGACTTACTTGTAGAGATACTTAATTCCACACAGAAACTCCTGAGTTGCAGTTGCTTGTGCGCAAAGGCTATTGCGCAGAACTGAATCACACTATATAAAACACAAGCATGGAAATTCAATTGAGAGGACTTCTTAAAGTGAAACAAATAGTACAACAAGAAATATAGTTAATGAAACCGACAAAGTTCATGTTGATGCAGAGGTATCATTCATCTAATATAACAGAGCATAGGCCCAAAAGCTATGTCAGTGTTAAATGGTTCTCTAGGGATGTACATTCCGAGTTTGCATGACTAATAGGCAGCAGTCCGAAGCAGACCTGGTATGGAAAAAAAATCAGTCTACTCTTATATAGAGGATAAAGTAAACAATGCAAGGATTAGAAATGTACCCAAAACATCGTCCAGTTTTATGAAAATCTCACTTGCATAAGCCACTGTCAGACAAATGCACTTGCAAATACGTTTCACTGAACAGAAGTAACTGGAGCAGGTGCACACAGGTTCAGGTGCAGCAACTGGAGTAGCAGGTTCAGCTTAAGGTATCAATCCCTCAGGTCTCTATCTCTGGAAAAAAATACAGATAAATATACAAGCTATATAGCATGCCTTCAGGTTCTAAGAAAACCAGTATATGAAAGTTCAATCAGGATTACTTAATATGGTTCTCTACTTTGACTGCGTCAACGCACCAAGTAAACAATTTTACTTGAAACGTTGCTACTATAAGCCCCCAGAACTATTCCAGTTTACTATAACCGATTAGGCAATAGACATATGTAAGTGCAACAAGAAAATTGGTAAAACAACCACGATCTTGAGGCCACCATTGTCATCGTCTCATTGTGGACATAGCAAGCAGCCCGAATACAGAGGGAAGCGACATAGATCTAGTTAGGTACGGAAGCCTTGCAGCCACACGGGAGGAGCCCACCTCCACCACCGAGAGGCGGTCCTCGACTGGACAGAGCTGCAACAGGCATGCTGCTGCGCCGCTATCCCCAGCATGATAACTGTTGCCGCCGCCATCTCCAGAAGGCGACACAGCTGCAAACGCGCCGGCCCGCTGAAACACAGATCGGGCCCAAAGGGCCTAGATCTGGGCCAGGAGGAACCGACGCCAAACTGTCGTGCCTGCATCGCCGTGTTGCCCTGCCATGCCATTGCTGCGGCGACGCCTCGCCGCCAGGATGCAGCAGAAGTGGACGCGTCGGCCCGCCTAGGCCCAGAACCGGGCCCGAGGGAGACCGACGCCAACCATCGTGTCCCTTGCTGTTGCGCCGCCTTGCCGCACTGCTCGCCATCGGCGGTGCCGCCAGCACCGCCCGGATGGACTCCGGGCTTCAGCTTCCCCAGGGACACCACCGCCGATGAGGAAGGCCAGCCCTGACCGTCTCCCTTGGCGTGGGGAGAGGAGGACCGCCGCCTCTGGCGCCGCCTGGGCTTCGCCCGGCGACCCCTGCCGGCAGTGGCGACGGGGGATGGGGGAGGAGGTGGAGGGTTGGTCGGGGAGGGAGGGGTGACCGTCATCGCCCTCAAGAGGGGGGGGGGGGCGAGAGCGCCTCTTAGGCCTTGTTTGGTACTAGTGTCTTAGTAGGGATTAGAGGGGATAATCCTCAAGGGGATTGGGTGAAACCCCCACCTACACCCAAGCCTCTCTAATCCCCACAATATCCCAATCCCCACCAATCCACTAGGTAGGAGTAGTGTATTGGATTTGGAGAAAAATACACTAGAACTTGGGGATTAGTGGGGATTAGGGGGATTGAATCTGTCAAATACTCTAAAACCAAACATACTATTTAAAGTAAGTGGGGATTTGGGGTTTAGTGGGGATTATTCCCTCCAATCCCCACAAATACTCTAGTACCAAGCAAGGCCTAAGCGGGTTTACTAATGGCTTCACATAGAGACCCTACTCCAAAAAACTTGGCTGGAAATATCTTTCCAAACTTAGCATATTTTCACACATATTGTCCAAAATTTTCACATAATGTCCAAAATTTTCACATAATGGAAGTGCTACATACTGCTATATACTGCAATGTTAATTAAAATACTACATGGAGATTTATGAATGGCTTAAACAGATTAATGAACTGAAACGACTTCCGGGATTTTTTTTTTTTAACGGCACAACGGGGGGCGAACTGCCCACCTGCAAATTTTTCATTGAGAAAGGGCGAAAGATGCCCAACAAACTTTTACAAGACGCGCGGGGGGGGGGGGGGGGGGGGGGGGGGGGGGGGGGAGCGATGGCTCGAGAGGATTACAACAGCGCGACGCACCACTGCTCTACATTATCAAAGCTAACACGCGAGGGAACCCGAGCCCGCCATAGTCGCAGATGTTCAACGACTTGCTCGAGGATCGCGGGAAGGGGGAGACGGACGGCGTCAAAGACCATCCGGTTCCTGGTTTTCCAAACCACCGAGAGGAGGCACGAGGCGACGGTGCTCCACAGCGGCACGCCCTAGGAAGGGTTGCTATCTTGGAGCGAGACCTAGGCTGCTTCAGCAGAGGTAGGGAGGGCGCATCGACGAGGCCCAAGCGTGCGCTGCCAGAACAACCGCAGGCGGGGGCATGTGAAGAACAGGTGGTCGAGTGTCTCTGATTGACGCGGACAGAAGGGGCACACATCAGTGTCCAAGCATCCAATGTGTCGCAGGAAGGTACGCGTGCGAGTATTTCCGTGGCGCAAAAAATTGTACTCTGCAATCTGCAACTCATCTCGTGCATACAACTAACAACACAAATTAAGGTTGTTTTTTGAAGTATTCAGTGTTCTAGAGATTGAACTGAACTATGTTCGGGAGCTCACCAAAAATCTTGGATGAAGGGAGGAACTTGGAAGCAAAAGATCAGAAAGGAGACTCCATGCTTGGGTTGGGTTGACTCGCGGAGCTCGCAGGCATGGGCGAAGGATCCAGCCCCGCCGCTCACAAATCCTGAACCTTGGACAGAAAAAATCCGAACTTGAATCCCCTGTGCTTCGGTGCTCTCTCGTGCTTTGGTGGCATCGGTGAATAACAAGGATGGTGACCTGGAGCTTCTCCCGCTGTTCAGATTGAGCAGCGATATTCGCTAATCCAGCGTGGTGTGGGTGGACACAAAATCCAGCGAGCAACAGAAACCGAGGGGTAACCTCGGCAATATTTACTGTTATAGACTTGGATTTTAGGAAAAGAGAAGCGTTGATGATTTATTCGACTTATCACACAAACGAAGGAGTCAATGCCCGTTCTGTTATTATCGAAAATGATTACAGAATCTCCGATTCGTTAGATGCAATCTAACTCACGGCAGGTTATGTTTTGCTGAAAAGCTACGGTACCCTCTCTTTCGGCTACTCCTAGCCTTTATATGAGAGGTTGGGTCTTAGAACCAAGTACGAGTCGGTTACAAGTTGAATCTACGACTCTACGACTATGTCGATTTATATTTTTATCTTGACCACCACGTTGGTTCCAGGACTCTTGGTTTCTTGTGAGCCTCATGAGCAGCAGTGGCTTAGGTAAGTACCAAGTATACCAATTACGGGAACCCAACCCACGTCAGCAGCCCCTAGGCTTCACTCAAATCATAGATTCAGGTTGAGTTTCAAAGAAATTTCCAGTAACGGACCCGAAGATTTTTTCGAGTAGTATTTTTGTTATGAGGATTTTGGTATAATGAGTATGGTGCATCCGAAGGATCGAGAACCAGTTAATTTCTCTTGGAAAAAAACAACGTGAACCTTCTCAAGCTCAAGCTCAAGTCCCTGGACTCGAACGCTCTTGGGAAAAACAACGTGAACCTTCTCAAGTCCCTGGAGTCGAACCTGGTAAATACTGGAGTAATTCAGTTTGGGTCGCGGAGGTCTTATCAAATACTGAATTCCAGTTTTGTGTTTTGGATACCCAATGCGTCCGTCGGAATTTTTCATCATATCATAGATATGAAAAATTTCTAGTAAAGCGTATTCGTGTGCGATTACCAGGCCCACAGAATGGACCGTGAGGTCTTATATTTATGTCGTAGACATGACAGTCAGACATGTTATCGCGGCGGACGCGGTCTGAGAACTCGAAGCTTTTATCAACTGCCTTGTTTGGCTATTGGAACTGCTGAAGTTGCCACTTTGTTGACATTTTCACCAAGAGTCCAGGCTTGGTTTCTCTTCAAACTATGAGAGGGGAAATGAGGTGCGGCGAGCAAGGCAGAGGCAGCGCGACATGGGGGAAGCAAGACGGCGGTGTCGGTTGGGGGTGGGGTGGGTGAGCAAGGCAAACTGGAAGGCGTGGGGAGACTGGAGAACGAGCGAGACTAGCCAAGGAAGAGAATAAGGTAAGGAGCAACGCGGCGGAAATGGTTTGGACATAAATTACTCAAGGGTCTTTTTACAAAATGCATGCCGCAACATCTTGAAGGAGTACATTAGTTTTTGTATGTAGAAGTTAGTACATGTATGTACTAGGGTTTTATGCATGTTTAGATTATTGGGATATTATTATTTTTGTCTATTGACCATGGTCATGCTTAGTTTTGAGTCATTAGCTACGGTTTGCTAACTACCCTCCGTTAAGGTTAATTGTTTGTTTTTGGCTTTGATAATCTAAGGTCTACGGGTACTTGCTTATATGCTTCTTTTTAAGCTATGTCATGGTTAATTAATATATATCGGTTCTACTAATTTCCATGTTTAATTATCTAAGTCTTTAGGGTTTAGTATATTGTATTGTTTGGTCACATTGGCGATTTTGAAAAAAATCATGTTTCTGGTTCTGATAATTGCTATATGGTTAAGGTGTAGATCAGTATATGTCTTACTTGTCCGTGCTTACAATATCAGTCATTAAAAGATAAAAACAGATGTGTTTTTATTGTATCATGTTCTGATATTGTATATGCGGTGTGTTATTTCCTGCTTACGAGTAGCTAAATTGTGTTTGCACAATGGCATAAGCACATGACCATATATTGCTTCTTTATGTACTATTCTTAGTGCTTCATGTTGTTTTCATCATGTGAGCAATGTATGTGTTTTGTAATATGACTTGGTTATCCCCTGTCTTCTCTAAATCTTCGCAGTCAACTCCGGATGCCTTGCTGCCTCTATAGCACCTCTTATGTACAAGGTCCAGGCTGAGCGAGGGCTCAACATAGTGCGAGGAACTCAGTGTGGTATGTATGCTCTCCCTGTTAGCACAAGCCAACACAAAAATAGAACAAATCCCAGAAGTGGCCTCTGCCGGTGCTCGGCACACCACCAGAGGGGTGATAGGGCAAGAAAGACCTTACTATGAATTCTTGATGTTGTAGTTATGTCACCATCCCAAAAAGGACACCGTAACTACTAAACAACTAATAGAAACCACCAACATGACAGCGACGGAGCGATGTCAAGAATGGGCCACTTCAGCATTTACAGTCAAGAGTGGGCCAGTTTCACACAGATAGTGGATCTTTTTCTTCTAGGGGGCGAATTAATAGCTGATTCTAAGTCAATATTTCAAGGGAATCTTGTGCCATGGCCCAGGTTGGTCAACCTGACGCTCCACCAGGGGCCGGATCCGCCACACCTGCAAGACCATATTCGTAGTAAGCTCTACATGCTTTAGTACCTCTATAGTGCCTCTGATGTGCGAGGTCTGGTCTAAGCAGGGCCACATAATAGCGCGAGGAACTCAGTGTGGTATGTATGCTCTCCTTGTCAGCGCAAAGCAACACAAAATAGACCAGATCCTAGAAGATTCGTCAGACACACAACTCTGCATGGTCTCCGCCAGAGCTAAGTGCACCACCAGATAGGTGATAGGTGATACGTCGGAAACGTATCTATAATTTTTGATGTTCCATGCTTGTTTAGTATCTACTTTGCTTTGCTTTGTCTACACATTGAGGTATTTTTATATGTTTCTAGGACAAATCTATTAACAATGCCACAGTGCCAGTTGCCTGTTTTCTTCTGTTTTTGGTTCCAGAAAAGGCAGAAAATGAATATTCTCGGAATTGGACGGGAAAAAAGGCAAAGTCAATATTTTACCGTGGGGAACACGGAGCCAGAAGATGAGACAGAGGAGGGCCTCGAGGGGGCCACACCCCCTGGCCGTGCGGCCAGGCCTGGCCCGCGCCTGGGGGGGGTGCAGACGCCTCGGGCACCCCCTCGACCTCCCTCTTCGCCTATAAGAAGCCCCCGATACCTAAACCCTAAGTACCCGATCAATCTTCCACGAAATAGTCTGCAGTCGCCGCCACCATCGTTCCTA
This sequence comes from Avena atlantica, assembly GCA_910589765.1. Taxonomy (NCBI): domain Eukaryota; kingdom Viridiplantae; phylum Streptophyta; class Magnoliopsida; order Poales; family Poaceae; genus Avena; species Avena atlantica. The sequence goes on from OU342737.1 coordinate 82,620,089, forward strand.
GATTGGGGGATCTAAAGCTCTTCCTGGCACCCTGCCGGAGGGGAGAGATCATCCCGGAGGCCTTCTTCATCATCATGCCAGCCTCCGGTATGATGCGTGAGTAGTTCCACCTTGGACTACGGGTCCATGTAGTAGCTATATGGTTGTTTCTCCTCCTTTGTGCTACCATGTTTAGATCTTGTGAGCTCCGTTCATGATCAAGATCATCTATTTGTAATCATGCATGTTGTGTTTGCGGGGATCCGATGGATATTGATATTACTATGTCAGATTGGTTAATGATTCTATCTTATTGATTCTATCATGTCTGTGTTGTTTGAGATCTTGTATGCTCTCCGTTTCTAGTAGCTATCTTGGCCAATTAGATGCTAGTGACTCCAAGAGGGAGTATTTATGCTCGATAGTGGGTTCGTGCCTCTATTTAATCTAGGGAAGTGACATAAATCTCTAAGGTTGTAGATATGTTGTTGCTACTAGGGAGAAAACAACGATCTCTTGTTCATGGAACAAGTAGATTGTTTACCTTACACACTTTGCTTAAAGAAATTATCTGTTGCTTGCTGATGGTGACTCCTTGATGGCGCCAGAGAACCTGGTGCTTGACGTGGAGTTTGTTGGGAACCCCAAGATCAAGGTGTGAAGCAACACATCAGCAAGTTTTTCCTCAGTAAGAAACCGAGGTTATCGAACCAGTAGGAGGAAGGAAACGTCACACAGGTGTTGCAAGCAACGCGGAGACCTGCACAACACAAACTCAAGACTTTGCCCCAACGAATCAGTGAGGTTGTCAAGCTCACCGGTTTGCTGTAACAAAGGATTAAACGTATGGTGTGGAAGGTAATAGTTTGCAACAAGTAAATAGGTAACAGTGGAAGATGTATCAATGGTAAAGATTGGACCGGGTTCCATAGTTCACTAGAGGTGCTCTCCTTAGATAAACAACATGGCATGAAGGGTAAACAAATTATAGCAGGGCAATTGACAGGAACTGAGCAAGGCATAACAATGCAATACTAGTCAAAAAGATCCTATGAGATTCGATTGGGCAATACAACAATATACATAGACCGCCATCCAACTGCATCTATGACTAGAAGTCCACCTTCATGTTATCATCCGTACCCCCTCCAGTATTAATTTGCAAGCAATAGACAACTGCTTTAAGCAAAGTGTGTATGGTAAACAATCCACTTGTTCCATGAACAAGAGACCGTTGTTTTCTTCCTAGTAGCAACAACACATCTACAACCGAAGAGATTTCTGTCACTTCCCTTGGAAACTAGAGGCATGAACCCACTATCGAGCATAAATACCCCCTCTTGGAGTCACTAGCAACTACTCGGCCAAGATAGCTACTAACAACGGAGAGCATGAAAAATCACAAATAACACAAACATGATAGAATCATAAAGACAAAACCATTAATCAATATGACATAATAATCTCAATATCCATCGGATCTCCGCAAACACAACATGCATGATTACAAATAGATTAGATCTTGATCATGAACGGAGCTCACAAGATCTATACATGAAAGCACAAGGAGGAGATACAACCATCTAGCTACTACATGGACCCATAGTCCAAGGTGGAACTACTCATGCATCATACCGGAGAGAAGGCCTCTGGGATGATCTCCCCTCCGGCAGGGTGCCGGGAAGAACTTCAGACCCCCCTGATCTAGGGACAACGGTGGCGGTGGCTACAGAAGGTTTCATGGAATATTGATCGGGTACTTAGGGTTTCTGCATAGGGGCCTTCTTATAGGCGAAGAGGCTAGGCCGGGAGGCGACCAGGGGGGCCACACCCTGCCCAGGCGCGGGCGCACCCCTGGCCACGCCTAGGGGTTTTTGGCTGCCCTGGTTCGCTTCTCCGTCTCGTCTTCTGAATTCGTGTCCCCCACGGTAAAATATTGACTTTGGCTTTTGTCCCGTCCAATTCCGAGAATATTGATTTTGTGCCTTTCTGGAACCAAAAACAGAAGAAAACAGATAACTGGCACTGTGGCAACTTGTTAATAGGTTAGTTCCAGAAAAGATATAAAAACACCTCAAAGTGTAGACAAAGCAAAGCAAAGTAGATACTAAACAAGCATGGAGCATAAAAATTATACATATGTTTCCGACGTATCAAGCATCCCCAATCTTAACTCCTGCTCGTCCTCGAGTACGTAAGTGATAAAAAGAATAATTTTTGAGGTGACATGCACCATTAAAACCAAGATCAAACCATTTGCAAGCATTGAAATCTAGGATCAAAGAACTCTAAACATGTGCATGAAAGATGGAGTTCTAACAAGAGGACGTAGTAACTATGCATGCAACATGAAAGGCTACAAACAAAGATCATGAATAACATGCATTGAAAAATGTTTGTTTGTTTCACATACAGAAAACATAGCATAGTGGCATTCAGCTTGTCCCTCATAGAGTAGCAAATAGATGCATAGGACACCTTCAAAGTTCACAAGGGTGACTAGAAACAAATAGCACAAGAACAAGTAATATCACAATATGCATCAAACAATAAGTTTTAGGACATTGCACACAAAATGACAACTAAGCTCTCTTAAAGGTGCCTAAAGGTAGAAGGTGGAGACTCAAATAATGGTGGAAGAAAGGCCCATCATAAAGGGAAGCAGGGATTTCAATTTTTAAAAAGAGCTTCCAAAAATTATGGTACTTATTAGATTTCAGCCCTCATTGCCCATATCATAAGCATCTTGAAGTGATTAAGGTTAAAGTGAACAAAGATGGAGTATATGCTTGACAAAGTATAAGTTGGCAATCTCAAGTCCCTTGAATACGAGGGCCACACCTCATGCCACTCAACTTCACTCACCTGTAAGTTCTTGTCATTGTAAGTGTTTGCATATCATAGAGAAACGCCAACGGGGTACCCCTTACACATGGTACATGAGCTATCCCATAAATCAAATGATAAGGCAAGCACACAATGAGCATCTCAGCGATCTTTTTATTTACTATATGCATAGCTTTTTATTGAGGATGCTTCATAGATAGCTCACTATGGTGATGCTGCAAGTTTCCACCATGATTAGGCATGGCTTAGGCTAGCGGCACAGGCGTTTCTCTAACGCAAAATACAAACTCCATGGACTTACAAGTTCCCTCTTTATTTCACATCGGTGACATCCATAGATAAAAGATCATGATATCAACTGAGTACAAAGTACAAGTGCAATGTTGAAAACGTTCCCCGTGATAGCACGATTCTGATAATTCCAACGTATAAGTGCAAGCATATACAACATAGATGACACAATGGTTCAAGTTTATTAGGGGCAAAGAATATAAAGTGTGCCAGCAAGTTTGTGAGGGCTTTAATCACTAAGTTTTCACATAACAAAATAGTTTTTAATTATAAGATAGCTGAAAACAAGAATATACTTGGAATGGTGTAACACACCATGCATAGGAATTTATAGTGGACACTTTGGAATACCTTGGTTTCTTGGGAGTTGGAAGCATGAGTAGAACTTACTCATACAAGTGGAGGCTAGCAAAAGACCGGGAGCAACCAACTAAGAGAGCAATAATGGCCATAATCATGTAGTGCAACAAAGCATTACTAATCAAAGCATAGAGTGGTACTACAAGTCAAGTACTAAATGATCATAGAGGCTATGGTGACTTGTTCATAGTCATAACATGGTATGAGCATGTGCCAAGTCAACCCAAACAAAGCATCAAAGGAGAATACACAATACTATGCTTTTGCATGCTAAAACAACGCATAATTTCTTCAAGGCACACTAAGCAATCCCAATTGTTTGGAACAAGACATGCTACATCAATAATCACTAAGCATAAGGTGAAAACAACACCTAGCATGTCATGCTAAAGTCTAAGTCACAGTCAATGCAAGCTCCTCTTGCACTTACAAGCAAGAACTTACTACTCCTTTCTAACACCAAGCAACTTATTTGCAACAACACAGCAAGAACGGGGGTCCAAACTACTTTATTCAAGCAAACTAAACAACCTAAGCAAAGCAAACGAAAACTAAGACGCTCCAAGAACAACACAACTGTGCATGAAACAATAAAAACGAAGTGTCTAGACAGACCTGAGCTTTTTATTGATGAAGAAGGGGATGCCTTGGGCATACCCAAGCTTTGACGCTTGTACCTCTTGGATATTTCTTGGGGTGACACCGGGGTGGAATCCCCAATCTTGAGCTTTTGTCCATTCTTCATCTCATTGCATCATTCTCTCTCTACACCTAAATTTTTTCCTTCATACAAAACTTCACACAATCTTCATTAGCAACATTAGTGTATTCAAAAGATATTAGACCTCTGGCAAAGCTTTGAAACAGCAAAACTTTCACTAAAAACACAATCTACTGTAGTAACTCCTTCAAAAAGGTCAATTCCCCAAAAGAGAACTGAAAAAGGAATCAATAAGAAGCAAATGCAAATAATGGCAGAAATCTGTTAAAACAGACCAGTAGGTAGAAACCTATTTTTCGTGCATGTTGTGTTGCTCAAATCAAAAAGTGTTGAACTAACGAAAGTTAGCTAACATACTAGAGGATTTATTCGTAATGTTTCAGCTCAATCCGAGTTACATAGACTCCTCACAAATTTTTATAGTGGAGGACATAAATCTGTTTCGGGACAGCAACTCCCCAAATCTTACTTCCCTGTCACTAGAGGTCATTATTGGCACAAAAAGCAAACAAAAAGAATAAAGAGAGGTAATTACTGAAGTAATAACTTCCAAGACTCAAGGAAACTCTTGGGTTATCTCCCAACAAGTACTCTTCTTTAACGCCTTTAAGTTAGGCTTTATAGCTTGAGAAAATGCTCACATAAGAACTATGAGTTGAAGTAAAACAGGGCATCAAGAAGCAAATTAAAAACACATTTAAGTCTAACCCACTTCCTATGCATAGGAATCTTGTAAGAAAATAAATCAAATAAGCACATAGTAACAAGAGTGAGTAGATAGAACAAGAGCAACTTCAAAACTTTCAGCACATAGAGAGGTGTTTCAGTACCATGAAAACTTCTACAACCATACTTTCCCCTCTCATAATAATTTTCAGTAGCATCATGAATAAACTCAACAATATAGCTATCACATAAAGCATGATTTTCATGATCTACAAACACATAATTTCTATCAAGCTCAAAAATAGTGGGATTAAAACCTTCACAGGTTTTACCCAAAGTAGATATTTGAAAAGGATCCACAGGAACATAACAATCATCCTTCTTGAGTAAGCATGTGGGACAATCAAATAATGTAAGGGATAAAGAGTTACTCTCATTAGAAGGTAGGCATGTGTAGACAATCCATTCTTCCTCCTTTTGTTCATCACTCTCCTCCTCGTTTTCATCTAACAAGCTTCCAGTTTCAACAATTTCTTCTTCCATAGGCTCCTGCAAGGCATTAGTCTATTCCATTTGTGGAAAGCATCTATTAAAATATTCAAGAATATAGCTATTTTCTTCCTTGTAATTGTCAAAGCAAAATTTAAGTATCTCATAAACCTCATTTTCATAAGGTGCATCATCAGTATTTTCAAACAAACTAGCAAGTTCAAATGCACCCTTGAAGGAAATGAATTCTTCAATTTGTTCCACATCATAAAAGTCATAATTTCCTTTAACATAAAAAGATATGGTAACATTATCATTACTCACATTGAAAAGGTAGGTGTTTATATCTCCTACTGCAACAAGCTTTATCAAAGAAATAAGTAGAGCACACGTCTCTAGCAATAGTATTCAACCTATCAATTTGTTCCCATAAGTGTTTCCCTTTTTGTGACAAACGGTGTTCCTTATAGTAATACTTTTGTTCTTCCGTCAACCCACCTTGCCAATAAGAACTAGTTTCAAAGAAACCATCCATTGATATAAAGCATGACCAAGCAAGGCAATAATAGACCAGCAACCAGAGTGGGAACTAATTTTTGTGTGTTTTTGAATAAAGAAAGCAAACCAAACTAGACTATTTTTTTGGAGTTTTTGAAAAGAGGCAAACAAAACCAAGCAAAATAAAAAAGCAAAATAAAAAAAAAGTAAAGAGAAAGGAAGTGGAGGACTCCCCTAGTGAAGACGTCCTTGGCCTCCCCGGCAACGATGCCAGAAAAACTTGATGGTGACTCCTTGATGGTCCCAGAGAACCTGTTGCTTGACGTGGAGTCTGTTGGGAACCCCAAGAGCAAGGAGTGAAGCAGCACAGCAGAAGGTTTTCCCTCAGTAAGAAACCGAGGTTATCGAACCAGTAGGAGGAAGGAAACGTCACACAGGTGTTGCAAGCAACACGGAGACCTACACAACACAAACTCAATACTTTCCCCAACAAACAGTGAGGTTGTCAAGCTCACCGGTTTGCTGTAACAAAGGATTAAAGGTATGGTGTGGAAGGTAATCGTTTGCAGCAAGTAAATAGGTAATAGTGAAAGATATATTAATGGTAAAGATTGGACCGGGGTCCATAGTTAACTAGAGGTGCTCTCCTTAGATAAAAAACATGGCATGAAGAGTAAACAAATTACAGCAGGGCAATGCAATACTAGTCAAAAAGATCCTATGAGATTCGATTGGGCAATACAAAAATATACATAGACCGCCATCCAACTGCATCTATGACTAGAAGTCCACCTTCAGGTTATCATCCGAACCCCCTCCAGTCTTAAGTTGCAAGCAACATACAACTGCTTTAAGAAAAGTGTGTAAGGTAAACAATCCGCTTGTTCCATGAACAAGAGACCGTTGTTTTATCCCTAGTAGCAATAACACATCTACAACCGAAGATATTTCTGTCACTTCCCTTGGAAACTAGAGGCATGAACCCACTATCGAGCATAAATACCCCCTCTTGGAGTCACTAGGAAATACTCGGCCAAGACAGCTACTAACAATGGAGAGCATGCATGATCACAAACAACACATACATGATAGAATCATAAAGACAAAACCATTAATCAATCTGACATAATAATCTCAATATCCATCGGATCCCCGCAAACACAACATGCATGATTACAAATAGATTAGATCTTAATCATGAACGGAGCTCACAAAATCTATACATGAAAGCACAAGGAGGAGATACAACCATCTAGCTACTACATGGACCCATAGTCCAAGGTCGAACTACTCACGCATCATACCGGAGAGAAGGCCTCCGGGATGATCTCCCCTCCGGCAGGGTGCCGGGAAGAACTTTAGACCCCCCCCCGATCTAGGGATGACGATGGCGGCGGCTATAGAAGGTTTCGTGGAATATTGATCGGTTACTTAGGGTTTCTGCATCGGGGGCTTCTTATAGGCGAAGAGGCAAGGCCGGGAGGCGACCAGGGGGGACACACCCTGCCCAGGATCGGTCCCACCCCTGGCCGCGCCTAGGGGGGTTTGGCTGCCCTGGTTCGCTTCTCCATCCCGTCTTCTGGATTCGTGTCCCCCACGGTAAAATATTGACTTTGGCTTTTGTCCCGTCCAATTCCGAGAATATTGATTTTCTGCCTTTCTAGAACCAAAAACAGAACAAAACAGTCAACTGGCACCGTGGCAACTTGTTAATAGGTTAGTTCTAGAAAAGATATAAAAACACCTCAAAGTGTATACAAAGCAAAGCAAAGTAGATACTAAACAATCATGGAACATAAAAAATTATAGATACGTTTCCGACGTATCACTTGCAACTTAATACTAGAGGGAGTTCAGATGATAACCTGAAGGTGGATTACTAGTCATAGATGCAGTTGGACGGCGGTCTATGTATTGCCTAATCAAATCTCATAGGATCATGAATGTCTAGTATTGCATTGTTATGCATTGCTCTGTCGTGTCAATTGCCCCGCTGTAATTTGTTCGGATGATAATTCTTCTGTTTTTGTTCCAAAAAATGCAGAAAATGAATATTGTCGGAATTGGACGGGACAAAAGCCAAAGTCAATATTTTACCGTTTGGGAACACAGAGCCATAAGACGAGACTGAGGAGGGCCTCGAGGGGCCACACCCCCTGGCCGTGCGGCCAGGCCTGGCCCGCGCCTTGGGGTGCAACCGCCTCGGGCACTCCCTCAGCCTCCCTCTTCGCCTATAAGAAGCCCCCGATACCTAAACCCTAAGTAGCCGATCAATCTTGCATGAAACAGTCCGTAGACGACGCCACGATCATCCCTAGATCGAGGGATCTGAAGCTCTTCCCAGCACCCTACCAGAGGGGAGAGATCATCCCGGAGGCCTTCTTCATCACCATGCCAGCCTCCGATATGATGCGTGAGTAGTTCCACCTTGGTCTACGGGTCCATATAGTAGCTAGATGGTTGTTTCTCCTCCTTTGTACTACCATGTTTAGATCTTGTGAGCTCTTTTCATGATCAAGATCATCTATTTGTAATCATGCATGTTGTGTTTGCGGGGATCTGATGGATATTGAGATTACTGTCGTGGGAATGGTCACGACAGATGCTGCAATTGGCAGCGAGTAGTAGAACGAGGGGCAAGGGCGGCCAGCCATCTGCGGAGCGAGATGAGGGCAAAGACACAAGGTTTTACCCAGGTTCGGCCCCCCGGAGGGTAAAGACCTACTCCTGCTAGATTGTATTATGGAGATGTTATAATGGGCGAGCTCGGCGGCTAGGCGGCGAGTCGCTTGGGTGTATGAGGGAACGTATCTCTACTCACCCTTTAGGGAGGTTTATATAGGCTCACCTCCCCTAGGGTTTACATATCTCAACCGATTCGGTTACAGCTTCAGTAGTCGTTTAACCTAATCCGACTAGGCCTATCTACTCGCCTGGGCCTTCAGCTTCCAGTCGCTCGGTACCTTGCTGGGCTTCAGTCCATTCGCCGTTCTACAGGCCCACTCGCCAGCTCACGGGCCAGTCGGAAACGCCTTGCTGGGTATACCCCAGTAGGCATATCCCCATCAGTAGTCCCCGAGGCCGTCGTCGATTGGGCGTAAGTGGCTGCTGGCAGTCGGAGTATACGGCTTCAGAGTAGGCATCCAGTCGAATCGTCGGCGGGCTCCTGTATAAAGGAGGAAATCCGGCGAACCAAGTCGCGGCTTGGGCGAGTCGAGTCGGCGGGATGCGGTCATGGTGATTGACCTGGCGAGCCGAGTGGCTGGAGTTGGACCGTCAGGCGTGGTCAAACTAGCCGTTGGGGTAATCCAACGGTAACTTTCGGCGTAATCATCGCGCGGTAACGGCCTCCTGATTTGGCGGGTAACTCCCGCTATATAAGAGGAATGGCAGGCAATCGTAGAGCCAACTGCCCACCACTTCTTCCGAGTGCGCGCATTTTCCTTCCTTTGCTCCACGATCCAATCGACCAGAAATCCTCCGATCTCCAACCAACCTCTCGGCCATGGCCCTTTCCACCGAACCATGGGGCAGGTCCAAGTGCACAAGGGCGCAGCTGGCCTCTTTCGAGGAGGCCGGGATCCTGCGAGCCGGCTGTTGGCGTATCCCCGCAGCCGGAGAAACGACCCCAAACCCGCGAGAGAGGGAGTTCGTTTGTTTCACCAGTCATCTCGAGCGAGGGCTAGGGTTTCCCACGTCCTTGTTCTTCCAGCGCTTTTGCGCCTACTATGGGATCCAACCTTCGGATCTGGGTCCCCACAACATCGAGCAGCTCGCCATCTTCGTGGCGTTCTGCGAATGCTACTTGGGCTGCCGGCCCTACTTTCCCTTGTGGCAGGATCTGTTCCATGGACGAATCAGCCGCGAGGAGGCAGGCGGCCCAATGCTAGCCGCGGGCGGCTTGACGTTCCAGCTCAAGTCCAAAGCCTCCTTCTTCGACCTGATGCTACCCGCCAAGGCAGCGAGCGACTGGAAAAAGTCGTGGTTCTACGTGACCGAGGCGACCCCGGAGGGCGAGGCGGCGATCCCGCGGTACTCCGCTAGCCGTTCGGAGCCGCGCCATCTCCAAGTCGGCAAGCTTCCCGACGACCAGCGGATGGTCGTTGACGAGATGCTCCAGACCATCCGTGGTTTGAAGAAGAAGGGCCTCCAAACGATAAATCTGTACAATTGCTGGCTCGGGCGGCGGCTCGTTCCACTCGCCCAGCGCGACCACTACATGTACCAATACACCGGCCGGGGGGACTCGACGAAGGCCTGCCTCGACGAGTGGAGGCTGGAAGATTACCTCCCAGCACTGAAGAAGATTACCCAGGCGGTGTACCTGGATGCGCAGGCCGGGATCGCCCCCTACACCGCGAAGCGTCCAGCTCCAACGGTAATTTCTTTACCTTGTTCACAGTCGCAGTGTATGCAGTCGCGGTAATCCTGATCCTGTTTGTATCCATCGCAGCTATTCCAGGTGGTGGAAGGATGGCTCCCACCTTCGGATGATGAGAGCCCGGACCCATCCACCCAGTACGTAGGCGAATCCCCACCCGCGAGGGGCAACGAAGACGACGAGGACGAGTCCGAAGAAGAGGTCGCCCCGCTGGTCCGAAAGACCCACGGGCAACGTCAGCGCGAGATCAAAGCGAGCAGAAGCCTCGAGCGCCATGACGATGACGACGAACTTCCAGAGACCACCTCGCGCCGTCAAGCCACTCCGTCGAAGAGGAAGGAGAAGAAGAGGGAGGCGAGGGCCCCCCTGAAGAAGAAAACGAAGCCGTCGAAGACGGCCTCACCGCCACACTCGACGAGCAGCTCCGATGCTCCCAGCCCAACTGGTGACGGTGCGCCACCAGCGACAACCGCGCTGGACACGGCGACTATGGAGGTGCCGCTAGCCTCATTGCCTCCGCCATTCGCCCCAGTCTCCGGGCTGGGGGAGGCTCCGGCCACGGCGGCTTCGCCGCGCAGGGAGGCTCTGGCTGCGGCGGCTTCACCTCGCAAGGAGGCTCCAGCCGCAGCGGCTTCGACTCATGAGGAAGCTCCCGCCGAGGATGTCCCAGAGGCACCGGCTGCAGCCTGAACGACGAATAAGTCGTCCGTGTCTTGGGCACACGATGTCCTGGAACTGGGGCTCAGTCGCCGACTGGGCCCTAAACTGGAAAAACCGGCCGGCCTTCGTACGGGGCTACGTTTCATCCCAGTCGCCAAGTGAGTGTGCTCACCCCTTCTTATCTTCCATAACTATTTCGATTGTCTTTGTTGATTCGATTAATGCGCAGGACCGGAGTGAAAAGGATGGGCCATCCGACCGTGGCCAAGGTGCCCTCCGCCGCTAGCGAGGAGGATCCTTCACGCAAGAGGAAGGCGGACGAGGTCGTCGCCTCAGCGGATGGCAGTAAGAAGGCCAAGGGCGACGACATCGTCACCATCTCTGACGATACGGCGGCCGCGCCGGCCAAGCCCGCGGTGGAGGCAGCCGCGTCTACGAAGGAACCCGCGGCGGAGGCGACCTCCCTTGGAGCGGGTGCCTCCATCGCTACCTTCCCCCGCTTCGTGACCAAGGCGGCCACGGCGAGTGGGGTTGCGCCCTCAAGCCACGCTCCTGGGACCGCCGATGCTGAAGTCGACCAGCGTCGTGGGCACACGCCAGCGTTACTCGCGTCCGTGGACGCGATCCAGCTCCACGGCATGCTTGGCGCAGCCATCCAGGTACATCCAGTCCCCGAGGATCAGGTCGGTGTTTTGCAGCGGCATGATTCTTATAGTTTCTCGTCTTTTATTTTCGTATCCAGTCCCCGAGTGCGTACTCGCTGAATTTCAGCGAGTGGGCACTTAGGAATTTCTTGATCGCCAGTCCCCGAGTGCGCACTCGCTGAATTTCAGCGGGTGGGCACTTAGGAATTTCTTGATCGCCAGTCCCCGAGTGCACACTCGCTGAATTTCAGCGGGTGGGCACTTATGGAGTTCGTTTTAACTGACTTTTTCGGTGATGTGCAGGGACTGCAGCTTGAGTCGGCGGACCGATTGGCCGCGAAACAGCGTGCGGAGAAAGAGCTGTCCATCGTCCAGGAGGCGAACAAAGGTCTTCAGGCTGTTGCTGAGAAGGCAGATCACGCTCGCCAGGGGCTTGTCCCCGCTGGTGAGTTAGTGGCGGCGCGGTCTGCTCTTGGTGCCGATGAACAACGGATCGCCGATCTCGAGCGCGAACTGCGGGAGGCGAGGGAAGAAGCTAGCTTGGCGGACGGGCGAGCTAAGGCCGCCATTGCGGCCGCAGAGGAGGATCGCAAGGTGTCGGAAGCCCTTATTGCTGGGCTTCAGGACGACCACACGTCGCTTCAGTGCTTCATCACGGGACTCGCCCGCCCACTGCTTGGTGAGTGCTTCCTCCCTTTCTTATGGTTGTGGTTTTTGTGGTGTCCATCATACTCATCATTGTCTTTTTCTTCGCAGGTCGCATCATTGATAGCGACGAAGAGGCGAGCTCGCTCGACGCAAGGCAGTGCGTAAGCATGCTCGTCGACTCGGCGACGCTGTCAGCGACCTGCATCCGCGCCTACCTCCAAGAAATATCACCCACGGAGGTGATTCCCAGCGACCTCGTTGAGGTGTGGAAGTACTTGGAGAAGGCACCCGCGGTAGTTGAATTTATGACGCGATCGGCGTTTCGACGTGGAGCATCGATGGCCCTGAGCCTTGGACTCGCCCACTTCCCCGAAGACTTCGACATCGACGATGTGAAGAGTGGGTACCCATCGTCAACTGGCGCGGTGGATCTGTCCGAGGTTCTCAAGTTGCAAGAGCGTGCCGCCACGTACTCGGAGCGTGTCTAGGCGATGGGCGACCTCCTTCCCTACCAGGAAACGGTCGTCGTGCCGAACGACCCTGAGCCGCCGCATCGTGACTACAAGGTCGAGAAGCCTTTTCGCGCGGCGATGGCGGGTGAACTGACGACGTATCCATCAAACCCGTACACCGCGTTCATCCGTAATCTCCGGGATGCTGGCGAGTCGTCATCGAAGCCTGCAGAGTAGGGTAGTTTGCCTTGAAGCGTTAGCAGCAGTTCTGCCACGCGGGCATATTTTGTAACATAAGACAATGCAATATGCGATTGAATGGGACGTTGTGTCTATTTTGGTATTTGTTTGTGTGCTTTGGATTGATTTTGGACGAGTCCCCGAGCGCGTCCGCCCTTTTGTGGGGTTTACCTCGTATATGATGTGTGTGTTGTTATCATGTGTTTTGTTGCTTTGGTCGACTCGCCCGAGCTCGGAGAGCCAGTCGCAAGGCGACTTCCTTGAGTGCTCTGTACTTTACCGTTTTCCCGTACGCGAACGAAGTCGGGTGGCCGAGTCCCCGAGCGTGGTACTTGGTAGTTCTAGGCGCGACTCGAGGGTGGTTGAGGACTTAGCGCGTTGGTGTGAGCGCGTCACTCCTGCCTGGCCCGTGGGGTCAGTCGCTTGGCGAGTCCTGGGCATGCTCTCTTACTTGGCGTTTTCCCTTACCGCTCGCGACGAACAGGTATTCAGTCCCCGAGCGTGGTACTTAGCCGTTCGAGTCACTATGCCGAGGATGCGGAGGACCAAGGTCGCTGTGAGAAGCGAGGGCAGTTGTCTTGGCTCGTAGAACCAGTCGAGCTAGGCGACTCCAATGGGGCTCCGGGTTGGCGTTTCTCGTGGACGATGCAAGACCTGAAGTGATTCAGTGCTCTTACACCGCACTACTTAGCCGTGCCGATCGCTGTACCAAAGGTTGACTTCTGCATTTTAGCATACCGCTGTTATTATGAGTGCGAGTGGCACAAGTCAGGGAGAGTAGGCGCAATTTGCGGTAACCGTTTCTTTTATTTCATGGCGACTGGAGAGTACATGTGTGGGGTTCTAGGAGTAGAACTTCCGGAGGAGGTTTACATTCCATGGTCGCTTGACGTCGAGCTCGCCGTCCCCGCAGACGTCGATGAGGTAGTAGGCGTCGTTGCCGAGTACGCGCCCGATAGCGAATGGGCCTTCCCACGGAGGGGAGAGCTTGTGCATGCCCTTCTTGTCCTGGATGAGGCGTAACACCAGGTCGCCTTCCTGGAAGGTGCGAGCTTTCACCCGCCGGCTGTGGTAGCGGCGGAGTCCTTGCTGGTAGATGGCGGTGCGTGACCGAGCGAGGTCGCGTGCTTCGTCGAGCTGATCGACCCCATCTTGGCGGGCCAGCTCGTTTGCAGCCTCCGTATAATGGACGACTCGCGGCGAGTCGTGTTCGAGGTCGGTGGGCATGACTGCTTCGGCACCGTAGACCATGAAGAAGGGGGTGAACCCCGTCGACCTGTTGACTGAGGTGCAGATCCCCCAAATGATGGAGGGCAACTCCTCGACCCAGCACCCGGCGGTGCGCTCGAGTGGTACTTGGAGTCGCAGCTTTAGGCCGTGGAGGATGCTTTGGTTGGCTCGTTCCGCCTGGCCGTTGGATTCCGGGTGGGCGACTGACGCGAGGTCGAGCCGGATGTGATGCTCTTCGCAGAATTTGGCCATGGCTCCCTTGGTGAAGTTGGTGCCGTTGTCCGTGATGATGCTGTTTGGGAACCCATAGCGATATATGAGCTCGCGTAGGAATTTGGTGGCGGTCTTCCCGTCGCATTTCCGGACTGGCTTGGCCTCCACCCACTTAGTGAACTTGTCGACGGCGACTAGCAGGTGGGTGTAGCCGGAGGGGGGTTTCTTGAAGGGGCCTACCATGTCCATGCCCCATACGGCGAATGGCCAGGTAATGGGTATTGTTTTGAGCGCCGAGCTCGGTACGTGCGTCTGATTGGCGTACTTTTGGCATCCGGCGCATCGCTGGACGATGTCGACAGCGTCGGCGTGTGCGGTGGGCCAGTAGAAGCCGTGTCGCATAGCCTTGGCGACCAGGGAGCGAGCGGCGGCGTGGTGTCCGCAGTCACCTGAGTGAATGTCGTGGAGGATTTTGCGTTCTTCAGCCGGTTGGACGCAGCGTTGGAACACGCCGGTGACGCTGCGCTTGTGTAGCTCGCCATCGATGATGGTGTAGGACTTGCATCGACGAGCGATCATTCGCGCGTCTGTCTCGTCTGCTGGCAGGGTGCCGGCTTCCAGGTAGGCGATGTAGGGCTTGGTCCAGTCGTCTGGCTCGGTGACGAGTGCGACCATGGCTGCCTCTGGTTGGAGTGGGACTCCTATGTCGATCTCCCTCGGGGGAGAGACTGATGGTTTGGAGATTGTGTCAAGGAACACGCCGGCGGGTGGTGCGAGTCTAGCCGACCCGATGCGAGAGAGGGCGTCGGCCTCCTCGTTTTTCCTCCTGTCGATCCACTCGACAGAGTAGCCGGTGAAGTAGCCGCCCAACTTGTCCACTGCTTGGCGGTACGCCGCCATAGTAGGGGAGACGGCGTTGCAGGTGCCGGCGACTTGCCCCGCGACAAGGTCGGAATCTCCGTAGCAGCGGAGGCGATTGACGTTCATCTCCTTGGCGGCTCGCATGCCGTGGAGTAGGGCCTCGTATTCGGCCATGTTGTTGGTGCTGGGCGTGAAGTCGAGGCAGAGGATGTAGCGGAGCTTGTCGCCCTTTGGTGAAGTCAGCACTATCCCTGCTCCTGCGCCGTCCGCGTTCTTGGAGCCGTCGAAGTGCAGGCTCCAGTAGTGGAGGTACGGCAGCTTCTCTGGCTGCTGGGCCTCCTCCCGGTCGGCGATGAAGTCTGCCAGCGCCTGCGACTTAATCGCCTTTCGTGGCTCGTATTTGATGTTGTGGACGCCGATCTCGACGGCCCACTTGGCGACCCGCCCGGTCTCCTCGCGATTGCGGATGATGTCTTGCAGTGGTGCTGTGGAGACGACCGTGATCGGGTGCTCCTGGAAGTAGTGCGGCAGGCGCCGCTGAGCCCTGAAGACCGCGTATACTAGCTTTTGGTACTGCGGGTACCGCTGGCGCGACTCGGTGAGGACCTCGCTGATGTAATACACCGGCCGCTGAACCGGGCGCTCCTTTCCTTCCTCTGGTCATTCGACGACCATCACGGCGCTGACGACTCGCTCGGACGCCGCGACGTAAACCAGCATGGGTTCTTTGTCGACGGGGGCGGCGAGTAGTGGTGCGGCGAGTAGCACCTTTTTGAGGTCGCGGAGCGCGTCGTCCGCCTCCTTGTCCCACTGGAAGGTGGGGTTCTTGCGCATCAGGCGGTATAGGGGAATCGCCTTTTCGCCCAGGCGGGGGATGAAGCGACTGAGAGCCGCTACTCGCCCGGCCAGCTTCTGGACGTCGCGCAGGCATTCGGGTTTGCCGAGCTGGGCGATCGTGTCGATCTTTGTTGGGTTCGCCTCGATGCCTCGTTTGGAGACGACGTACCCCAGTAACTGACCGGCGGGTACGCCGAAGGTGCACTTGCCTGGGTTGAGCTTTATCTTGTACCTTCGCAGGTTGGCGAAGGTTTCTGCCAGGTCGGCGAGTAAGTCGCCTTGGCGAGCGGACTTCACGACCACGTCGTCGATGTAGACGTGGATGTTGCGGACAATTTGGCTCGCGAGGCATTCTTGCATGCACCGTTGGTAGGTCGCCCCGGCGTTCTTGAGGCCGAAGGTCATGGCGGTGTAGCAGAAGGCTTCGAATGGCGTGATGAACGCCGTCTTCTCCTCGTCTTCGACAGCCATCTTGATCTGGTTATACCCAGAGTAGGCGTCAAGGAAACATAGCGACTCCGAGCCCGCGGTTGAATCGATTATCTGGTCGATCCGCGGGAGGACGAACTGCTCCTTTGGGCAGGCGCTATTCAGGTTTGTGTAGTCGATACACATTCTCCAGGTCCCGTTTTTCTTCTCGACCAAGACTGGGTTTGCCAGCCACTTGGAGTACTTGATTGGCCGGATGAAGCCGGCAGCGAGTAGACGCTGCACTTCCTCGGCGATTGCTAGACGACGTTCTTCATTGAAGGGCCGTAGCGACTGCTTGACAGGTCGCACTTTGGGGTCGGCGTTCAGCTTGTGCTCAGCGAGCTCCCTAGGGACACCGGGCATGTCGGAGGGTTTCCATGCGAAGATGTCCCTGTTCTCACGGAGGAACTCGATGAGCGCGCCTTCCTATGCTGGGCTCATGCCTGTCCCGATCGTCACCGTCTGGCTGGAGTCGCCTGGTACCAGCTCGACGGTGCGAGTGTGCGTCGTGGCCTCGAAGGTGGAGGTGTTTGCGCCCTCTGAGTTGGGCTTCTTGAGTATTGTGGGGTCGTCATTGTTGACCCCGCTCGCGTATTTGGCGAGCTCGTCGGCGTGATTAGTCTCTGCTGCGATGACGGCGTCGGGGAGCTCGGCTCCTTTGGCCTCGCACTCGGCGGCCATGTCGGGGTCGCCGTTGATGGTGATGACGCCGCACGGCCCGGGGAGCTTCATCGCGTTGTACGCGTAGTGGGGCGCTGCCATGAATTTAGCGAACGCCTGGTGCCCCAGGACGCAGTGGTAAGGGCTGTCGAAGGGCACCAGCTCGAAGACGATCCGCTCGGTGCAGAAGTTTGCCGGTGTGCCGAAGGTGACTGGCAGCGTGACCTTGCCGATCGGATACGCCTTCCGACCGGGGACGATGCCGTGGAACGTGGTGTGGGTCGTCTCGATCTTCGACTGCGGCAGCCGCAGCCGCCTGAAGGTGTCGAGGTAGAGGATGTTGATGGAGCTGCCGCCGTCCATCAGTGTCTTGGGGAGCCAGTAGTCGCCAACCTTGGGCTTGACCACCAAGGCGACTCGTCCTGGGTACTCGATGCGCGGTGAGTGGTCTTGCCGGCTCCAGGTGATGGGCTGTTCCGACCAGTTCAGGAACTGGGGGACGTCTATTTGGGCCACCGCGTTGACAGCGACGGCGCGAGCGATGACCTTCTTCTCGCGCTTCGTGTTGAAGCCTGTGAAGGTGTGGAGCGAGCCGGCTACTTTGCCGAATTTTCCGCTATTTGGCCGGTTGTTGTCGGGGTCCTCCCGCGCTTGCCGTGCCTTCTCGATTTCCCTGAGGGTGTGGCAGTCGGCGGTGGTGTGCGTTGCGGGCTTCCCTTCCCTGCTATGGAACGCACATGGTTGGTTAAGGAGGGCCGCAGGATCGAACCTTGGCTTGTTCTTGTAATTGCCGCCATCGCGGCGTTGCCCTCCGTCGCGGCGGTAGCTCTTGGGCTCGCGCTGCGCGTGCCCGGCGTTGGCGACGAAGTCGACTCGCCTGTCACTGCGGCGCTTGCCAGTGAGGCGAGTGCCGCTGTAGCGTAGGTCGGTTCGGCGTCCGCCGTCGTTGCCGCCCGTGCGGCGTTGCCCTCCTGACTCGTCGTCAGTTTCCTGGTTTGGATCTTCCTCGGCGTACCGTTTGGCGATCTCGAGGAGGTCGGGGATGTTGTCAAGTGTGCGGGAGTGTCGCTTGAGCTTGGCGACTAGAGGCTCGTAGCGGCACGAGGTCTTGAAGAAATGGATCGCGGTGTCCGGGTGGATGCCGACCGCGTTGTACCAAAGCTCTTGCCACCGTTGGACCCAGTTGCGGGTCGACTCGCGGGGTCCCTGGACGCATCGTTCCAGGTCCTCAATAGTGGTGGCGCGGGTGTAGGAGCACTCGAAGTGCCTGACGAAGGCGTCACGCATTTCCTCCCAGGAGTCGATACTGTCCTGGGGAAGAGTGTTGATCCACTGCCTGCACGTCCCCTCCATCATCAGGGGGAGGTAACGGGCGGCGAGTAGGTCAGTGTGACCCGCGATCCCCATTGCCATGAGGTATGTGTCGAGCCAGACGGCGGGGTCGTACGAGGAGTCGTACTTTTCTATCTCCTTTGGCGCCTTGAAGTTTGGCGGGTACTTCTCGCCTCGGATCATTGGTCCGAAGCACTTGGGCCCGAGTCGACTGAGCGACCCCATAGGCTCGCCGTCGCGGCGATTAGTTAGGGTGTGCCGCAAGTCGTCGGGCTGGCGTGCACGCCAGCTTTGGTTGTTGATGATGTGGGTGCGGGCGTCGATGGGTTGCCCGTTAGCGGCGACGAAGTTGGTCGCCGGCCTGGGGTCGTTGGTGGAGAGTGCCGCGTTCGCGGGTCGATGTTGGAGCTGTAGTGGCTCTGGTGGCGGGCAATTGAGGGTGTTTGCCGCCGCTGGGCGGCCGCTGGAGGCCGCTCTGCTTCCCGAGGAACGCGAGTATACTCGTCCTTGCGAGTCGGCGCCCGCTTTTTGCTGCTCCACGGCCTTCGCGAGCAGGGCCCTGACGTACTGGATCTGTAGGGCGTCGTCGCCAGTGGCCGTGATGTTGTCGGCTGCTGCTCGGCCTGCCACGAGGTTGTCCATCGGGGTGGAGAACAGTGGGAGGCCGTTTGCGTCTCGCTCCCGTGAGGAGACTACTATCCGCGGCAGGTCCCTGGGAGGGGTGCGGTTGGGTGGTGGTGGGGCACCCATCGCCGTTGATCCTGGCGGGGGCCGGGCGCTTCCTCCTGGTGGCGCGTTCTCGTAGATTGCGCGCTCGGCTATGCGGGCCGGGTCGTTTTCATCGTCTAAGTTCAGGGCACGCCCTTGAACGGTGGGGTTCAAACGTGACCTGATCCGCTGCTGGTGGTAGCGCGACAGCTCCTGCGCCGTCACCTGCTCGAGGCGAAATTTTTCGTGCTCGGCTTGCTCCTTGCGCACCGCCTCCGCCAGTTTCAAGCGGAGTTCCTCGACCTCCGTTGCCGTGGCGTTAGGAGGGATTGGGGTGGAGAACGGATCCTCCGGCGGATCGGCGCCGGTGGCCATGTAGGCCGCGGCGTGGCGACCGGTTCCATCACGGAGGTCGGCGGAGTTCTCTGACCCCGAGTCGAATTCGAAGATCCCGAGGATGGAGGGGTCCTCGAAGTATCCCGCGTTGGAGACCTGGGCGATGGAGCCCGCGGACGAGGCCACGGTGATGGATCCGGCGAGTGACGCCGGGGTCGCCGAGTCGGCGTCGTCGGCGAGGGCCGCATCTTCTGTGGCCGCTGAATTCCTGGCCACGTTGCTGTGGGCCGAGTTGTACTCGGAGGCGAGGCGGTGGATCATGCGGACCTGGCTCTCGGAGAGCCGATCGCATGGAGGCGACTCGCGGATGCGAGCCGAGTCCTCCGAGACGATGACGTCGGTGAGGCCGACGAAGAGGCTGATCGTGCCGATTGGCAGGATCACGCTGTGCGTGACGGGTCGCGCCACCGGGACGTAGCTGCTCGGCAAGATCTGGAGCATCTCGCCGATCGCTATCATGCGGCCGGTGGCGACCGTCTCGTTGATGGGCAGATTGGATCTCGCCGCAGAACACCGGCCAGACCGGCCAGGCCCCACGGTGGGCGCCACTGTCGTGGGATTGGTCACAGCAGATGCTGCAATTGGCAGCGAGTAATAGAACGAGGGGCAAGGGCGGCCAGCCATCTGCGGAGCGAGATGAGGGCAAAGACACAGGGTTTTACCCAGGTTCGGCCCCCGGAGGGTAAAGACCTACTCCTGCTAGATTGTATTATTGAGATGTTACAATGGGCGAGCTCGGCGGCTAGGCGGCGAGTCGCTTGGGTGTATGAGGGAACGTATCTCTGCTCACCCTTTAGGGAGGTTTATATAGGCTCACCTCCCCTAGGGTTTACATATCTCAACCGATTCGGTTACAACTTCAGTAGTCGTTTAACCTAATCCGACTGGGCCTATCTACTCGCCTGGGCCTTCAGCTTCCAGTCGCTCGGTACCTTGCTGGGCTTCAGTCCATTCGCCGTTCTGCAGGCCCACTCGCCAGCTCACGGGCCAGTCAGAAACGCCTTGCTGGGTATACCCCAGTAGGCATATCCCCATCAATTACTATGTCAGATTGGTTAATGATTCTATCATGTCTGCGTTGTTTGAGATCTTGCATGCTCTTCGTTTCTAGTAGCTATCTTGGCCAAGTAGATGCTAGTGACTCCAAGAGGGAGTATTTATGCTCGATAGTGGGTTCATGCCTCTATTTAATCTAGGTAAGTGACAGAAATATCTAAGGTTGTAGATGTGATATTGCTACTAGGGAGAAAACAATGATCTCTTGTTCATGGAACAAGTAGATTGTTTACCTTACACACTTTGCTTAAAGCAGTTATCCGTTGCTTGCAACTTAATACTGGAGGGGTTTCGGATGATAACCTAAAGGTGGATTACTAGTCATAGATGCAGTTGGATGGCGGTCTATGTATCTTGTTGTATTGCCCAATCAAATCTCATAGGATCATGAATGTCTAGTATTGTATTGTTATGCCTTCCTCTGTCCTGTCAATTGCCTCGCTGTAATTTGTGTACCCAGCATGTTATGTTGTTTATCTTAAGGAGAACACCTCTAGTGAACTATGTACCCCAGTACAATCTTTACCATTGATACATCTTCCACTGTTCCTGTTTACTTTCTACAAACCACCCTTACCTTCCACACCATACAGTTAATCCTTTGTTTTCAGCAAACCGGTGAGATTGACAACCTCACTGTTCGTTGGGGCAAAGTCTTGAGTTTGTGTTGTGCAGGTTTCCAAGTTGCTAGCAACACCTTTGAGTCATTTCCTTCCTCCTACGAGTTCGATAACCTTGGTTTCTTACCGAGGGAAAACTTGTTGTTGTGCTCATCATACCTTCCTCTTGGGGTCTCCCAACGAAGATCTATAGTGATCTGAGCTACGTCATCAATAGGACAGGGAGGATCTTATTATGAATTCTGGATGTCATGGTTATCTCACGATCCCCAGATGGACAAGGAACTACTGAAAAACTAATGGAAACCACCCGCGAGTGGCGGATCGATATCAATAATGGGTCACTTTAGTATTTACAATCAAGAGTGCGCGACAAACAAACAAACAAACAACATGAACTCCCCCTCTCCGCTCGCGTCTCCCCCTCCTGGCGACCGAGGGGGCCAAACCCTAGCCCCACCGCCACCTCTCCCCCTCCATTCCCCTTCCTTCTCGTCGCTCTCGGAGGGCCGTTAGCCTTGGAGCACAACGCCAATGACGAGGGCGGTGGGGATCTGGCCTCCCAACCCTAGTGTGTTGGACGGGAGGATATCATTAGCGCTAGATGGGGCCCACTCCAGTTGACCTATCTGCGGCTCTGGCCGACTGTGGCTTCGTGGCAGATCGAATCTTGAGGTGGCGGCCTCAATCGGTGAGGACAACGTCGACCTGGTGTTGCTGGCCTCCCTCGGTCACAGGGGCGGCGAGGGTCGGTGGTCTGGGGTCGCGATGCCGGGGGCTCCGTCGACCTCCCCTGTCGAAGACGACTCTACTGCTGCCTTGATGCTCGCCTCCTGGTGGGCATGGTCGGATCTGGTGCCTGCTAGGAGGAGGGTGTGGGGATCTGGCTGGGAGAAACTTATGACCGACCTTGGTGGTCACAACATCAATGACGCTCCGGCGTTGTTGCCCTTCTTGGATGCGATGTTGAGGTTCATCCCCACCCCTTCCCTTCCCTTATCCTGGGTGAAAATCCTAAATCCCTCGGATTGGGCGACGACAGCGTTCTAGTGTCGTTCCCTCCATGGAAGCGTCTCCTTGGGACTTTGTGGTGAGGGTCGAGCAGTGTCGGAGCAGCGGGTTCTTGGGGCGACTTCATCCTGAAGCTTGCATCTTGATGGGTGGTTGCTGCTGCGATTGGCGTTGTTTGTGGGTGGCTCGTGCGTAGAGGTGATCGTGTGCTAGGTTCTTCTCCTTGGCAACCTTGTCGTGCGTGGCAATGTGTGTCTAGTGATGGGGATATGCCCGTGAGCTGGCGACTGGGCCTGCAGAACGGCGAGTGGATTAAAGCCCAGCAAGGCACTGAGCGACTGGAAGCTGAAGGCCCAGGCGAGTAGATAGGCCCAGTCGGATTAGGTTAAACGACTACCGAAGCTTTAACTGAATCGGTTGAGATATGTAAACCCTAGGGGAGGTGAGCCTATATAAACCTCCCTATAGGGAGAGTAGACGTACGTTCCCTCATACACCCAATCGACTCGCCGCCTAACAGCCGAGCTCGCCCATTGTAACACCTCCATAATACAATCTAGCAGGAGTAGGTCTTTACCCTCCGGGGGGCCGAACTTGGGTAAAACCCTGTGTCTTTGCCCTCATCTCGCACCGCAGATGGCTGGCCTCCCTTGCCCCTCGTTCTACTACTCGCTGCCGATTGCAGCATCTGCCGTGACTATTCCCACGACAGTGGCGCCCACCGTGGGGCCTGGCCGGTCCGGCCGGTGTTCTGCGGCGAGATCCAATCTGCCCATCAACGAGACGGTCGCCACCGGCCGCATGATAGCGATCGGCGAGATGCTCCAAATCTTGCCGAGCAGCTACGTCCCGGCGGCGCGACCCGTCACGCACAGCGTGATCCTGCCAATCGGCACAATCAGCCTCTTCGTCGGTCTCACCGACGTCATCGTCTCGGAGGATTCGGCTCGCATCCGCGAGTCGCCGCCGCGCGATCGGCTCTCCGAGAGCCAGATCCGCACGATCCATCGCCTCGCCTCTGAGTACAACTCGGCCCACAGCAACATGGCCAGGAATTCAGCGGCCGCAGAGGATGTGACCCTCACCGACGACGCCGACTCGGCGACCCCGGCTTCACTCGCCGGATCCATTACCACGGCTTCGTCCGTGGGCTCCATCGCCCAGGTCTCCAACGCGGGAGACTTCGAGGATCCCTCCATCCTCGGGATCTTCGAGTTCGACTCCGGATCGGAGAACTCCGGCGACCCCCGCGACGAAACCGGTCGCCACGTCGCGACCTACATGGCAACCGGCACCGATCCGCTGGAGGATCCGTTCTCCACCCCAATCCCTCCTAACGCCACGGCAACGGAGGTCGAGGAGTTCCGCCTGAAACTGGCGGAGGCGGTGCGCAAGGAACAACCTCGTGGCAGGCCGAGCAGCAGCCGACAGCATCACAGCCACCGGCGACGGTGCCCTGCAGATCGAATACGTCAAGGCCCTGCTCGCGAAGGCCGTAGAGCAACAAAGAGCGGGCGCCGACTCGCAAGGTCGAGTATACTCACGTTCCTCGGGAAGCAGAGCGGCCTCCAGCGGCCGCCCAGCGGCGGCAAACACCCTCAACTGCCCGCCACCAGAGCCATTGCAGCTCCAATACCGACCCGCGAACGCGGCACTCTCCACCAACGACCCCAGGCCGGCAACCAACCTTGTCGCCGCCAACGGGCAACCCATCGACGCCCGCACCCACATCATCAACAACAAAAGTTGGCGCGCACGCCAGCCCGATGACCTGCGACATACCCTAAACAATCGCCGCGACGGCGAGCCCATGGGGTCGCTCAGTCGACTCGGACCCAAGTGCTTCGGACCAATGATCCGAGGCGAGAAGTACCCACCAAACTTCAAGGCGCCAAAGGAGATAGAAAAGTACGATTCCTCGTACGACCCCGCCGTCTGGCTCGACACATACCTCATGGCGATGGGGATCGCAGGCCACACTGACCTGCTAGCCGCCCGCTACCTCCCCCTGATGATGGAAGGGACGTGCAGGCAGTGGATCAACACCCTCCCCCAGGACAGTATCGACTCCTGGGAGCAGATGCGCGATGCCTTCGTCAGGCACGTCGAGTGCTCCTACACCCGCGCCACCACTATCGAGGACCTGGAGCGGTGCGTCCAGGGACCCCGCGAGTCGACCCGCAACTGGGTCCAACAGTGGCAAGAACTTTGGTACAACGCGGTCGGCATCCACCCGGACACCGCGATCCACTGCTTCAAGACCTCGTGCCGCTACGAGCCCCTGGTCGCCAAGCTCAAGCGACATTCCCGCACACTCGACAACATCCCCGACCTCCTCGAGATCGCCAAACGGTACGCCGAGGAAGATCCAAACCAGGAAACTGACGACGAGTCAGGAGGTCAACGCCGCACGAGCGGAAACGACGGCGGACTCCGATCCGACCTACGCTACAGCGGCACTCGCCTCACCGGCAAGCGCCGCAGTGACGGGCGAGTCGACTTCGTCGCCAACGCCGGGCACGCGCAGCGCGAGCCCAAGAGCTTCCGCCGTGACGGAGGACAACGCCGCGACGGCGGCAACTACAAGAACAAGCCAAGGTTCGACCCCGCGGCCCTCCTTAACCAACCATGTGCATTTCATAGCAGGGAAGTGTGGCGCCCCGCAAACCACTACTAGAAAATCGCGTTGTTTTGTGCATTGCATCGTCATCATCATGCATGGTTTTGTCTAAAACTATTTCGAAAAGTCTTTTATTGTTTTCTAAATACCCCGTCTTTAATCCAAATCAAAACCTGGGTCTCCGGATGTATTTTGTTTTGGCTACCAACGGTTTTCAAAAGCCCCGGTTTAAATAATAAAATATTTAGTTTATTTTAGGGGGCGGCCGTACCGGGCCGATCCGACCCAGTCGGCCACCCCCAGTGCAAAACCAGACTACCCTAAACCCTTTTCCTACCCAACCTAATCTACCCACCCTGCCTCCACCTCACCCCGGCCAATCGGAGCCCGCCACCTCACCACTTCCTCCATGCCATCCACTCAGCTCTTGCCACCTAACCACCCCTGGCCCACTCTCCAGGTCCACCTCCTACCCCAACACCACCCCGCTGACCCCGTCGCCACTCACGCCTCCACACCCCTCTGTCCCATGTGGACCCTGCCCCGCGGGTCCCTCTCTCTCTCCCCTTCACCCCTTCACCCCATCTCCCCGATGCCCACCTCGCTCGCAACCCCGGAGCGCCGCCGTCGCCAGTTCCCCTTCCTGGAGCCCCCGCAACCGCCGCCGCCTGGCCCTCCTCTCCTCCAGCGCCGCCCCTGACCCCTTCGCAGACCCTGGAACATGTTCCCCGACTCGCCGTCGCGCCCCCTCGCCTCCCCGCTCGCCCGTCTCCCTCTCTGCTCGCCGGCCGCGCCGCCGCGGGTCCCCGCCTCCCTCGCCGGCCCGCGCCTCCTCTATCGCCCGGCAACCGCCGCCTCTACCGGCCCCGCTTCGCCCTCCTCGCGACCCCTTCTGTCGGGGCCCCTCCGCTCTGCTCCTCCCTGCCCCCAGGTCGACCTCGCCTCCCCGCTGTCGGAGCCCCTCCGGCCGCCTCGCCTCGGCCACGACCAACCAGCTGCGTCCACAGCTCCTCCCCACCTCGCGCAGGCCCGCCTCCCCGTGCCGTCGTCCGCCGCCAGGGGCTCGGTCGCCTCGAGCCCGACCCTCCCCTGTAGGACACCCGCATCGCCCTCCTCTCGGCCGTTTTCCCTGCAGCATCGGCAGAGCCTCCTAGTGCCCTGCTCTGCCCTGGCGTCTCCCTCGTGCCCTGCTTCTCGCATGCGTGCGTGAGTCTGCAACGTCGCCGACATGTGCTCTGTGGTTTTGTTTTCCTGGAGTATGCCACTAGAAACGACGGGATAGTGTGGTATTGTGGGTTCTTGTGGTCATAAGGAGGATGCAGTGTCGTGGTGATGCATTGGTATGATGAAGTGGTGTTGTTTATCTTGGCAAATACCAATGCGGCTACGAAGTCGATGAGATGGTGTTCATGTGCTGCCGCAAACCAAGACCTTCCGGCGGATGAGAACGAGATTAGACAAGATCTCCTACACGAATCCCAAGTTCGTCTCGATCCGAAGACTGATCCCGGCGTCCGATCCCGAACCCTCCGGAACCCCCAAGATCTTCCGAACCCCGAAGTGTGACCCCTTGTCCGAGACCCCTCATATTTTTATAATATATGATATTGATCTTGATGCATATTAAATGAACATGTTTGCATACATATAGTGTGGTTTGGGGGCCTTATGCCGATTCACCTAAATTAAATATGGAGACCATATGCGGACATTTCTAGTCTCATATTGGTTCCATTTAAATTTGTGCATCGAACCGGTGACCTATTTTGCCTTGTCAATACAACATTTAAATGTGGGGTATCTAAACAACATGAACCATCTAAATAATTGCCGGAACCCCGGTTTCGCTTAATATTGCCTAATTGCATCGCACCTTTGCCATGTCATACATCATACATGCATCATGCCCGATTTTCTACCGTAGTATTAAATAGTCCATCCGGTGTTTCTTCTAGTGCTTTGCTTCTTCACGGATTAGGCCGATGAGTTGATGCGAGTGTCGACCCGATCTTCGGATGAACCTTCGGCAATGTTTTCAGGCGAGCATCTCCCCCTTTCTACCTATCTTACTTTTATAGTATTTATTCCCTCCTGTTGATCTATTGCTATCTGTGTTGCGTTGCTCTAGTTTTCGTACCCGTGATATCCCTTGCAGCCTTATATTGCCTTGGACACATCCTATTAACTGTTGTTTGGTAGATAGTTGGACCTGCGCGTCGTAGTCGCTTGCTCAAGTGCTGTTGCGTGTCGTCAAGTACCACAGTTGTTGGAGTATTGCCGTATGTTTAAGGTTGGAGATGATCATGGCTTTAATTATCGTTTACTTTAATTACTGTTTAATAACTAAAATTGAAGTAGGTAATGCAGAGGCACAGGTGGGAAATAGATGTTATTTGGTTGTTAACCGTCCACTTGTGTCCCGTAGGACCCCGAGTTCTTGACACCTGTTCCGAGATCGAGCGCGCTAACCACATGTGGGATGTATGGGCACCCCATCGATTTAGTACCTGATTTCAAAGTACTGCACTGGGGGCCACAAGTAGTTTGGGGCTTTATTACTATTCTGTACTTATGCCATGCTTTACTGCTTAATTTAAATTGTGCGAAGTACTGCACCTGTACTGTTTAGGATCGTGACCCGTTTTCGCTGTATCGACAAGCCCAGTCACACTTTCGGGTTCCCAGTCGTTTACAGCCGGCTCCACAAACCCTGAATCCGTCTCGGAGACCGGCCGACTTCGTTGCGGGTAGACTTGGTGGGCTGGCCCCCATGTACTTACTTTGGGTCTGGGAAACGTCATGACTTAGGCCCCGCCGACATACCGATGGGTGTATGTTAATTGATCTGGCAAAAAGGGTCGAAGTGCGTGTGGATACTTTGGTGCACCCCTGCAGGGTTAAATCTTTTCGAAAAGCCGTGTCCGCGGTTATGGACGACTTGGAGCACAGTTCTCGATCATAGACAACTATAACTAAAGTTTACTGTTATAATTTGACTTGTATCCGTTATGACTAGTAATCAGCTTCACTACAATGGAATGGCTAAATAAAAGTACCAACAACTGCTGGGTTTTGGGATATCTCATGCTAATCGTATATTTGACTAGTAAGTGTTGCAACTACAACAGAATGGTTAACTAAAACTGCCCACTGCTTATTATATCAGGATGACTCATGCTATTTATATTTGACTAGTAATTGCCGCAACTATAACGGAATGAGTAAAACTGCCAACGGTGTGAGTTCCTCGGTTGACTTCCTCGTTTGGTCTCGAGGGGGAAACACCAGGATGGGTATGTCTGGTGGTAGTATCAGGTTGGTTCCGGATAGGTCTTTCTTACCCCTCTCTGATAGCCGACAGTTATATCGAGTCTCTATAGGTTGTTTAGTGCACGCTGCGCTGCCGCTTCAGTCCACCATACCTATGTAGGCGAGGACCGCCGAATTCTAGCCTCGCCGTGTACTGGCCTCAGTACTGACCGCTCTCTCTTTTTCCTTTGCCCTTCGTCGGCACCCCTTTTGTTTAAGCAGGTTTTGAGATCGACGTCGTTAGCAGGGTTACCCTTCCGGCTTGGCCTGGGCAGGGTTATGGACGCCATTGGGTATTCTTCAGGGCTCTTAGCCCCATTTGCATCTTGTCCGTAGCTGGACACTCTATCGTTTTCAAGGTGATTTGGATCTTTGTTCTGTATATGTGTATTCTTGACTCATGGAGTCGTGTTGTATATATATCTGTTCTGTGGGTCCCATCGAGGACTGTTGTGTAATGTTATTACTTCGTTTTCCACCCGCACGCAAGTGCCTGGTGGGCACCTTTGAATCGTTTCTATGCGGGTTTGGCGGGAAGAGCTGAAACTTGCATAGGGCCGATTTTGAGGGTGTTACAGGAAGGGAAGCCCGCAACGCACACCACCGCCGACTGCCACACCCTCAGGGAAATCGAGAAGGCACGGCGAGCGCGGGAGGACCCCGACAACGACCCGCCAAACAGCGGAAAATTCGGCAAAGTAGCCGGCTCGCTCCACACCTTCACAGGCTTCAACACGAAGCGCGAGAAGAAGGTCATCGCCCGCGTTGTCGCCGTCAACGCGGTGGCCCAGATAGACGTCCCCCAGTTCCTAAACTGGTCGGAGCAGCCCATACCTGGAGCCGCCAAGACCACTCGCCACGCATCGAGTACCCAGGACGAGTCGCCCTGGTGGTCAAGCCCAAGGTCGGTGACTACTGGCTCCCCAAGACACTGATGGACGGCGGCAGCTCCATCAACATCCTGTACCTCGACACCTTCAGGCGGCTGCGGCTCCCGCAGTCGATGATCGAGACGACCCACAGCACATTCCACGACATAGTCCCCGGTCGGAAGGCGTACCCGATCGGCAAGGTCACGCTGCCAGTCACCATCGGCACACCGGCAAACTTCCGGACCGAGCGGATCGTCTTCGAGATGGTGCCCTTCGACAGCCCCTACCACTGCGTCCTGGGGCGCCAGGCGTTCGCTAAATTCATGGCAGCGCCCCACTACGCGTATAACGCGATGAAGCTCCCGGGCCGTGCGGCGTCATCACCATCCATGGCGACCCCGACATGGCTGCCGAGTGCGAGGCCAAAGGAGCCGAGCTCGCTGACGCCGTCATCACGACGGAGACCAACCACGCCGACGAGCTCGCCAAGTACGCGAGCGGGGTCAACAACGACGACCCCACCATACTCAAGAAGCCCAACTCAGAGGGCGCAAACACCTCAACCTTTGAGGCCACGACGCACACCCGCACCGTCGAGCTGGTCCCAGGCGACTCCAGCCAGACGGTGACGATCGGGACAGGCATGAGCCCAACATAGGAAGGCGCGCTCATCGAGTTCCTCCGTGAGAACAGGTACACCTTCGCATGGAAACCCTCTGACATGCCCGGTGTCCCTAGGGAGCTCGCTGAGCACAAGCTAAACGCCGACCCCAAAGTGCGACCTGTCAAGCAGTCGTTGCGGCCCTTCAATGAAGAACGCCGTCGAGCAATCGCCGAGGAAGTGCAGCGTCTACTCGCTGCCGGCTTCATCTGGCCAATCAAGTACTCCAAGTGGCTGGCAAACCCAGTCCTGGTCGAGAAGAAAAACGGGACCTGGAGAATGTGTATCGACTACACAAACCTGAACAGCGCCTGCCCAAAGGAGCAGTTCGTCCTCCCGCGGATCGACCAGATAATCGATTCAACCGCGGGCTCGGAGTCGCTATGTTTCCTCGACGCCTACTCTGGGTACAACCAGATCAAAATGGCTGTCGAAGACGGCGTTCATCACACCATTCGGAGCTTTCTGCTACACCACCATGACCTTCGGCCTCAAGAACGCCGGGGCGACCTACCAGCGGTGCATGCAAGAATGCCTCGCGAGCCAAATTGGCCGCAACATCCACGTTTACATCGACGATGTGGTCATGAAATCCGCTCGCCAAGGCGACCTACTCGCCGACCTGGCGGAAACATTCGCCAACTTGCGACGGTATAAGATAAAGCTCAACCCAGGCAAATGCACCTTCGGTGTACCCGCCGGACAACTACTGGGGTACGTCGTCTCCAAACGAGGTATCGAGGCGAACCCCACGAAGATCGACACGATCGCCCGGCTCGACAAACCCGAGTGCCTGCGCGACGTCCATAAGCTGGCCGGGCGAGTAGCGGCTCTCAGTCGCTTCATTCCCCACCTGGGCGAAAAGGCGATGCCCCTATACCGCCTGGTGCGCAAGAACCCCACCTTCCAGTGGGACAAGGAGGCGGACGACGCGCTCCGCGACCTCAAAAAGGTGCTACTCGCCGCACCACTGCTCGCCGCCCACGCCGACAAAGAACCCATGCTGGTTTACGTCGCGGCGTCCGAGCGCGTCGTCAGCGCCGTGATGGTCGTCGAGCGACCAGAGGACGGAAAGGAGCGCCCAGTCCAGCGGCCGGTGTACTACATCAGCGAGGTCCTCACCGAGTCGCGCCAGCGGTACCCACAGTACCAAAAGCTAGTATACGCGGTCTTCAGAGCTCAGCGGCGCCTGCCGCACTACTTCCAGGAGCACCCGATCACGGTCGTCTCCTCAGCACCACTGCAAGACATCATTCGCAATCGCGAGGCGACCGGACGGGTCGCCAAGTGGGCCGTCGAGATCGGCGTCCACAACATCAAATACGAGCCACGAAAGGCGATCAAGTCGCAGGCACTGGCAGACTTCATCGCTGACTGGGAAGAGGCCCAGCAACCAGAGAAACTACCGTACCTCCATTACTGGAGCCTGCACTTTGACGGCTCCAAGAACGCGGACGGTGCAGGCGCAGGGATAGTGCTGACTTCACCAAAGGGCGACAAGCTCCGGTACATCCTCTGCCTCGACTTCACGCCCTGTACCAACAACATGGCTGAGTACGAGGCCCTACTCCACGGCATGCGAGCCGCTAAGGAGATGAACGTCAATCGCCTCCGCTGCTACGGAGATTCTGACCTTGTCGCGGGGCAAGTCGCTGGCACTTGCGACGCCGTCTCCCCTACAATGGCGGCATACCGCCAAGCAGTGGACAAGCTGGGCGGACATTTCACCGGCTACTCCGTCGAGTGGATCGACAGACGGAAAAACGAGGAGGCCGACGCACTCTCTCGCATCGGGTCGGCCCAACTCGCACCTCCAGCCGGTGTTTTCCTCGACACGATCACCAAGCCACCATTCTCTCCCCCGAGGGAGATCTACATCGGAGTCCCACTCCAACCAGAGGCAGCCTTGGTCGCACTTGTCAACGAGCCAGACGACTGGACCAAGCCCTACATCGCCTACCTGGAAGCCGGCACCCTACCGGCAGACGAGACAGACGCTCGAATGATCGCTCGTCGATGCAAGTCCTACACCATGATCGACGGCAAACTCCACAAGCGCAGCGTCACCGGCGTATTCCAACGTTGCGTCCAACCAGCTGTAGGACGTAAGATCCTCCACGACATCCACTCCGGTGACTGCGGCCACCACGCCGCTGCTCGCTCCCTGGTCGCCAAGGCTATGCGACATGGCTTCTACTGGCCCACCGCACACGCCGATGCTGTCGATATCGTCCAGCGGTGCGCCGGGTGCCAGAAGTACGCCAATCAGACGCACGTATCGAGCTCGGCGCTCAAAACAATCCCCATCACCTGGACATTCGCCGTATGGGGCATGGACATGGTAGGCCCCTTCAAGAAAGCCCCCTCCGGCTACACCCACCTGCTAGTCGCCGTCGACAAATTCACGAAGTGGGTGGAGGCCAAGCCAGTCCGGAAATGCGACGGGAAGACCGCCGCTAAATTCCTACGCGAGCTCATATATCGCTACGGGTTCCCAAACAGCATCATCACGGACAACAGCACCAACTTTGCCAAGGGAGCCATGGACGAATTCTGCGAAGAGCACCACATCCGGCTCGACCTCGCGTCAGTCGCCCACCCGGAATCCAACGGCCAGGCGGAACGGGCCAACCAAAGCATCCTCCACGGACTGAAGCCGCGACTCCAAGTACAACTCGAGTGCACCGCAGGGTGCTGGGTCGAGGAGTTGCCCTCTGTCATCTGGGGTATCCGCACCTCAGTCAACAGATCGACGAGATTCACTCCCTTCTTCATGGTCTACGGTGCCGAAGCAGTCATGCCTACCGACCTCGAACACGACTCGCTGCGGGTCGTCCACTATACGGAGGCTGCAAACGAGCTTGCCCGCCAAGACGGGATCGACCAACTCGATGAGGCACGCGACCTTGCTCGGTCACGCACTGCCATCTACCAGCAAGGACTCCGCCGTTACCACAGCCGGCGGGTGAAAGCTCGCACCTTCCAGGAAGGCGACCTGGTGTTACGCCTCATCCAGGACAAGAAGGGCATGCACAAGCTCTCCCCTCCGTGGGAGGGCCCATTCGCTATCGGGCGCGTACTCGGCAACGACGCCTACTACCTCATCGATGTCCGCGGGGACGGCGAACTCGACGTCAAGCGACCATGGAATGTAAACCTCCTCCGGAAGTTCTATTCCTAGAACCCCACACATGTATTCTCCAGTCGCCATGAAATAAAAAGAAACGGTTACCGCAAATTGCGCCTACTCTCCATGACTTGTGCCACTCGCACTCGTAATAACAGTGTTACGCTAAATGCAGAAGTCAACCTTTGGTACAACGATCGGCACGGCTAAGTAGTGCAGTGTAAGAGCACTGAATCACCTCAGGTCTTGCATCGTCCACGAAAAACGCCCACCCGGAGCCCCATTGGAGTCGCCTAGCTCGACTGGTTCTACGAGCCAAGACAACTACCCTCGCTTCTCACAACGACCTTAGTCCTCTGCATCCTCGGCATAGCGACTCGAACGGCTAAGTACCACGCTCGGGGACTGAAGACCAGTTCGTCGCGAAAGGTCAGGGAAAACGCCAATTAAGAGAGCATGCCCAGGACTCGCCACGCGACTGACCCCACGGGCCAGGCAGGAGTGACGCGCTCACACC
The DNA here is from genome assembly GCA_910589765.1 of Avena atlantica. Classification (NCBI taxonomy): domain Eukaryota; kingdom Viridiplantae; phylum Streptophyta; class Magnoliopsida; order Poales; family Poaceae; genus Avena; species Avena atlantica. The sequence goes on from OU342737.1 coordinate 82,653,466, forward strand.
AACGCGCTAAGTCCTCAACCACCCTCGAGTCGCGCCTAGAACTACCAAGTACCACGCTCGGGGACTCGGCCACCCGACCTCGTTCGCGCACGGGAAAACGGTAAAGTACAGAGCACTCAAGGGAGTCGCCTAGCGACTGGCTCTTCGAGCTCGGGCGAGTCGACCAAAACATCAAAACACATGACAACAACACATACATCATATACGAGGTAAACCCCACAAAAAGGGCGGACGCGCTCGGGGACTCGTTCAAAAATCAATCACAAACACACAACAAATACCAAAATAGACACAATGTCTCATTCAATTAGGAATTGCATTGTTTCATGTTACAAAATATGCCCGCGTGGCAGACCTGCTGCTAACGCCACAAGGCAAACCATCCTACTCTGCAGGCTTCGATGACGACTCGCCAACATCCCGGCGATTGCGGATGAACGCCGTGTACGGGTTTGAAGGATACGTCGTCAGTTCACCCGCCATCGCCGCGCGAAAAGGCTGCTCGACCTTGAAGTCATGATGCGGCGGCTCGGGGTCATTCGGCGCGACGACCGTCTCCTGGTACGGAAGGAGGTCGCCCATTGCCCAGACACGTTCTGAGTACGTGGCGGCACGGTCCTGCAACTTGAGGACCTCGGACAGCTCCACCGCGCCAGTCGATGATGGATATCCACTCGTCACATCGTCGATGTCGAAATCTTCGGGGAAGTGGGCGAGTCCAAGGCTCAGGGCCGTCGACCCTCCGCGCCGAAACACCGACCGCGTCATGTACTCAACGACCGTGGGAGCCTTTTCCAAATACTTCCACACCTCAACGAGGTCACTGGGAATCACCTCCGTGGGCGATATCTCTTGGAGATAGGCACGGATGCACGTTGCCGACAATGTCGCCGAATCGACGAGCATACTTACGCACTGCCTCGCGTCGAGCGAGCTCGCCTCTCCTTCGCTATCGATGATGCGACCTGCGAGTAGAAGACAATAATGAGTACGACGGACACCACAAAAGACACAACCACCGGAAAGGGAAGGTGTACTCACCAAGCAGCGGGCGGGCGAGTTCCGTGATGAAGCATTGAAGCGATGTATGGTCGTCTTGAAGCCCAGCAATAAGGACTTCCGACACCTTGCGATCCTCCTCAGCGGCTGCAATGGCAGCCTTAGCTCGCCCGTCAGCCGAGCTCGCTTCTTCCTTCGCCTCCCGCAGCTCGCGCTCGAGGTTGGCGATCCGCAGTTCAGCGGCACTCAAGGCCGATTGCGCCACCGCCAATTCACCAGCGGGGACAAGCTCCTGGCGAGCTTCCTCTGCCTTCGCAACAAAAGCCTAAAGCCCTTTGTTCGCTTCCTGGACGATGGCCAGCTCCTTCTGCGCGCGCTGCTTCGCGGCCAATCGGTCCGCCGAATCAAGCTGCAGACTCTGCACATCACCGAAAAAGTTAGTCAAAGCAAAATTCCTAAGTGCCCACCCACTAAAATTTAGCGAGTGTGCACTCGGGGACTAGAGATCACGAAATTCCTAAGTGCCCACCCGCTGAAATTCAGCGAGTGCGCACTCGGGGACTGGCGATCAAGAAATTCCTAAGTGCCCACCCGCTAAAATTTAGCGCGTGCGCACTCGGGGACTGGATGCGAAACTAAAAAGATGAGAAATTATAACAATCAGGCCGCTGCAAAGCACCGACCTGATCCTCGGGGACTGGATGTACCTGGATGGCTGCGCCAAGCATGCCATGGAGTTGTATCGCATCCACGGACGCGAGTAACGCCGGCGTGTGCCCACGACGTTGGTCGACTTCAGCATCGGCGGTCCCAGGAGCGTGGCTCGAGGGCGCAGCACCACTCGCCATGGCCGCCTTGGTCACGAAGCGTGGGAAGGTAGCGATAGAGGCACCCGCTCCAAGGGAGGTCGCCTCCGCCATTCCAGGCAAGGAAGCGCCCTCCTTCGTAGACGCGGCTACCTCCATCACGGGCCCGGCTGGTGCAACCGCCGTGTCGTCGGAGATAGTGACGGTGTCGCCACCCTTGGCCTTCTTGCTGCCATCCGCCGATGCGACGACCTCGTCTGCCTTCCTCTTGCGGGAAGGGTCATCTTCGCTAACGACGGGTGGCACCTTAGCCACGGTCGGATGGCCCATCCTCTTCACTCCGGTCCTGTACATCAATCGAATAAGCAAAAACAATCGAAGTAGTTATGAAAAGCAAGGAAGGGTGAGTGCACTCACTTGGCGACTGGGATGAAACGTAGCCCCGTACGGAGGCCGGCCGGTTTTTCCAGTTCAGGGCCCAGTCAGCGACTGAGCCCCATCTCCAGGACGTCGCGTGCCCAAGACACGGACGGCTTCTTCGTCGTTGAGGCCGCAGCTAGAGCCTCTGGGACATCCTCAGCAAGAGCCTCCTTGCGAGGCGAAGTCGCTGTAGCCGGAGCCTCCTTGCGAGGCGAAGCCGCTGCAGCTGGAGCCTCCCCCAGCCCAGAGACTGGGGCGAATGGCGGAGGCATTGAAGCCAGCGGCACTTCCACGGTCGCCGCGTCCAGCACGGCTGTCACTGGTGGCGCGTCATCACCGGCTGGGCTGGGAGCATCAGAGCCGCTCGCCGAGTGCGGCGGCGAGGTCAGCTTTGATGGCTTCGTCTTCTTCTTCGGGGGGGCCCTTGCCTCCCTTTCCTTCTTCTTCTTCTTCGACGGAGTGGCTTGACGGTGCGAGGTGGTCTCTGGGAGCTCGTCTTCGTCATCATGACGCTCGAGGCTTCTGCTTGCCTCGATCTCGCGTTGTCGTTGTCCGCGGGTCTTTCGGACCAGTGGGGCGACCTCCTCCTCGGACTCGTCATCGTCGTCCTTGTCGCCCTTGGCGGGCGGCGACTCGCCCACGTCCTGGGCGGATGAGCCCGAGATCTCGTCGTCCGAAGGAGGGAGCCACCCTTCCACCACTTGGAATAGCTGCAACGAATACAGAATGGAATCAGAATTACCGCAACTGCATAGACTACGACTGCGAGCAAAGTAAGGTGATTACCGTTGGAGCTGAACGCTTTGCGGTATAGGGGGCGACCCCAGCCTGCGCATCCAGGTACACCGCCTGGGTAATCTTCTTCAGCGCTGGGAGGTAGTCCTCCAGTTTCCACTCGTCGAGGCAGGACTTCGTTGAGTCTCCCCTGCCCGTGTACTGGTACATATAGTGGTCGCGTTGGGCGAGCGGAACGAGCCGCCGCTCGAGCCAGCAGTTGTACAGATTTATCGTCTGGATGCCCTTCTTCTTCAGACCGCGGATGGTCTGGAGCATCTCGTCGACGACCATCCGCTGGTCGTTGGGGAGCTTGCCGACTTGGAGATGGCGCGGCTCGGACCGATTGGCGGAATACCGCGGGATCGCCGCCTCATCCTCCGGGGTCGCCTCGGCCACGTAGAACCACGACTTCTTCCAGTCGCTCGCTGCCTTGGCGGGCAGCATCAGATCGAAAAATGAGGCTTTGTACTTGAGCTGGAATGTCAGGCCGCCCCCGGCTAGCATTGGGCCGCCTGCTTCCTCACGGCTGATCCGTCCGTGGAACAGATCTTGCCACAAGGGGAAGTAGGGCCGACAGCCCAAGTAGCATTCGCAGAACGCCACGAAGATGGCGAGCTGCTCGATGCTGTGGGGACCCAGATCTGAAGGCTGGATCCCGTAGTAGGCGCAGAAGCGCCGGAAGAACAAGGATGTAGGAAACCCTAGCCCCCGCTCGAGATGACTGGTGAAACAGATGAATTCCCTCTCTCGCGGGTTCGGGGTCGTCTCTCCGGCTGCGGGAATACGCCAACAGCCGGCTCGTAGGATCCCGGCCTCCTCGAAGGAGGCCAGTTGCGCCCTTGTGCACTTGGACCTACCCCACGGTTCGGTGGAAAGGGCCATGGCCGAGAGGTTGTTGGGGGTCGGGGGATTTCGGGTTGGCTGGATCGCGATGCGAGGGAAGGAAAATGCGCGCAGTCGGAAGAAGTGATGAGAAGTTGGCTCTCTGATCGCCTGCCATTCCCCTTATATAATGGATGTTACCCGCCAAATCAGGAAGCCGTTACCGCGCGATGATTACGCCAAAGGTTACCGTTGGATTACCCCAACGGCTAGTTTGACCACGCCTGACGGTCCAACTCCGGCCACACGGCTCGCCGACCCAATCGCTATGACAGTGTTTCGCCGACTCGACTCGCCAAAGCCGCGACTTGGATCATTGGTTTTCTCCTTTGTACAGGAGCCCGCCGACGATTCGACTGGATGCCTACTCTGAAGCCGTATACTCCGACTGCCAGCAGCCACCTACGCCTAATCGACGACGGCCTCGGGGACTACTGATGGGGATATGCCTACCGGGGTATACCCAGCAGGACGTTTCCGATTGGCCCGTGAGCTGGCGAGTGGCCTGCAGAACGACGAGTGGATTAAAGCCCAGCAAGGCACCGAGCGACTAGAAGCTGAAGGCCCAGGCGAGTAGATAGGCCCAGTCGGATTAGGTTAAACGACTACCGAAGCTTTAACTGAATCGGTTGAGATATGTAAACCCTAGGGGAGGTGAGCCTATATAAACCTCCCTATAGGGCGAGTAGACGTACGTTCCCTCATACACCCAAGCGACTCGCCGCCTAACAGCCGAGCTCGCCCATTGTAATACCTCCATAATACAATCTAGCAGGAGTAGGTCTTTACCCTCCAGGAGGACGAACCTGGATAAAACCCTGTGTCTTTGTCCTCATCTCGCACCGCAGATGGCTGGCCGCCCTTGCCCCTTGTTCTACTACTCGCTGCCGATTGCAGCATCTGCCGTGACTATTCCCACGACATCTAGGGAGAGACGCTCTGCCTGTCAATGATACATCGCCCTTCGAACCAGGGTGAGAAGACATGGGTCTTCTTCGGAGGTGGAGGCATACGGCGTGTCGGGAGTAGACACAGACATGATCTTCTCAGGTAGCGTGCTTGTCCAACAATGTTACCTCTTGAGCTAAGCGCGCAGATGGACGAAGGCCTCGCTTCTCAAGTTGTGTTTCATGTTGTATTTTCTAGACTCTCTGTGGTTGCATGTAAGCCGACTTATCTGACGTTTCGGCGTTATTAATTTAACATGGGGATAAGGCGTTCGGTTAAAAAAAACAATCAAGAGTGCGCCAGTTTCACATAGATAGTGGACCTTTCTCTCCTAGTGGGTTGAATTAATAGATGATTCTAAGGCAATATTTAAAGGAAAACTTGGGCCACGCTACCTAGGTTGGTCAACCCGGGCCTAGGTTGGTCAACCCGATGCTCCTCCAGGGGCCATGGTCCGCACACCTGTAACTGGTCCCAAGGGTCGCCGGAGGCAGGACGAACCGCCAATACTGCCGACAAGGAGGGTGGAAAATCTGGATCCATTTTTGATCCACTAGAGGTGTATATGTTAACCCATAATTATGTGCACAGATACTTAAGGCTCGTTATTATAACTCAAGAGAGTTTTTGACAGCGGACTGCCCAAAGAGGGCTTCTTTCACGTGGAGGAGCATCATTTTTTTTGGAAAAGAGTATATATTAATATCACATGAATACCAATTACACTCAGCCTCTGCAACAACGCATGCCCTAGCGGCTCTACGGATGCACACATCCCAGAAAAAATAAAGAAGAATTACAAAAAATAAAAAGTCCCGCTACATAGAACTATTCCTCAAAAAAAACGACACTGACACCATCAGAACAATACCAGTATTCCTCCACTCCAATAACAACGCCTTCAAGAAGGAAACAATTCCCAAACACCGTCGTTGTCCGATCAAAGATCATAGGTTTTCACCCTGGAGAAAGTCCTCGCTCGCAAAACAATGCCTTCAACAAGGTCATTGCCAGGCACAGCCATTTAAGGCCAGACCTTGGATTTTCACCCTGCAAGGTAAGACTGGGAACTCCTCGTGTGTTGTCTTCCCGCACCAACAGTCGCTGCTATGAGTCATAGATCACGCAGCCAGTTCTCCTTCACCACAAAAACTAAAATCACCATAGCTACCCTCATATTTCCGCTTTCCTGACATTTTCCGCATCTGACTTCACCATGGATCGATGAATTACGCTTGGTGGGAACAAACAACAGAGCTTCGCAACGCTCCCGCTGAAACCAAACGGCCAAAAAACAAGGTACGCATGACCGAATACCTTACGATCCAACAATCTCCAGACATGATACGCCCATGGGAGTTTGTCGGCAGAGCCTTCCGAAACTCGCCTCTCCAGTCCAGATCAACAAGGGCAGACATCAAGCAGATCTTCGTCTTCACGCGAAAGAAACCCAAGGAACACCTCCTTTATTAATGTCGACGCAGTGATCCCCACATCGTCGGCCGGTTCCCGGTGAATGGATCGAGCGTGCCGACTCAGCCACCTGAATGGTCGATGCTTCCACCTCGATGTCGCCTTAGTAAGGAGAACGGCGCCCATAGCATTGTCGACATCATGGCCACCGTCGGCCAAGGGTTTCCCCCCCAATTAGCCCTGCCTCCAGCACCCACCAGTCGCTGAAACAGGGTCCATGGCCAGGGAGGAGAAGCACAGGGAGGAGCAGCCTTCTTCAGATCCAATGACCTCTACATGTTGACGACGTCCACCTGTGTGAGGCCACCGCCTCGGATACGAGGCTCTCCAGCGCAGGAGAGTTCCTCCCTTCAGCCGCGCGAGAGCCACCAAGACAGATCCCCACCGCCCCCTTCACCGGATCCACGCGCGCCTTAGGCCAGCGACCCTCCGAGGGCGACGAGGTGGGAGGAGAGAAGGAGGGAGGAGGGCGGAGGCGGGCGCTAGGGTTGGCCCCCTCAGTCGCCTGGAGGGGGCGACGTGAGGAGGGGAGGGTTACGCCACGATCGTGGAGGAGCATCATACATGGTAGAGAGCTTCTCCGAGCAGGTTTAGTGTGGAGGATTGGTAATGGTTTACAGATTAAAACGATGGAAGATAAGTGAATTCTGAGGAAAAGTGTGCAGCACTAGCTCGGATGTTAGCGACATGATTGCCCTATAAAGGTGAATGTCTTCTTACTTTCTGGAGGTGGAGCGTGGAATGAACAGAAGGTGAGGGAGTTTTTCTTTGACATTGACGTTAAACACATCCTCAGCACCCAGGTAGGTCGTCCAGACTACGATGATTTTCTTGCTTGAAACCACACAAAGTCGGGTATTTTTTCGGTCAAATTGGCCTACCACTTGTCTGTTCAATGGAAAAGGGAGGAGAGAGATTTGATGAACAACCAGGTCCTATGATCAGCATAAAGGGTGGCTGTCGTTATGGGCGGCGAATGTGCCAGGAAAGGTTAAAACTCATTTTTGGGGGCTGATTGAGAATGGTCTTGCTGTGGCCTCTCAACTCAAACACCAAAGAATTAAAGACATGATTAACTCTCTAGTGTGCGACAAAGTGGATGGATAGTTTAGTGTATCGCTTTTGAGAGTGTTCTCATTCATCCTTGACCTGGCAATTGTTCTTGGAAGAGATAGATGCTAATCTGGTTAAACCCCCTGGTCGTTTAAAGTGTCATGCCGAACTCAAAGGATGGCTGCTTGACTGGATTGGAAAAGCTGATGGCAAGTCGATTTCTTGGGTGTTGACGTTAATTTACAACCTATGGCTGGCTTGGAATGATGATCGTGAGTCGAGTAGTATTGTTTATCCTTCTGCAGTTGCCAAGCGATTGGTTGTGGCCAGCCTCAAGAGTGACTGAGCACTGGCTCCCTCCTTCTCTGAATTGGCACAAGGTAAATATTGATGCAACGTTCCGATCACCAGATGCATGGGATGGTGGCGGCGTGGTTATTCGTGACGGCCATGGCATCTTCGTTGCAGGAGCATGCCATTTTCCCCCATATTGCTGATGCTGAAAGAGCGGAATTATTGGCATGCAAAAGGGGTTTGCAGGTGGCAAGATAAGTACAGGTCCAAATATCATCTTGAAGATGGACAATGTCGAGACTGCGGCGAAGCTAAGGAATGAGGGGAAGGACCGCTCTATCCATGGTCCTTTGGTTGATGAAATAAAAGCTCTCTTCCATGGTTTTGAAGGAGTTTCGGTGCGATCGGTTCGACGAACGACGAATGAGGCTGCTCACAAAATGGCAAAAGAAGTCTGCGATAATAAATTATGTAAGGTGTGATTTAGTGTTGCACCAGATTGTATTTTGAACCAGATTGGTATAGACTCAGTTATGGGTGAATGAAATCGCAGCAATTTGATCTAAAAAAATCATGCTTATGATCTTGTGAACTTGTAATTATGTGATCTGGACTTGTAACAACTCTTTTACTATTCTTTAGACTCTGAAATAATCTTTTGGTTCAAATTACGTTTGACTTATACATTTCAAATATGTATGTGATTTCTAGTCTGAATCAATAATATTATGTGGTTTTATCAAATGTCAAGTTAAAGTCCAAATTTCAGATTTTAATGCAAGTTGTGCTTATGCACCTCGGTCCTTTACTTACTCATTGTTCACCCCGTGTTTCAGAAGTAGCAAAATAAGTAAAGGGCATGCCCAATTCAATAGTTCCTTGCTAATAACTTTAAGAGTGAATTTCACTTTTTACCCTCTATTTGTGCATTTGAGACACTAATTACCCCATTTAGTAGAAGTTGTACCTGAATGTCCTATTTAAGAAAAATCTAAGGATGATTTTGTACCGTTTTATCATTCAACACGTGTTCTTGGATAAGGCTGACATGTAGGACGATGTGTCTCCACAAAATATATGAAGATTGGACTATATCGTCGTCGATCATATGTACCTTTCTCTGTATCAAATGTTCTATTCTTTGTTTCCATCTCAATAATTTTGAGGTTCAATCATCATCTCCCACATTTCCCAATAGATATGCATTAGAAAATGAGGGTTTAAAGTTTCCAAACATGGTAATTTAGATGAATTTTCACTATATAGGGTAATTAGTGTCACAAATGCACAAGTAGAGGGTAAAAAATGGAATTCACTCTAACTTTAATAATTTAAAGACATTTTTCCTATTTCCAAATTCATGAAATGCATTGCACACATGTCCATTCCTCGTTAACAAACCGTGGCGTGCCATTTTTTCAAAATACAAATTCCATGTAAAATACGAATTGTACTCTTTATTTTATTGCAGTACCATTCTAATGTTGCTACTTTGCATCACCCCCGTAACCTCATATTCCCATGCGTTTCTCACGACTAGCGCACACCATATGAAATTTGAGTACACATCTTTACTCCGTGGCCAGTGATGCGGTGATCATCCATCAACTAATAGCAAAAACGAGAATAAGTTACAGCAAAGTTCACCTAAGTAGTGTGTAGTTTGTAGCGTGGTGGATAGTCCATTCCAAGGGACCCTAAGTAGTATGCATATTGTGGCGTGGTGGAATAGTCCATTCGCACGGGTATGACGTTAGCTACAAAGAAATGTGCCTAGTCTAATGAAGAAAGCTGGCAAGTAAAGATGCACTTTATTCTTCGTGCTAGAGCCTCATAGTGGCACTAGTGTAATAAAAAATCTTTCTGTAAATACATGTTGGGAAATCCTTTTTTTTGTCAAAATGTTGAGAAACGTTTTTTTCTTAGATGAATGTTGAGAAACTTTGGCTTATCCTTATCCTACCAAGTCCATAAAAAGTAAGAAACGTTTGGATAATATATGTTCTGTACATATCTTCCTATAAGAAATTTCATTGATGACGATAGGAAAAGAAAGAAATACTCACTAATCAACTACACACTAAACATACTCAAATTTGGCCGGTATGTTTCCAAAAGAATATAACCGATTGCATTTCCTACCTATTCGGTATGAGGACATACTTTGGCATTTATAACATTCTAATTAATAGAGGACCTGGATAGACTAGGTAATATCTGCAAATTGAATATTTCCTTTTTTTACGACCCTTAATCTGAAATCATTCACAAAACAGAATTGATATGTTAGATCTACAAGCATATATATACCTCATATGCGACTATCTCATCCAAAGACTCATCTATTCAACACCTAGCGAACAAAAACATCTCTTCTTATTCCAGCCTACCACCACACCCCCAATTCCACAACTTCGCCAAATCTTGTCTTTGTAATGGAGAATGTCGCCGTTCTGATTGTTGGTGCTGGTCCAGCAGGCCTCGCGACGGCAGCGTGCCTTACCCATCTCTCCATTCCCTATGTCATCGTCGAGCGTGAGGACTGCAGCGCGTCACTCTGGCGCAACCGCGCATACGACCGCTTGAAGCTGCATCTTGCAAAAGGAGTTATGTGAGTTACCACACATGTCATACCCAGCAGATGCACCAACATACATACCAAAAGCCCTATTTGTCAAATACTTGGATGACTATACTACGTGTTTCAATATTGAACCCAAGTATCTCACTTGTGTGGAGTCGTCAACATATGAAAGTTATAAGAAGTGTTGGTCCATTGTGGCTCGTGATATGGCAGAAGGCATAACAATAAATTTCATTGCAAAGTCCCTTGTTGTGGCAAGTGGTGAGAATAGTGCAGAGAATATTCCAGTGATCCTTGGACTTGACACTTTTCCGGGTGAGGCCATCCACTCGTCAAGCTACAAGTCAGGCAAGACATTTGCCGGTAAGAGCGTGTTGGTCATTGGATCTGGCAACTCTGGGATGGAGATCGCTTATGACCTTGCAACCCATGGTGTCAATACTTCGATTGTTATACGAAGCCCGGTATGTGCACTGTCTAATTTCATATAGTAATAGGGATACAATTTCATAGTATTATTATACTAGCATGATATTTTGTTTTATCCTGCATGTTGCAAAGATGTGTGACCCCCCTTTTTGGCTGCAGATTCATATAATGACAAAGGAACTAATTCGGTTGGGAATGACATTAGCCCACCATCTTCCACTCAATCTAGTGGATAACTTCCTTGTCATGGCAGCAAAATTCATATTTGGAGACCTATCAAGGTATGGCATCACAATGTCAAAAATGGGTCCAATGATACTCAAGTCGAAAACCGGCCGATCCGCTGTGATCGATGTTGGCACTGCTGGGTTAATTAAAAAAGGCATCATCCAAGTATGTATATCCTCGGACATGATATAAACCTTATATGTACCGTCCACTATTGCGATAATTTACCATGTCAGTTTATTAATGTTTATTTACCTCTTATAGGTTCAAGGAAGCATTAGTAAGATCACGGGAAGTATGGTTAAATTTCAAAGTGGGGATGAAATCTCATTTGACGTAGTCGTGTTTGCAACTGGATACAAGAGCATAGCAAATATGTGGCTCAAGGTAATAGCAATGTTTTTTTGTCCAAATCGGATTCTTTTTAATATAGAGATGGTTAGATCTTCTAACCAAGTTATATGTTATTTGTGACTGCAGAATGGTGAGAGCATGTTAAATGACAATGGTCTGCCGAGGAAGGAATATCCGAATCATTGGAAAGGTGAAAATAGGCTCTACTGTGCTGGGTTAGCGAGGAGAGGGTTGGCTGGTATTTCTGCGGATGCCAAAAATATTGCCAATGATATTAAATCTGTGATAGGCTCTATGTTGGGCTAAATTAGCCTTTATATGTAGTTTAAGGGCCAAGTGTGTTAGACTTCCCATATCTTTGAGACATCTTCATGTCAAGGTTCATATGTTCTAGGGAGTAAGCTCTGCTCTTGTATATTATCAAGAAGGGCCATCTAGCTCTACTCTCGTTTTGTAAAAGAGCTTTTTTCTAAACTTATGGAATTTATATATGCAAAAGGCCTGGAATCAGTAGTGTAATTTCTGTATCAAAAGGTCATGTGACACATTTATCCCAAACAATGAACCATGAGGTCACCCAGCCTCAATTCGCTAGAATCCATTTCAGGTAGTGTAATTCACTAGTTCTAGGATCACACATTGACACTATGTATGAGAGTTATATACTGTATGAAAGTAGGGCGGGCGTCGATTTTGAAATTGTCGAGAACTGAAATTCGATGTTCGAAGATTCTAAAGAAAGTAATGTTTATCCTAGAATAAATAAATGGTGTACAAAATAACTAGTTCTTGAAGATTAATGAACCTCATCAATATTCCATGCTTACCGGTGCAAAGCTAGTTCAAGGAGAAGTGAAATTTGACGTCACAAACATTCTCATGGGTGCCAGGGAGTAAGATCTGCTCTTGTATACTATCAACAAGGGCCTTCTTGTTCTATTCTTGCTGTGTAAATGAGCTTCCTAATTTTGGTTGAACTTACGGTTCTCTGCCGTATTCTATTTAGTATATGCAAAAGTCTTGGGATCAGTAGTGTATTAGATCAAGTCTAATGCAGCTGCTATCTGGGTCATCGACTCGAAATTATTTAAGTACTGTATATGATACTGTAACTTCTTTGGGCGAAAATAAGGCCCTCTAACCCAGCCACCAACAGACAAGGCAAAAATAGAGAATCCAAACAACACCCCGTGCGAACCTAGGGAAGGTAGGCAGATTGCGAAGCTGGTCGCGCCATTCCACGCCGCGAGGGGTTTCCTCTTCTTCCTGTACTGCGCCGCCGCCAGAAGGAATCTTCCAGGTCTTCCATCTTCTTTTTCTTCCTTGTGCTGAGCCACGTCCGACCTGAAAAAATGGAGAACGGGTAGGCGGAGCTTGCCGATGGCCGCTCGATTTGGTGGCGTCTGGGCGAACGAAATGAGGGGAGGTGGCAGCTCGCGCTAGCTTGTTGTAGTTGTTCGAAAGTATCAGAGCAAGCGGCTGCTGATCGGGCCGGAGATTGGGGAAGATAGCACACCGCCCGAGAGAGAAAAGTGAGTGGGAAGTCATTTCAGTTTCTTCGGCCATCTTTCAATTAGGATTAGACAAACTCATTTTCAGATTCAAAATGATCATAGGGCGATAATTCGATGATCAAGGGTTCTGTTTGTAAATTTTGAGCCCTTATTTTATATTACTAGTATTGTACGAATTGGGCATGTTAATAGAGGCCTCTGTGTAAGTCTGTACCCGCCTGGTTAATTATTAAAGCTTCCTTGCCACTGGGGCCTCTCCGTTGAAAAAAAGAGTGAATTCTATTTTTTACTCTTTATTTATGTATTTGAAACACTAATTATCCTATTTAATAGAAGTTGTATTTGAATGTTCTATTTAAGAAAATTCTAAGAATAATTTTGTTCCGTTTTAGCATTCAACATGTGTTCTTAAATAAGGCTGACATGTTAGGACGACGTGTCGCCACAAAATATGTCAAAATCGGAGAACGTCGCCGTCGATCATATCTATCCTTCTCTATACCTAATGTTCTATTCTTTGTTGCCATCTCGATAATTTCGAAGTTCAATCATCACCTCATACCTTGCCCACTAGATATACATCAGAAAATAAGGTTTAAAATTTCCAAACATGGTAATTCAGATGAATTTTCACTACATAAGGTAATTAGTGTCACAAATACGCAAATAAAAGGTAAAAATTGGAATTCACTCGGAAAAAATTAAGTCTGTGTAACTGCTATATTTTTTTAGATTAGATCAAAGCATCTCCACTCTGTCCTCAAATAACTTCTGATATAAGCGTCATCGTATCGGTTGTTTGCGGACGCCACCGTGCCGTGCCTTATTTGGAGCCATCATGTTTCCAGACGCGTGCTCTAAACATCTTTTGAAAAAATGAATACACACGGAAATCTAAAATTTCATTAGACTTCGTTATAGTTTATAAGGTTCAAACGAAATTTAACTAAACAAACAAAATTTAACTGAAAATTAATCTAATATAACGGTAGTAGCGGTAGTCGGCGTCGCTGATCTTCCCTTCCCACGCTCGTTAGGCTCGTCGCCGACTCGTCCCTAATGACATCACCATCATGCATGTAATACCTCGGACTCTATGTGTCTGGACTGTCATTCCTGGCAATTTAATAGGATCTCTAGACTAAGACCCGATCAACATTAGTTTTTTATGCGCACTTTATTCGCACTCATGCGTATCTGGTATCTACTTTTCGGTCGATCATCCATCCTAAAATTGCTCTAGACAAAACACGCTTAACGTTAGAATTCTTTTCAGATGAGCTTTTAGAAAAGAAGTTGCATTGTTGATATGAGTATCATATCAATCATATTAAGCCATGTGCCAGGATCTCACAACGCACCAGGCCGACGAGCTCTACACTGGCGTCGTGGATGGATTTCGCAACCGCCTCCTTGAGAGACTCCCACCAGGTGTCGTGATCGTTCACAGATTCCATCCATGTTGTGTTGTAGCCGGATGTGTCCTCGGTGTCGTCGGCGCTCGCCAAGAGCCACTGCTGGCGGAGGTAGGCGGCCAAAGTAGACTCCACGTTGGCCTCCTTCTCCGACTCCGGCTTGGGGGCAAATGACACGACGGGTCGCGCCTCGCTGGCGGTGTGAACTCCTCCATCATCTCCAGTTTGGGGGCGGGGTAGGGGCACGCGAGTAGGACCGCGAGGTGGAGCGTGAGGAGCAGCGCGATGGCCCGCGGTAATATGGTGACCACAAGGATGAGCGCAGTGTTGTTGTTGAAGCCCTTGGAAGCCAATGTTCTCGTGGTGTTGACGGCATCTCTAGGAGAGGGTTGTCGATCCTGATGTGCTCGTTGATAGCATCCAAGACGCAGCCCGGCGTGCCCCACCACCGTAGGCATAGGTGGTCGGCGGACCGATGAGAACATCATCATCCACCATGTACTCCATCCACTCCGCATGGAAGTTATCGTGCCACCACTCGTCGTTGTCGTCGGAAGACCACAAGGAGGATACGCGCTCCTCCGGCGACAGCCTCCGCCGGTGGCCATGGGTCTGCTCCCACCACGCCTTGGTGCCGATCCTGGGTTTCAGTGGTATGCCAACGATGTTCAGCACCATCCTCTAGCCAACGCTTTGGAGGCGATAGTCCGGTGGGCATGGTTACTGTGCTTGGTACAACGCCCAAACCTCGTAACTCTGAGGTTGTCGATTCACTACACAATAATTTCTTACCCATATAGGTCTAGGATCATGTTGTCTGGACCCTGAAATAAGACAACAAGCATTATGCAAAACATGGATCTTCATTCCCTATATCAATAATAACAACTAGTCACACAAATAGATGAATAAGATAGAGGCACATCACATCTCACCAATCCCCTACATCTCCCATGTCTAGGGGGATTTACTCGCACATGATAGGGGAATAACATAGAGAGACAATGATTATATAAAAGGAGTACATCTCGATATTACCGTAGCAATCCGCTATAAGAAGTGAGATCAAAGCAATACAAATCATTTGTTCCAAGTATGAATAGAATCTCAACCCTAATCTTACAATAATGAATCTCTCTATATATACATATATATATATATATATATATATATATATATATATATATATATATATATATATATATATATATATATATATATATGTGAAGGGTGATGATGGTGGAGTGAAGGATCTAGAGATCGAAGATCCCAGAGTAGATCGTGAAGGGTTTGCAGCATAGAAAACAAAAAAATCCTACAATATACCTAATTACACCAAGATGTAATCTAGTAGATGGAAGTAACGAGTAAGGGGCCATCTAGAAAAAATCATCCTCGAAGACTGAAAGATTTTAACAAAATATGATTTCATGGATAATGTAGACAATCACTTGCCAATCTCAAGATCGAGTAGATGTGCGCTGCAATCCGGCAGCGCCTCCGTGCTCGATCACATGTATAGCTCTAGGACGACTCCCATACCCTCGATCCAATAGGGTAGCGGAAGCAAAAGATCCACTGGAGAAAACTACTATGCCATTGATCTCGCTAATCCAAAGGAAATGGGAGGGGAAAGAGAGCTTGTACTGGAGTGTAAGTATGAGAGGAGATCCAGCTCTCCTTATATAGGGGAGGTGCTTCCACCATGGGATGTGTTGGGTTTCCGATGCAGAAAACAAAAAAAATCCTACGATGGACCGCCCTAATGCCCAAGATCTATCTATTAGTAATGCAGTAACGGCCAAAAGTTTCGGATGCATAACCTTGTAGTCTAAAACCGGTCAACGTTACAAGGGGAACATGGTTGAAGTAGTCATGATCATAGCCGACCTCAAGGTCACGAAGCTCCTTGCAGGTCACCCTTGCTCCAGCATCGTGCAGCAGTCCAACTCACGATATCGAAGGTTCCCCAAGTGTGTCCCCTCGTGGTTTCGTACACATACGGTGTACGATGACGACCTCTGGATCCCTTATCCCGCCGGGAGTGCGGAAGTAGATCTCTGGCTTGGAATCTCCGCAACGCAATGGCGTGCTGCATATGCGCCATATCTTGCGCGAGCAATCCTATCATGGGACCATGCTAGCACAAGGAGACAACTAGAGAGAGGATAGGGAGGGAGGAGGTGCATAGAGGATGGAGGAGGGCTCCCAACTCGTGGCCTTGGTGTGTTTCTACTCCTCCAAGGGGGCGCTTTATATAAGGGAATGGGGGCACCCTTACCCCCACCAAGGCAACCCTAGGCGGCCAAGAGGGGGCAAGAGGCGGCTGTCAAGGGAGGGGACAGCCCTAGGACGCCCCAAACCCTAGAAGCCGGCCAAGGGTGGGGGCATCCCTAGGCGCCCCAAACCCTAGGCGCATGGCCCTCCCACTTGTGGTTTCCCTCATGGACCCTTTTTTCCTAGGAAGTTTGGCCCATTAGTGGAATAACCTTTCAAATTAGATTTTATTATTATATTTACTATTAATTAGATTAATTAATATGTAAATAAATATTACAAAATCTGATTTGACCTGAAACACCTTTTGGTTCCCCTTCAATTTCCCCCAAACAACTTCGGAACTTCCTAAAACGATTCTGGTTCTCTCACAGAACTTTTCCGGTTCCCTTTTTCTTTCTCCGAACAACTTTGAATCTCTCCGCGGAACAATTCCGACTTACTCTTTCTCTGATGTGATTTCAACTTACAGAATATCTCTATCTCATCATACCCTTAAGTGTATCTCCCCATGGCTCAGGAATGGCACATACATGATCTCTATCAGTGATCAACAACAGGACCAGGATGCCCATATTGTGTTGGGGATATGCTAAATGGGTATCACCATAGCGTGTCTCTAATCCGGATAACCCGGGTGGCCTAGAGTTGGTAGCAAGGCCCATGGCCTGCTAGGCGGCCCAGTTAGATGGATGCAGAAGGGAGGCCCATGCCGGATAAAGGAAGGCTACGATGGAGTCATCGACATACTTGGAGCCTTGGAGTGCAAGACACGTAGACTAGTTGGTGCTAGTGTAGGACTCTGTAACCTGTCCGGCTAGGACTCTTCCCTGTAAACCTAGGATCTGGTGTTTTTATAACACAGACCTATGGGAGCCTTTAGGGCATAAATTAGATCATTCAACTCGACACCTCGCACAGCGAACCAATCCATGTAACTCGGTGTATTGCCCTGATAGTGATTTGTAGCAGGATTAGGGTTCCGCCACCGTCGTGGAAGCTGAACCTGGGTAAGCTGTGTTACCTCATACCCGCGTGTAGGGTTCGTAGCATAGAAAACAAAAAATTTCCTACGATGTGAACTATATACCAAGATCTATCTACTAGATACAAACAACGGGCGGATGTATATCCGTAGAGAACATACCCTTGAAGACCGACAAAGCTTAACGAGTTCAACTCGTGGTTGATGTAGACGATCTCTTGCCGATCTCAAGATCGAGAGGAAGTCCTAGCGCCGCAAATCAGCAGCGCATCCGTGCTCGCACACACGTTCGAGGCACCGAGAAACCTCCGCCTCCTCGCTCCAGCGATGCAGCGGAAGCACAACTCTTTCTTGCCGAATAGCCACCGGGAACATGTATCTCGCTAGTCCGAGACCATGGGGGATAAATTCTATAGGGGGAGAGAGACCCTTCACGAGGAGGTGTGAGAGACAAGTGAGGAGGGGGGCTCCTTTTATAGGAGGAGGGGGGAACCCCAAGGGGGTGGCCGGCGCATGGGGCTGCCCCTTGCCCTCCCCTCTTCATGTGGGTGGACACTCCACTCACAAATCTCCTTCAAATTCCCTCCACTCAAAAGTCCACTCAAATTCCCATTAAATTTCCACCAAATTTAATGCAAACTCTCATTAAATAAAACTATTTTATTTTATTCAGAATTTTGTCAATTACTTTAATGACAAACATTCACAAATAACCCCTTGCTAGAATTCTATTTCACATGCATAACCACTTTATGCAATTTCACCCGAAAACCTATTTCGGTATCTAGTGAAATAAATTCCTGCGCTTGTTCATTCTTTCGGCATGAAACATTTGCTCCAATTGGATGTCGGTGTCTCTTAAGTGTGTCACCCTACGGTTCGTGAATAATGCGGACATGATCGAGACCCCTCTCGGATCAATAATCAGAAGCGGGATCTGGAGACCCATACTGACTCCCACACATTCAACGATGACTTTCTTGTGATCGTCGGAACCTTTTACGCTAGTATCTTAATCCCTTTGTTTCACGATATATTACATGTCCGAGATTCGATCATCGGTATCTCCATACCTAGTTTGATCTCGTTACCGACATGCACTCTTTTCTCGTTCCTGTGATATAACATTCTAGTGATCAAATCACTTGCTTGCAAGCTAATCAATGTGATATCACCGAGAGGGCCCAGAGTATATCTATCCGTCATCGAGATGAACAAATTCCACTCTCGATCCATGAGCCTCAACATAACACTTTATTAGTTCTGAATCCATCTTTATAATCACCCTGTTACGGTGTGACGTTTGATGTTATCAAGAAACTCTTCCGGTGTTAGTGATTGACATGATCTCATGGTCTAAGGATTAGGATCGCTTCGTAAGTTGTTATAGCAATATAAACTCAATGACTTTGATCGTAATGCTATACTTCGGATGAATGTTCATCACACCATTACACTAATGTTGTGATCCCGTTATTAACAACATCCAATGTCCATGATCAGGAAACCTTGATCATCTTGTTAATCAACGAGCTAGTTTATGAGAGAGGCATAACTAGGAACTTTCTGTTTGTTTATTAAACACACATGTATTAACGTTTCCGTATTAATACAATTATAGCATGCAAAATAAACATCTATCATATACTTGGAATACACATAATAAACACTTTATTATTGCCTCTCAGGGCATATTCCCTTCAGTCTCCCACTTTCACTAGAGACAATAATCTAGTTACATAGTGATAAATCTAACACCCATTGAGTTCTGGTGTTGATCATGTTTTGCTCTAGGGAGAGTTTTAGTCAACGGATCTGCTACATTGAGATCCGTATGTACTTTACAAATCTTTATATCTCCATCCTTGACATGCTCGCGGATGGAGTGAAACCGGCGCTTAATATGCTTGGAATGCTTGTGAGACCTTGGCTCTTTGGCATTGGCAATGGCACCATTGTTGTCACAATAGATCACCATTGGGTCCAACGCGTTTGCCACCACTCCTAGTTCGGATATGAACTCCTTCATCCAAACTGCTTCCTGAGCCGCTTCTGAAGCAGCAACATATTCGGCTTCCGTTGTTGATCCCGCTACCACAGGTTGTTTGGAGCTCCTTCAACTAACCGCTCCGCCATTCATGAGAAATACGTATCCGGATTGAGACTTAGAGTCATCCGGATCGGTGTCAAAGCTAGCGTCGACATAACACTTAGCGACGAGCTCTTCTTCACCTCCGTATACAAGAAACATATCCTTAGTTCTTCGTAAGTACTTAAGGATATTCTTGACCGCTATCCAGTGTTCCGAACCTGGATCCGATTGGTACCTACTAGTCAAACTAATAGCATGTGCCACATCCGGTCTTGTACATAACATGGCGTACATTATAGAGCCTATGGCTGAAACATAGGGGACTTTGTCCATTATCTCTCTTTCTTCCGCCGAAGCCGGACTTTGAGTCTTACTCAATGTCTTGCCTTGCAACATAGGTAAGAACCCCTTCTTACTTCCGTCCATTTTAAACTTCTTTAAAATCTTATCAAGGTATGTACTTTGTGATAGCCCTATTAGGCGCCTAGATCTATCTCTATAGATCTTTATGCCTAATATGTATGACGCTTCACCTAGGTCCTTCATTGAAAATTTGTTGTTTATATAACTTTTAACACTGTTTAAAAGATCTATATCATTTCCGATCAATAATATGCCATCCACATATAATATCAGAAATGTCACATTGCTCCCACTCACTTTCTTGTAAATACAAGCTTCTCCATAAGTTTGGACAAATCCAAACTCTTTGATCACCTCATAAAAGCGGAGATTCCAACTTCGTGATGCTTGCTTCAATCCATAGATGGATCTCTAAAGCTTGCACACCTTGTTAGCATCCTTAGGATCGACAAAACCCTTTGGTTGTATCATATACAACTCTTCTTCAATATTACCATTGAGAAACGCGGTTTTGACATCCATATGCCATATCTCATAATCGAAATATGCAGCAATTGCTAACATAATCCTAACTGACTTTAGCATCGCTACGGGAGAGAAAGTCTCATCGTAGTCAACTCCTTGAATTTGTCGAAACCCCTTTGCGACAAGTCGAGCTTTATAGACGGTCACATTACCATCAGCATCAGTTTTCCTTTTGAAAATCCATTTGTTCTCCACGGCCTTTCGGTCGTGAGGTAATTCCACCAAGTTCCAAACTTGATTTTCATACATGGATTCCATCTCGGATTTCATGGCTTCTAACCATATGTTGGAATCCGGGCTCATCATCGCTTCTTCATACGTCGCAGGGTCATCATTTTCATCAACCATGAAATTCATGACAGGATTTCCGTACAGCTCGGGAGCTGCACGCGTCCTGTTTGACCTGCGAGGTTCGGTAGTACTCTCTTTCGGAGTTTCATGATCATTATCATTAGTTCCCTCTTCAACAGGTGGAGCCAACTCCGGAACAACTTCCGGCGCTGCGCTACTCGCCATACTTTCAAGAGAAGGTTCCACAACCTCTTCGATTTCTACCTTCCGACTACTCACACCTTTAGCGAGAAACTCTTTCTCTAGAAAGGATCCATTCTTGGCAACAAAAACCTTGCCCTCGGATCTGTGATAGAAGGAATACCCAATAGTTTCTTTAGGGTATCCTATGAAGACGCATTTTTCCGCTTTGGGTTCGAGTTTATCCGGTTGAAGTTTCTTCACATAAACATCGCATCCCCAAACTTTAAGAAATGATAGCTTAGGTTTGTTTCCAAACCACAATTCATACGGTGTCTTTTCAACGGATTTAGATGGTGCCCGATTTAAAGTGAATGCAGCAGTTTCTAGTGCATAACCCCAAAATGACAACGGCAAGTCCGTCAGAGACATCATAGATCGAACCATATCTAATAAAGTACGATTACGACGTTCCGACACACCATTTCGCTGTGGTGTTCCGGCAGGTGTGAGTTGTGAAACAATTCCACACTCTTTCATGTGAGTGCTAAACTCGTAACTTAGATACTCACCTCCACGGTCGGACCGTAGAAATTTGATCTTTCTATTATGATGATTTTCCACTTCATTCTGAAATTCCTTGAACTTTTCAAAGGTTTCAGACTTGTGTTTCATCAAGTAGATATAACCGTATCTACTCAAATCATCCGTGAAAGTAACAAAATAACGATATCCACCTCGCGCCGACACACTCATTGGACCACATACATCAGAATGTATGATTTCCAATAAATCTGTCGCCCGTTCCATTGAACCGGAAAACGGCGTTCTAGTCATCTTGCCCATAAGGCATGGCTCACATGTATCAAATGATTCATAATCAAGTGATTCCAAAAGTCCATCCGAATGGAGCTTCTTCATGCGTTTAACGCCAATATGACTTAGACGGCAGTGCCACATATATGCGGATATATCATCATTAAGTTTAATCCTTTTAGCATCAACATTATGAATATGTGTAACATTATCATCGAGATCTAATATAAATAAACCATTCATCATCGGTGCATGACCATAAAAGATTTCATTCATATAAATGGAACAACCATTGTTCTCGGATTTAAATGAATAACCACTTCGCATCAAACACGATCCAGATACAATGTTCATGCTCAGTGCAGGCACCAGATAACATTTATTCAAGTTTATAACTAATCCCGACGGCAAGTGGAGAGGCAGCGTTCCGACGGCGATCACATCAACGCTTGATCCATTGCCGACACGCATCTTGACCTGACCCCTTGCTAGCGGTCGCTTGTTCCGCAGCCCCTGATTCGAGTTACAAATATTAGCAACTGAACCGGTATCAAATACCTAGGTGCTACTGCGAGCACTAGTCAAGTACACATCAATAACATGTATATCATATATACCTTTGTTTGCCTTGTCGGCCTTCTTGTCTGCCAGATACTTGGGGCAGTTGCGCTTCCAGTGGCCAGTCCCCTTACAATAGTAGCACTCGGAATCAGACTTAGGTCCAACTCGGGGTTTCTTTTCAGGCGCGGCAACAGGCTTGCCGCCCTTACTTCCCTTCCGTTTTCCCTTCTTGTCTTTCTTGAAACCAGTGTTCCTATTGATCATAAACACTTGATGTTCCTTTTTGATCTCCACTTCTGCAGTTTTAAGCATTGAAAGAAGCTCGGGGAGAGACTTCTTCATGCCTTGCATATTATAGTTCATCACAAAGCTCTTATAGCTAGGTGGCAGAGACTTCAGAACACGATGGATGCCTAAGTAAATGGGAATCGATATTCCCAAGGACACAAGCTTATCGGTGTAACCCGACATCTTGAGTACATGCTCACTAACGGAGCTGTGCTCTTCCATCATGCAGCTAAAGAACTTTTCTGAAGCGTTGTAGCTCTCTACAGCAGCATGTGTGTTGAAAATCATTTTCAACTCACCCATTGTATCAAATGCATTGCCGTTTTCGAAACGCTTTCGAAGTTCCGGCTCTAGCCCATACAATATGCCGCAATGAACTAAGTTGTGGTCCTCCTGACGAGTCTGATAGACATTCTTCTCCTCGTCAGGGGCATCATCAAAAGGTGGGGGGCCTAACGGCGCTTCTAGCACATATTTCTTTTGTGCAGCAGAGAGGAGAATCCTCAAATTCATGGCCCATTCGGTAAAGTTGCTACCGTTCGTTGCTAGTTTCTCTTTCTCCATGAACACATTGAAATTAAAAGCAGGTGGTGCCATCTACGCATAGATCCGGCTCTGATACCACTGTAGGGTTCGCAGCATAGAAAACAAAAAATTTCCTACGATGTGAACTATATACCAAGATCTATCTACTAGATACAAACAACGGGCGGATGTATATCCGTAGAGAACATGCCCTTGAAGACCGACAAAGATTAACGAGTTCAACTCGTGGTTGATGTAGACGATCTCTTGCCGATCTCAAGATCGAGAGGAAGTCCTAGCGCCGCAAATCAGCAGCGCATCCGTGCTCGCACACACGTTCGAGGCATCGAGCAACCTCCGCCTCCTCGCTCCAGCGATGCAGCGGAAGCACAACTCTTTCTTGCCGAATAGCCACCGGGAACATGTATCTCGCTAGTTCGAGACCATGGGGGATAAATTCTAGAGGGGGAGAGAGATCCTTCACGAGGAGGTGTGAGAGACAAGTGAGGAGGGGGGCTCCTTTTATAGGAGGAGGGGGGAACCCCAAGGGGGTGACCGGCGCATGGGGCTGCCCCCTTGCCCTCCCCTCTTCATGTGGGTGGACACTCCACTCACAAATCTCCTTTAAATTCCCTCCACTCAAATTCCCATTAAATTTCCACCAAATTTAATGCAAACTCTCATTAAATAAAACTCTTTTATTTTATTCAGAATTTTGTCAATTACTTTAATGACAAACATTCACAAATAACCCCTTGCTAGAATTCTATTTCACATCCATAACCACTTTATGCAATTTCACCCGAAAACCTGTTTCGGTATCTAGTGAAATAAATTCCTGCGCTTGTTCATTCTTTCGGCATGAAACATTTGCTCCAATTGGATGTCGGTGTCTCTTAAGTGTGTCACCCTATGGTTCGTGAATAATGCGGACATGATCGAGACCCCTCTCGGATCAATAATCAGAAGGGGGATCTGGAGACCCATACTGACTCCCACACATTCAACGATGACTTTCTTGTGATCGTCAGAACCTTTTACGCTAGTATCTTAATCCCTTTGTTTCACGATATATTACATGTCCGAGATTCGATCATCGGTATCTCCATACCTAGTTTGATCTCGTTACCGACATGCACTCTTTTCTCGTTCCTGTGATATAACATTCTAGTGATCAAATCACTTGCTTGCAAGCTAATCAATGTGATATCACCGAGAGGGCCCAGAGTATATCTATCCGTCATCGGGATGAAAAAATTCCACTCTCGATCCATGAGCCTCAACATAACACTTTATTAGTTCTGAATCCATCTTTATAATCACCCTGTTACGGTGTGACGTTTGATGTTATCAAGAAACTCTTCCGGTGTTAGTGATTGACATGATCTCATGGTCTAAGGATTAGGATCGCTTCGTAAGTTGTTATAGCAATATAAACTCAATGACTTTGATCGTAATGCTATACTTCGGATGAATGTTCATCACACCATTACACTAATGTTGTGATCCCGTTATTAACAACATCCAATGTCCATGATCAGGAAACCTTGATCATCTTGTTAATCAACGAGATAGTTTATGAGAGAGGCATAACTAGGAACTTTATGTTTGTTTATTAAACACACATGTATTAACGTTTCCGTATTAATACAATTATAGCATGCAAAATAAACATCTATCATATACTTGGAATACACATAATAAACACTTTATTATTGCCTCTCGGGGCATATTCCCTTCACCGCGAACTTAACACCTTTCCCCACGTCTCTAAACATGCACTGTGAGGACCCCTCCATGGCGTACTTGTCGGTAATACCACGATAGTTGGCGCCCACCATGGGGAAAGAGGCGATTCAAGCTCTACAACGGGCGAGGTCCAAGCTCTTCGCAGGAATCGGCAAAACCGTAGCCATCAGTCGTGTTATATTCTCCGGAAATGTTCCGATCGTACCTCCCGACGAGTTCTGGATCCCGACAAAGACAAACCCACCTGATACTCGATTGTACCAATCGGGACATCCACCTCTTCATAGGCGAAACCGACTCGGGCGCTAGTTCCCTGGAAGTCGGAGGATCATCAAGGCCTGCACGGACCGCCTACAGGTAGGACACATTCACGGAAGGATCAAAGTCGGATCTATCTTTGGAGTTCGCCGACTTAGATTGGAAAAATTCAAGGCCCACCCAAACCGCCCATGTGTAGGATATAATGGTGGAAGATCACTGCAAATCCGCCGGGTTAGCTCATGCGTCTGGAAAGCAGCGATCTCACTTTGTCGGCGTGGTAACCATCTTCGATCTGGTGCGTTGCGTTGCGAGAGAGGGTGAAATCCCCTGAGATTACCTTGCCAGATGGCTCTGGATACGAGCCGATCTGGAAGGCTAACCAGATAATGACGGTGTCTACCACTTTGTCAAAGGGCTGGATCGGGACACACTTCTCCGGCATACGCTCAGGCGGCAGCAGACCGCATGCATCCTCACTTTTGAGCAGATGATCAGCACTTTCAATAGCTTTGCCATTGCTGACGGGGTTGGCCAGGCAGCTCCTATCGCTATAACCGGTCTACCGCCGCCGCCAGCCAATGGTCCTGCTTCATCAGCATCGTCCTCCGACATTGAGGAAGCTCCCAGACCCTCCCACTTTGTTTTGGATGCGCTTTATGCCGAAATCAGCGTGGACTCAAAGTTCATGGACGTCAACCTGAAGAACTCAACTCATCCATGAAGGAGATGGAGGAGGAGATCAACCGTGAGGAGTGGTCCAACAAGGCCGTCACATCCCGCCAGGTGTTCGTCGCCATCGGGAGTGTGATGGAAGAAGATAAAACCAGAGCAGCTTCACCTAAGCCACGGGACAACAGGAAGGGCCAACTGATGACGCTGACAATGGTCGGGCGAAGGCCATGCCCCCTCCGACTATCCTAGTGCAATAGCCGCAGGAACTACCTACCGGTCCAAGCAACGCCAACACCGCAAATCCGCCGCCACCAGCATCTACGTCGGCGGCTGTCCAAATCACTCCCGCTGATAGAGTGATGTACGACAATTTGCTCGCCAAGCCTATGACTGTGGCCCATATACAGAACATTTTCCAACTCGATGAGAAGCGCCAGCAATTACTGGAGGAAGCGCAGGCCATCGCGGAGCAAGGCGCAAAGTTAGATCGAGATCTAGCCAAAGTGTATAAATCGATCAAGGCAACTAGAGCCATGGAGGCCGAGTACAAGACTCTGCTCAAGCAGCAAAAGGCCAAGAAATCTCCATCTCACGTTGTCAACGATCCTGGCATACGACGCGACTTGGGGTGGGATCCTTCGAAGCCGGCACAAGCTAAGACATACATTAGCAGTGATGGAAAGCAAGTCATGCCCACACTTGTCCTCAACTTGGCCGTCACAAATACTATACTGGAGTAGAGCAGATCGCCCATAGCTGTGGAACAGGTCTATGATCTTGTTGCCAAGGCCGTCAAACAGCAGGAAAAGGCCACCTCTCAGAGGCTTGAGTCTTACCCGGCATATTGCCAGTATAGCGCTCTTAAACAACAGAGGGCAAGATATCCTCATGATGTCGGATCTCAAACGGGTTCATCAAAATGAAGACGGAGGAATGCACACAACAGGGATGATTCCATCCCCATATCTTCCGACCACGGAGGCAAGGCTCACCCCCGTTGCTCGCCACCACTGCCCCAATCTTCCCGGCATGATGAAGACCCAAAAGCTCACCATCGTACGAGCATGCCTCCGCCTAGACGCTCCTAGGGTGGCATCATCATTCGCGACAATGTGGATCAACCTCGTCATGGCTAAGAACACAGTGGTAACCCCGGGCATAGGAGCAGGTCGCGCCATGACCCTCCGTGTCTGACGAGCAATCCCGACAGGCGTGAGGAGTTGCAGGAGGGAATAGAAAGAAGGCTAACCCACCGCCACCTCCGCCTCCGTCGCCCCCTAGCAGCCACCATGGCAGAGCAGGACCACATTGTTCACGCAACCCTTCCCGTGATGGCGACAAGAAAAAAGCAAGCCTGGAGCCATAAGATGCATGTACACGCTTGGACAAGATTCATGAGGCCCGGGAAGGACAATACTTGGGACCACGTTGTTTTGGACCTGTGATACGGGCCACAACTTACCCCAAGGGTTTACGGATTGACAAGAAGATCAATCCCTATGAAGGCACTGTCGGGCCAGCTACATGGTTGTAGGATTACAGCGTAGCGGTCAAGATCACCAGGGGAAACCCCAACGTCATTGTCAAGTACCTTCCAGTGATGTTGACGGGCACGACCCACCAATGGATTGACGACTTTCCGGAGAAGTCCATATGCAATTGGTTGGACATGCATGAAGCATTTACCAAGAATTTTTAGGGTACGTACAAACGTCCTTGCACTTTCGGCGATCGACAATGGTGCATCCAAGAAAAGGACGAGACATCTCGAGCCTACCTCTCCCGTTGTCTGGATAAGAAAAATTCCTTCGTAGGACTGCACGATCAGACCGCTATGGACGCCTACATTGATGATTTGGAAAATGGCACCTTGCTCCGGCATAAGTTGAAGCGCCTGTAGGACAATCAAAAGATAGATCTCAAACAGATGATCTCCTTGGCTAGTGAGTTCGCGGCTGCCACCGCCGACGCTCGCGGCTCCTTGCTGGCAATTTCCATTCCAACCCTAGCAAAGAGGAACAACAACACTAAGCGGAAGAATCTGCCAGAAGAAAAGCCAGCTTCCGACATGGTCGCCATGACGTTTGCAGGCAGAGGTGATGACGTACAGCGTGGCCAAGGCCGGGGGACTGGTCGTGGGCAGCAGCACGGTAGTGATACTACCCCGGTAGTGCTCTGCATTCCCCAAACATATGAGGAGTACCGCGATATGCCGTGCTGAAAGTACAAAGGAAGTCGCCTAGAGGGGGTGAATAGGCTTTTAAAATTATTACGGTTTAGGATCAAGTAAATGCGGAATAAAACTAACGTTTAATTTATTGAGCACAAAACCTAGCCACTAAGTTCACCTAAGTGCACCAACAACCTATGCTAAGCAATACAAGCAACAAGGTGATAACAAGAGATAAATACTTCAAGCACGATGGCTATCACAATGTAAAGTGCATAAGTAAAGGGCTCGGTTGAGAGATAACCAATGGACGCGGAGACGAAGATTTGTTTCCTGAAGTTCACTTCCAAAGAAGCTACCTCTCCGTTGGAGAGGTGCGATGGCGCAATGCTCTCTGAATGCCACAAATGGCTCACCTCGAGGTGTGGTGGCTCGATGCTCACCCAACACCACACAAATCCTCACCCTGGATACGGAAGCATGCGACTCACCGACGCCACAAAAGGCTCACCCTATTCTCCCGAGTGCGCACCACAAAAGGCGGGCACTCGCTCCACTATGGGAAGCTTGAGGACGGTCACCGAACCCATACAAGATTGGGGCTAACTCCACAACTCAATTGGAGGCTCCCAACAACAAAGCGACAAAAGGCTACAATGCCACAAAAGGGCAACAAATACACAAAAGGCTACACGACCACAAAATTTCAACAAGACCACAAAAGGTCTACAGGACCACAAAAGGTCAACAAACCAACCACACAACCGTCTAGGGTTCCAAGAACCCAAGAGTAACAAGCCCACAAGCTTGTACTCGCCGAATCTCCGAGGAGAACTCAAACCTATGCAAAAAAAATGCAAGGGAAAGTCCTTCACTTCCAAATTCCAACAAAGCTACAAAAGCTATTGGAGGAATAAGGGATGAAGAACACAAGAGGAGAACACAAAACTCTCCAAGATCTAGATCCCAATGATTCCTTCACAAAGAAGGGATTTGGCTTGTGGGGATTGTAGATCTAGATCTCCTCTGTCAAATCCCTCAAAAAGATGCAAGAATCATAAGAAGGGAAAGGGGAGAGGGAAATCTTCTTCAAGGTCAACAATGGAGGAGAGAGAGAGAAAGCCAAGAACCAAGAAGAAATGCTAGTGCCCATGTAGGGGAAGAGGAGCCCCTTTCAAAGGGCTCCCAGATCTACCCGTTATGGGCATTCGCGACCCTTGCCAGAACATCCGGTGGGAGGCCGGAAGTTCCGGTGGCACACAGCCAACGGTCAACAACTGCGATGCGAGAGTCTGAAAACGCGAGTCCTGATGGAACTTCCGCCGGTCCACCAGAACTTCCGGTGGGAGCAGAACTTCCGGTGGAAGTTCCGACCAAAGTTCCGTCAAATAGACACATCCAAAACAGAAGGTTACTGAACATGAGTGGAACAAGAGCCAGATTTTCAATCGGAACTTCCAACGGCAACTAGGCCCGAGCGAAACTTCCGGTCCCTGGACGGAACTTTCAGTGGGGGCGGTATTAGCGCCGAAACTTCTGGCCTAAATTCCATAAAAAATAACAAACCAAATAGAGAGGATACAGTACATGAGCGGAAGAAGAACCGGAACTTCCGGCGGCAAAATGTCCTAGCAGAACTTCCGATGAGAAGTCGGATCTTCCGGTCAAGGAAATTCCAGAAATAAAAAATGCAATAACTTTCGCATCCGAACTCCAAACAAGATGAAACCAATTTTGTTGGAAAGATAACGACGAAATATTTGCCTAGGGAGAAAATACCATGAATATATATGTGAAGTATCCCCCAAGGTGTGGAGCCGGAATACTTGCAAGATCAAAAACCGCAATAAGGTATGCAAGGGAAATCCTTAGACGATGAACTAGATCTTGTTATGATGATGACCACAAGCTCTAGATCCTCTCATGGACAAGAACCAAATAACAACCAAGAAAGATGATGCTATGAATGCAAAGGTTTGAGCTCTCTCCGAATGATGCAATCGAGACACCCGCTTGAGAGCCCCTCTTGATAGTACGGCTATCTATCCTAAACCCGGTCTCCCAACTAACAACACGAGACCAGAAAAATAGAAACCCTATCAAGAACATACCTTTGCCTTGAGCATCCCACATGAACTTGATGTGGACCGTCTTGTTCTTCTATAGTGGGAACACCTTTATTGTTTGCTCTTGCTTGATGAAGATGAAGACTTGCAAATTGCTCCCCCATACTCCATGGGGAAACCTCTTCTTTGAACTTGCCTTCATCACTCCATGCTCATGAGGATCGAAAGCTTCAAGCATGAGATCTTCTAGAGATGGCGCATCTTGAGCTTGCCCTTCTTCATCCCTTCTTGAGGTTGATCCATCTTGATGCAACTCTTTTCTCTTGTCTTGATCAACCTTCAAGATCCTTCTTTATTCATGATTCCAATGGGCACAAAGCCCTTGGACATTTATTCAACTTTCAACCTTGAGACCAACACATGGCCCAAGCGATACCAATGGAAAAATCTACAAGTGAAACTCAATTTACACATTAGTCCATAGCGATTGTCATTAATTACCAAAACCACACATGATGGCATACATGCCCTTTCACGTGCCTCGTACACCTCGATTCCAATGGAAAAGCCACTCACACCAACTGCCATTGCAAATTCGTCAATGATCTCAAGGAAGACCCGGAGTCCGGCTACAAGCAAAGCCGGAAGAACTGACCGCAAGGCAAGTGAAATGGGAAGAATAAGGAAGAGGAGTCCAAGGATTCAAGTGACATGGACGAGGACGTAGACCCTAAGCACGCCAACAAGGGTGATGGCAAAGTCAAGAACCCCTTCGAGAAGAAGGCCCCTCTCTACCACACTTTCCTTGGCACCCCGACTGTCCGGGCACAGAAGGCCTCTCTGAGGATACTGATGGACACCCTACCCCCGGTTCCTGTGTTGGTCGGAAGTTTCAATCACATGGAACTGGAAGGATCACCCTGACCTTGTTCCAACAGAGAACCAGTATGCCATGGTCATCAACCCCCTGATTGACGGCTGCAAGTTCACTAAGTGCATGGTGGATAGTGGAAGCAACATCAACATCCTATACCTGGATACACTGCACAAGATGAATTTCATGGAGACCAACCTAAAGCGGACCAGCACCATGTTTCATGGCATAGTTCCTGGCCGGGAGGCTCAGTCCCTTGGGTGCATCACCCTTCCGGTCACTTTTGGCGATGTCAACAATTATCTCCAACGGCGCATGACCTTTGAAGTGGTCCCCTTCAAGAACGTGTACCATGTCATATTTGGACGCGACATGTTACACTCCTTCATGGCCAAGCCATGCTTCATCTAAAACAAGCTCAAGATACCTGGACCAAATGGTGTCATCATCGTATCCGGAAGCTTCTCAAAGGCAAGGGACTGCGAGATTGGAGAAGCAGCCTTTCCATAAGATATCCTCTACAATAAAGAATTCAAGGAGATACATAGCAAGGTCGACGCCTCGGAGATGCCGGCATCGAAGAAACAGATTTCTATCTCTGATCCCGCCTTCAAGGCCTCCATTGAAACCAAGCCGATGGAACTTGTGGTAGGCGATTCCTCCAAGGTCACCGCCATTGGGGTGAACCTGGATCCCAAATAGGAAAGCACGCTCGTCGAGTTCCTCCGTGATAATAGGGACATATTTTTCTGGCAACCTGCCGACATGAAAGGTGTACCTAGGGAACTTGCCGAGCACAGCTTAAACATTGATCCAAAATGCAAACCGGTGAAACAACCTCTATGACGCTTTGGGGACGAGAAGAGACGCGCCATTGACAAAGAGATAGCTAGGTTACTTAAGGCTAGTTTTATCTAAGAAGTCCTTCACACCCAATGGGTGGCCAGTCATGTACTTATGCCCAAAAAGGGAACCAAAGAATTAAGAATGTGTGTTGATTACACTGGCTTGAACAAAGCATGTCCGAAGGATCCGTTTGCTTTGCCTTGCATTGACCAAGTCATTTACTCGATGGCTGGCTCGAAACTTCTGTGTTTTCTAGATGCATACTTAGGATACCACCAGATCAAGATGAGGAAGTCAGACCAATTGGCCACTTCGTTCACCACACCTTATAGCATGTTCAGCTATGTCACGATGCCCTTTGGGATAAAAAAACGCAGGTGCTACATACCAGCAGACTATGCAACGTTGCCTTCATGACCAAATTGGTCGGAACGTTCACGCCTATGTGGACGATATCGCGGTGATGTCAAAAAAGTAAAATGACTTAATCTCCGACTTAAAGGAAACCTTTGATAACCTCCAAAAGTACAACATGATGCTTAACCCCAAGAAGTGCATCTTCGGGGTTCCAGCTGGCAAACTGTTGGGCTTCATCGTTTCCCAGCATGGAATCAAAGTCAACCCGGAGAATATCAAGGCCATCCTCAACATCAATCTCCTGACATGCATGAAGGACATTCAACGGCTCACAGGCTGCATTGCATTAGTAAGCCGGTTCGTCAGCCGACTTGGAGAGAAGGCTCTGCCGCTATACAAGTTGCTGAAGAAGGCGTACAAATTCATATGGACAGACGAGGCAGATGATGCGCTTAAGGAGCTAAAAAGGATACTTTCTTCTGCCCCCTATACTTGCAGCACCTGAGTCAATGGAGCCTATGTTGATTTACATGGTGGCCACCAACCAGGTATCAGCATCATCGTCGTGGTGTAGCTGAAGGAACCAACGCATGAGTACAGAGTACAACGACCAGCTTACTATGTAAGCGAGGTCTTGATGGAGTCCAAGAAGCGTTACCCACACTACCATAAGATAGCTTATGAAGTTTTCCTTGCTTCTCGGAAGCTAAGACACTACTTCCAGGAGCACCCAATCACAGTAGTGAGCAAGGCTCCACTGTCCGACATCATCAACAACAACAATGCAATAGGAAGGGTGGAGAAGTGGGGCATTGAGCTTGTCGCCTTCGAGATCACCGACAAGAGACGCGACGCTATCAAGTCACAAGCCTTAGCGGACTTCATTGCAGATTGGACGGAGATGCCAGATGATACTCCTATACCAGAACCAGAATATTGGGTAATGCACTTTGACGGATCAAAGATACTCAATGGATCGGGGCTGGTGTACTACTACATGCACCAACAGGAGAAAAACTGCACTATGTCATGCAAATTCACTTTGAGGCTACAAACAACATGGAGGAATATGAAGCACTCATTCATGGACTTCGTGTATTCAAGGATATTGGCATCAAGCGCATAGTTTTCTTTGGAGATTCCGACTTGATTTCCCAGCAGGTGGCTGGCACCTAGAATGCGCGGAACCCTATGATGGCGGTATATCAAGACGAAGTAGACGAGATAGCCAAGTGCTTCGAAGGCTATGAAGTCAAGTACGTCAAGAGGGAGGAAAATGAGGCGGCTGATCTGCTATTAAAGCTTGGATCGAGGCACAAACCAATTCCGCCAGGCATTTTTCTAGAGCATCTACGGACCCCATCCATGAAGGGAGCGGACCCCGAGAACCCGGATAGAGTTGCAGTAACAATAGTCCCTCCGTCTTGGAAAAAACCGTTCATGGATTATCTCATACACGGAACTTTGCCCATCAATGAGATCGAAAGTCGGCAAATAGTACATCGAACAAAGGGCTATACCATAATCAATGGGAAGCTCTACAAAATAAGCACCACAGGTGTATACCTAAAAGTGTGTTTCCCAACAGCAAGGTATTGATATCCTTCGTGAGATTCATCTTGGAGATTGCGGGCATCACGCCGCTCCTCAATCTTGGGTCTCCAAAGACTTTTGGCAAGGATTCTACTGGCTGACCGCGAAGGCGGACGCCGAAAGGCTGGTTGAGACATGCATCGGGTGTCAGTATTATGCCCGGCAACCACATGTACCATCTCAAGAACTGCAAACCATACCAATAACTTGGCTGTTTGCAGTCTGGGGGATTGACATGGTTGGGCCGTTGCAGATGGCACCTTGTAGGTTTACACATCTGCTAGTAGCAGTTGACAAATTCACAAAATGGATAGAAGATAAACCTATTAGAAATCTTGATCAAGCAACTGCCCTTAAGTTTGTCCGGGATCTAGTGGTGAGATTTGGTCTCCCACATAACATCATCACCGACAATGGCAGAAACTGCCAATCGGAGAAGTAGAGGCTTACTGTTTGGAGAAAGGCATCCACCTTGATCTAGCATTTGTGGCACATCCACAGTCTAATGGTCAAGTTGAACGGGCCAATGGACTAATTCTGCAGGAAATAAAGCCATGTTTAGAAGCACTGCTGCATAGAGCAGCTAGAGCCTGGGCAAAGGAATTGCCATCTGTCTTGCGGAGTTTACGAACTACTCCCAACAGATCCACCAGCTACACCCATTTCTTCATGGTATATGGAGCAGAAGCAGTCCTTCCCTCTGACATCCTCCACGATTCACCAAGTCACCGCCTACGACGAGGATGACGCTGAAGAATACAGACTCTTAGATGTGGACCTGCTCGAGGAGGAATGCGTGCTAGCATGCTAGAGATCCACCATCTACCAGCAGAAGGTATGCATCTACCATAGTCGCCACGTTCGACATCGCTCATTTAAAGAGGGGGATCTGGTGCTCCGACTTCAGCTGAAAAAGTCACACAAATTATCCCCGCCATGGGAAGGATCGTTCATCATAAGCAAGGCGCTACTCGGTGGTTCCTATTACCTCATTGATAATCGTGAGTTGGAAGATAGGCCAAACAAGGATCATAAGCATAAGCGACATGACACGGATGATGATTACCCGGAGCTTGATCGGCCATGGAACATAGCACAACTACGTCCTTTTTACACTTAGCATATTTTACTATCTACCGTGTACCTCTTATATGATCAATGAAATGAGCTTTTGGTTCACTCATATGCCTAAGTCTTTTACCTCCTTTAGTGTTCTTTTTGGATCATGTAAAACCATTATGCACAATCTTTGCATTTGCACTTGTGAAAATTCTGCCTATAGGCGTTAGCTTAAGTTTTCTGGTCTACACGTTCTTTGTTGTTTTTATGCGGATTATAGAGTAGTGACTTTTGGCACTCGAAGTCGGCGATTTTGTTCTTAGGTTCTTGACGGTGCCATTAGGCATCATCACCTGAGCGCATGGTTCTAACTAAGGGTCTTCCGACTCATAAAAGGTCAAGCATAAAAACTGAAGTAATGGATAAGCCAACAAATGCTTAAAAATATATACAAATATACATGCTGGAACTAGTTCTTGAGTAGCTGGAAGCTTATAGCCATGTTTTCCACCTTAAGTGAACCACATTGTTTTTCCCCATACATAAATATCTAGAAGAGACAAATATTACAAAATGTTTTCATTCTTCTGGTGCAAGACAATTTGAAGCTGCGTCGTCGGCGACAGGAGAGGCATCTCGTTCTTCAACAACGTTGGTGGTCTTTGTTGGGGTTCGTAGCATGGAAAACAAAAAAATTCTATCGCATGCACACAAACAAGCCAAGATCTATCTACTAGATTGTAGCAACGAGTCGATTAGAGTACTCACCCTCGAAGATCCCAAAGCGGTTAATGAGAGAAGATTCTCGTGGGTGATGTAGTCATACACTTGCCAATCTCAAGATCGCATAGACGGTCCTTCCGGCGTTGCGTTCCGGCAGCACTTCCGCAGTCGGTCACACGTTCGGTACTCGATGAAGACCTTCCTCTCCCTTGTTCTAGCAGGCAGCGGAGGTTGTAGTTCTCCCCTCGTGATTCCGACAGCACGACGGCGTGGTGTCGGAAGTAGAGGGAAGATCCTGCAGGGCTTCGCCTAAGCCGGTACGAGTTATGGTGGATCTAGGGTTTCCCGACGATCTAGGGTTTAGAAGGCCGGGAGGAGGAGGTGTCGGCGGTGGCGTGCGGTGGCGGCGCACGAGTGTGGGGAGGGCTAGGGCTTGTGTGTTTGGGGCAGCCCTCCCCCTCTATTTATGAGAGGGGGCAGCCTTGGCAGGGGTGGGTTTGAATCCAAACCCAAACCCAAGTTGGATTGAGAGAAGGACTCCTTCCTTCTTCCACTAGGAAACCATTGTTCCAGTTTGACTTTTCAAACCTCCCGTTTGACTTTCAATATAGAGCTTTAATTCTCTCTTGCAAATTCCCAAACCAAGTGACCTAGGATATGATCCAATCATTCCACTTACCCATGACATATTCATGGACCATTCCCCTTTCGGTCTGGTGAACCTTCTAGACCCTTCTAGAACCTCGCCGATGAAAACATCGGAATCTTTCCCGAACTCCGGAATCGGACTTTCCTTATATAAATCTTATTCTCCGGACCATTCCGGATCTCCTCATGATATCCCGGATCCCATTCGAGACTCCGAACAACATTCGGTATCCCTACTAACATTCCATATCTACTAAACAACATCAAATCCTTAAGTGTGTCTCCCTACGGTTCGTGAATTATGCGGACATGATCGAGACACTTCTCCGAACAATAACCAATAGAGGAATCTGGAAATTCATATGGCTCCCACATATTTCTACGATTACTTTGCGATCGAATGAATCTCGCGATAGTTTACTTATCCGAGGTCTAATCGTCGGTATCTCTGCATACCTAGTTCAACCTTGTTACCGATAAGTACTCTTTTCTCAATCTCGTGATATGTGATCCCTTTGTGAGCCAGTCACATGCTTGCAAGCTAATTGGATGACATTCCACCGAGAGGGCCCAGAGTATATCTATCCGTCATATGGATGGACAAATCCCACTCTTGATCCATGTGCCTCAACACATACTTTCTAAACACTCAATGCCACCTTTATAGCCACCCAGTTACGGTGTGGTGTTTGATGTCATCAAAGCATCCTTCCGATGATGGTGATTAGCATGATCTCATGGTCGAAGGAATTAGGTTACTAGGTATGAGAAAGCTTATAGCAAATGAACTATATTAAATGACTTGATCTTTATGCTACGCTTAACTATAGGAGTATGTCCATCACACCATTCTCCTAATGATATGATCTTGTTGTTAATAACATCTCAATGTTCATGATCAGGAAACCATGATCATATATTAACCAACAAGCTAGTTTAACAAGAGGCATCACTAGGGACTCTTTTATGTTTACAAAT
The DNA here is from genome assembly GCA_910589765.1 of Avena atlantica. Classification (NCBI taxonomy): domain Eukaryota; kingdom Viridiplantae; phylum Streptophyta; class Magnoliopsida; order Poales; family Poaceae; genus Avena; species Avena atlantica. Next base: position 82,690,541 of record OU342737.1, read on the forward strand.
CACACAAGTATTAATGTTTCCGGTTAATACAATTATAGCATGGTATGTAAACATTTATCATAAGCATGACAATATGATAATAACCACTTTATTATTGCCTCTTGGGCATATCTCAAATAGTCTCCCACTTGCACTAGAGTCAATAATCTAGTTTCAAACCTTTGTGCATTCAACACCTATGGCTTTCCGGTGTTGTATGTACACTATTGCTAGTGGTAAACTGATCTCCGGATCTGACACTTCCAGGTCCATGTGTAATTGCATGTCTTTGCGTCTCTACGCATCACTCATTCTCTAATGAGATGGCTTTGTATAAATTTGGTCCTTCGGTGAGACCTTTTAGTTCCTTGGGGTTAAAACATGTTGATAATATTGGCGTACAATATATCTTCATAGTACTATCCCGCTGTGAAACACACCTAGTTTGATAACAAACTACTTGACACAAATGCCCTCTTTTGCTGCTATTATAGCAGTCATATACTTAGCCTTTGTTGTAGTATCTGTCACAATGTCTTAACTTTGGAACTCATCCAAATCCATTATGGAACTTACTTTCCATCATACTGTGCCACCCTTAGTTTAGATAGAGATAAACTTAATTTGTACTTTGTGACAAAACTAGTATCAATGTAATACTTTTACAATGAACTAACCATCTATTTGTCACTACTACAAAATAATATAATCTTAGTTCTTCTAAAAGATCATAAGAATATCTTTACTATCGTCCAATAATCATCTTATGAATCATTCTGGTATACGCTCATAACATTTAGAGCATAGGACATATCTGGATTTGTACACATCATAGCATGATTGATAAAGTACTCTTTGTGATTTTATATATCAAGTATCAAAAATAATTGAATCTTTATTCAATCTTTCCTGTGCAACAAGAACCTTTCTTTTAGTTTCTATATTGAAATCATTCAATATTTCATCTATGTACTTCTGGCACAACCATATTAGCGTCTCAATTTATCCATATAGACATTGATGCCAAATATTCGGGTTCTGCCTAAGCCTTTCATCGAGATGAAATTCTTAACATGTGTCAATAAAAAGATACATCATTTCCAATCAACAATATGTCTTCCACATAATGTATTAGAAACATGTCTTAGTTCTCCCACTTAATTTCTTGCAAATGCAAGCATCTTCATCGTCTCCGATGAAATTGAACTCTTTTAACAGTTTCATCAGAGTGAAGATTCCAACTCCGCGATGCTTACTTCAACCATTCAAGTTTGCATATGCTTTTAGCATCCTTTGAATTAACAAAACCCTTTGGACCGTGTCATGCACACGTCCTAGGTAACCATTCTATTAGAAGAACTTGTTTTGTTTATTCAACACATAACAAAATTATATGTCGTGGTTGCTACATTAATCCGTCTAGACTAAATATCGCTTAATGAGAGATCAGATCTTGTCATAGTCAACTCTTTGAACATTGTCATGAACTCTTTCCCGACATGTCGATAATTTCATAGATGTGAAACATCCATGTCTATTTCTTTATAGATCCAAATATGACTGTAAGGTCTTGCACCTTTCCAGAGGGTCTTTCAAGTACAAAGCTTGATCTCTCGTATATGGAACTATCACGGATTTTATGGCTTCAAGCCATTTGACGGAGTCAGGGCCCATCATCGCTTCTTTGCATGTAGTCCATTCATTATTGTCAAATAATGATTCAACCCTCAAATCTTGGTATTTGATTGTTTACCTGACCTACTTAGACCTTCGTGACCACAACCTTTGAGGCACGTGGGCCATGAGCATTGTTTCTACATCCGAAACGCTTTCCGGTGCTGCGCAACTTAGCACATATAGCTAAGGTTCTTTTAACCTTATCAAAGTTCTATTGTCCTCCCACTTAACTTTTCACGGAAAATTCCTTATCAAAGAAACTTGATTTTCTAAGCAACAAACATTTTTGTCTTTGGTGTTATGGAGGAATACTCAACGATTATTCGAAATAACATACAAAGATATGTTCATCCGATTTTGGTTGCAAACATATTTCTTATGCATAGCATACCAATGTTTAAGAAAGGACAACTTGGGTTTTATCCCAAAGCATAACTTTATATGGTGTCAATTCAATGGATTATGATGGAGCTCTTTTTAGTGGAAAAACGGTAGTCACTAAAGCTTTTAATCTTTAAAATATAATGGCAGTTTTATGAATTACACCTTTGATCTTACCATGTCAAAAAAGGTTTAATTACATATCTCGATCACTCCATACTCTTATGGTGTTTTGGGAAATGCAAATCCACAGAATGATTCCTCAAATCTTAGGTGTTATGCTAAACTTGTAACTCAAAAATCTTCCTTTATGATCCCATCATAAATTCTTTATTCTCTTGTTACATTGATTTTGCACTTCATCTTGAAAGTCTTCGAACATTTTCAAATGTTTCACACTTCATCCTCATTAAGTAAATATTCATATATTCACTCAAATTTTCAGAGAAAGCATATGAAGTTGAAATTCATCGCACTTGACTACACATAATGTACTTCATACAACAATATGTACAAGTTCCAATAAGCTAGTCATTCGTTCCCTTTTGGCCTATGAACGAAGTTTTAATCATCTATAGGAAAGTTTCACAAGCGTCATTTGATCAAAAAATCAAAAGACTCCAAAATTCCATCCACATGGAGTTTCTTCATGTTTTCTTTCCAATATAATTTAAAAGGCGATGTCACTTCCTAAGTGATCTTTTCTTATCAATTGTATTTTAACATTTTTAGCAACGGTATTATGGATGTGATTTATCCAACGAGATTTGTAAATCATCCATCTTTTATGGATTACGGCAATTATTTGAACAACCCTTTTGTTCTCATAATACCTGATAAAACAAATCTTGAAGGCAAGCTTTGATGTTAACGAGCAACACAACAACCCTTTATTTGTTCTCAATGAACATCATCACATATTCTTTTGCTAGTTACTTAGGCCATTGTAGTTCATGAATTGTGTTGTTTCGTATGGCGATTCAACAAATTCAGTATCCAATACTTAAGAACCACATTATTTAACAAGCAAAGAATACAACCATAACTCGTATATCCTCTATATACCTTAGCTGAACAATTTTAGTCTTTTCTTTTCTGCCATATATTTATGAGATTCTCTTTTAGTATTTCCTTTTTCTGTTTGAAAGAATCTATCAACATCAATAGTGGAGCCATATACATGACACATAGTCAAAGCATGTATAGTTAAATACCAATGTCTTTGGACTTGCACTTTGAAGTAGATCACCATCATTAAATGTTTGGTGTTCTTTCAAATTTCATTCTTTAGTAATCTCTTGGTGTAGTAAACATTTTACCTACATCAAATATTCACCCTTATCATGGAATTATTCATGATCAAACTACTTTTAGCTTATAATGGTGAATCGCGAGTATAATGTTGCTCTTCAAAACCTTTTGCAGGATTAGGACAACTAGTGTCTCCAACCTTTTGTAAATTCTCATCAAATATGAGAACATAAACTTTGCCATATTATACTCTATCATGTTGTAATCAAAACATCATTTCAGATATCGCAATATCTTCCACACATGATGGTTTCTGAAACAACTCTTTCAACTCCTAGATTACCTTGATATTAAAACAATCTTTTGAATATCAAGAATCATGGAGATAAACATGATACTTATTTACTAACACTAGAATTGTTACTTTTAATTTAATACCAATTATTAAACTTCACGAAATAACCGGAACTTACTGAAAGTTTGCAATGGGACTTTTAAACTTTGGATTAACACTTCAAACCAATACGATACCAGTTCGTAAAGTAACTAACCAGAATTCTATAGTTCTATTATCTCAATTATAACTAAGCGCAAGATGGTAAACGGATGCCAATGACTACAACAACTATGCAAATTCACTTTGATTTAATTTATGATAAATAGTGTTCAACTTTTAATCATATTGTTGTTGAACTCCCACTCAAAACAATATCCCTCACATTGTTTTAGTGATTACATGAACCAAATCCACCACATCAAAACCGATCATCACGAGAGATGATGTAGCTTCAAAGGCGAACAATCAACATATTCATCATATCTACCATATGACTCATGCTTTACCTTTTGGTGGTCCGTGTTCCGATACCATGTCTGTACATGCTAGGTTCGTCAAGATCAAACCTTAGCTTCCGCATGAGAAAATCTGGCTTGCTCCCGTTGTATACACTCGTAAAATCTACCACACCCGATCATCATGTGGTGCTTCGAAACAATGAGCTTTAGCAACGGTGCTTACTAAGGATGAACACTTTATAACTTGATATTTTGTGAGAGGGGTCATCTTATAATGCTACCGTCGCGATCTAAGCAATACAAGATGCATAAAAGGATTAACATCACATGCAATTCATAATATGTGATATGATATGGACTTTCTTCTTGTGCTTCCGATCTCCATATTCAAGCACGAACATGATCTCCATCATCACCGGCATGGCGTCAAGGTCAATGGCGCCGCTTCATGGTTGTCGTCCACCAGCATAAACTATTAAAACTACTTTGAATAATAGACATGCAGGTCTTAACGGAATTAAAAAACAACCATATGGCTCCTGTCGGTTGCCAACTTACAATAAGGAACATTGCATACATCATATATAATCACAATCATGGCCATATCACATCACAGCACACCCTTGCAAAACAAAGTAAGACGCCTCTAATTTTCTTTGCATGTTGTACGTGGTTAGGGGCTTTCAATAAGTGTCGTTCTAACTTACGAACAAGAACCACAAAGTTGATACTAGTATTGTCAATCACCCATTGTAAATTGAATCTTAACTATGTTGGGAGAAACAGGCACCCGCAAAGCCACTTATGCAATACAAGTTGCATGTCAAGCGTGGAGCAAGTCTCATGAACGATGTCATGTAAGGTTAGCCCGGGCCGCTTCATCCCACCATCCCGCAAGATGCAAAGTACACAAGAAGCAATCGACAACAAAAGCATCAACACCCACAATGACCATTGTGTTCTACTCGTGCAACAGATCTACATATAGACACGGATCTGATACCACTGTTGGGGTTCGTAGCATGGAAAACAAAAAAATTCTACCGCATGCACACAAACAAGCCAAGATCTATCTACTAGATTGTAGCAACGAGTCAATTAGATTACTCACCCTCGAAGATTCCAAAGCGGTTAACGAGAGCAGATTCTCGTGGGTGATGTAGTCGTACACTTGCCGATCTCAAGATAGCATAGACGATCCTTCCGGCGCTGCGTTCCAGCAGCGTTTCCGCAGTCGGTCACACATTCGATACTCGATGAAGACCTTCCTCTCCCTTGTTCCAGCAGGCAGCGGAGGTTGTAGTTCTCCCCTCGTGATTTCGATAGCACGGCGGCGTGGTGTCGAAAGTAGAGGGAAGATCCCGCAGGGCTTCGCCTAAGCCGGTGCGAGTTATGGTGGATCTAGGGTTTCCCCGCGATCTAGGGTTTAGAAGGCCGGGAGGAGGAGGAGGTGTCGGCGGCGGCGAACGGGTGTGGGGAGGGCTAGGGCTTGTGTGTTTGGGGCAGCCCTTCCCCTCTATTTATGTGAGGGGTACAGCCTTGGGATGGGTGGGTTTGAATCCAAACCCAAACCCAAGTTGGATTGAGAGAAGGAATCCTTCCTTCTTCCACTAGGAAACCATTGTTCTAGTTTGACTTTTTAAACCTCCTGTTTGACTTTCAATTTAGAGCTTTAATTCTCTCTTGCAAATGACCAAACCAAGTGACCTAGGATATGATCCAATCATTCCACTTATCCATGACATATTCATGGACCATTCCCCTTCCGTTCCGGTGAACCTTCTAGACCCTTCTAGAACCTCTCCGATGAAAACATCGGAATCTTTCCCGAACTCCGGAATCAGACTTTCCTTATATAAATATTATACTACGTACCATTCTGGATCTCCTCGTGATATCCCGGATCCCATCCGAGACTCCGAACAACATTCGGTATCCCTACTTACATTCCATATCTACTAAACAACATTGAATCCTTAAGTGTGTCTCCCTACGGTTCGTGAATTATGTGGACATGATCGAGACACTTCTCCGAATAATAACCAATAGAGGAATCTGGAAATTCATATGGCTGCCACATATTTCTATGATTACTTTGCGATCGAATGAACCACTTACATACGATACCAATTTCCCTTTGTCTCGCGATAGTTTACTTATCCGAGGTCTAATCGTCGGTATCTCTGCATACCTAGTTCAACCTCATTACTGATAAGTACTCTTTTCTCGTTCCCGTGATATGTGATCCCTGTGTGAGCCAGTCACATGCTTGCAAGCTAATTGGATGACATTCCACCGAGAGGGCCCAGAGTATATATATTTGTCATATGGATGGACAAATCCCACTCTTGATCCATGTGCCTCAACACATACTTTCCGAACACTCAATGCCACCTTTATAGCCACCCAGTTACGGTGTGGTGTTTGATGTCATCAAAGCATCCTTCTAATGATGGTGATTAGCATGATCTTATGGTCGAAGGAATTAGGTTACTATGTATGAGAAAGCTTATATTAAATGACTTGATCTTTATGCTATGCTTAACTATAGGAGTATGTCCATCACACCATTCTCCTGATGATATGATTTTGTTGTTAATAACATCTCAATGTTCATGATCAGTAAACCATGATCATATATTAACCAACAAGCTAGTTTAACAAGAGGCTTCACTAGGGACTCTTTTATGTTTACAAATCACACAAGTATTAATGTTTCCGGTTAATACAATTATAGCATGGTATGTAAACATTTATCATAAGCATGAAGATATGATAATAACCACTTTATTATTGCCTCTTGGGCATATCTCCAACAGTCTTCAAGGACTCAGAGCCAGCCCGGTCAGCGTCATAACCTCAAGAGGAACGAAGACATCCACCTTGACCAATTGGGCGACCCTGGTGTCGTAGCCAGTGAGGGAAGACCAAATTGCATCACTGTCGATTTTCTTTGTCTTAGTCCATGTTGGGGAGACCAGAGGTCACCATGTCCATCCCGACGTCGTCATAGTGGGCCTTGACCATGGCAAGGGCCATCCTAGCGCCACCCCGGGTACATGAAGCTTTCCAGCTTACGATACGCTTGGGCCTCGGCGAAGGATCTCCGAGAACTTCATGACAGAGTCCACTGCCTTGATTTTAATGTCCAAGGGCTTAGCGATCTCCTTAGCCTGGGCGATCATGTTGTAAATGAAGTTGCCTACAAGAACCATGCACTCTTTTGGCGCATGAGCGTTGTTGGCTAATCCAATGGGAGCTGCATTTCTGACAAAGGCATTTGAGGGCATGAGTTCACCAAGTCAGATTAAAGTACCTGACTTACAGAAGTACAAGATGGAGAAAGCTTACCAAAGACGCTGCTCTCAGCTAGCTGGAGAACCTCCACCATGGAGTCCCGTTCCTTCCGGAGAGTCTTGTATGCCTCAAGGTTGCGAGCATTCTGCTTGTCGGCAGCTTTCTACTGCTCCTTGGGGATGGCAATCTCCTCCTTAAGGCGGTTCATCTTCGTGTTATAAGATTGTTACACGGTAGCTAGCGCTTCTTCATGCATCTTAAGGGTGTCAGCCCTCTCCTGCTTCAAGATCTTGTTTTCGTTGTCCAGCTCTTGAATGTGCTTGGACTGCTCGACAATTTCTTTGGCCTTGGCGTCAGCTTCTGCAAGTCAAAGAAATGACAAAGAATAATGATTATTTAGAAGATGAAGAAACAAGATCAAGTTGAGAATGAAACTGAGAATAAACCAGACTTTTGCTATTGATGATTTGTTCCTTCAAATAGGCGGTTTTACCCTTTTCAGCTTCAAGATCCTTGCGCATCTTCTGAAACTTTTCGTTGGCGGTCACCCTCCAAGCATTATCATTCTGTAGAAACAAAGATACTTAGTCTACTTAGAGCATCTAGCCGGAAATATTTCATTCCACCTAGAGTCTCGGGGGCTATGGTAAGAGTTTTTAACTCAAAGCTATGCTTAGTCTTTCTTTAAGAATCTAGTCGGAACTATTTTTTTTCAACTAGAGGCATGGGGCTACAGTATTGAAAATTAAAAACACCACGTATGCTACTCTAAAAGTATCTAGTCGGAATTATTCATTCAAACTACATACTTGGGGGCTACAGCACAAATTTTCTTACTTAGTCACTCTTAGAGCATTCAGACCAAAAGACCTATGGTTTTCTGTCTAATCCTCGGGGGTTACAGTGGGATATTATATGTGAAATGCGAAAGAATATAAAACTTACATATGCGATGATCTTGAGGTTCCTGGCACTCTCGGTGAATAGTTTGCCAAAGGCAACTGTGTTAACTCGGAGGATTTCCGCTTGCTTGAGAAGCTCCTCAAGGCCGTATGTTGGAGAAGTCGGCGCTGCACCAGGAGCCGCGGTAGAGGTACTCGGAGTAAGCACTAGAAAGATGATCTTAGGGGCCTCCGCCTGGCTCGTGGTCGCCGCAGATCCGCCTCCCACCATCAACTCCTTACCGCTTTTAGTGGCATCCTTAGACGGAGCTTCAGCCACTTTAGAGGAGGTGCTCTCATGTGTCGCCTGCTCACCAGGAACAAGGATCAACACGGAAGCATTTGGGACATCCTGCAAAGGAGTGTTGTCCACTTCCATGATGAAAGGATCAGATGTTACCTTAGTCGGAGATCCGACAGACGCGCAGATGGTTGGACGGCAGGGGTAGGAGGAGCAATGGCGGGAGAGGCCTAGACAAACATATCTCTAATGTTTTTAGAAGCCCCCATTGACTTGGAGGTCTTCTTCAAACTAAAACTAGACTTTTTCCTGAAACTTATAATGTATAAGTACAGGAATAAGAGAAGTAATATGACAATGTCGGAGGAAAAGAAACTTACACAACATTCGGTGCCTTGTGTTGGGCCACGCGGAGATAAAACAAAAAATTTCCTCTAACATGGTGATCCCAAGATCCAGCTGAGGTAGAAGGCCACGAGTTTTACCACTAGACGCACAGTTGTGGATTACTAATGTAGCGCGTCAGTTGATGCAGTGCAGTCCTCACGATCCGATCGTCCTGGTGCTGATCGTACAGCACCTCTGCTGGTATCCACACGTGCAAGGAGGAACGCCGGCGGTGAACTGCTAGGTTCGTGATGACGGCTGGACTGCTGTGGAGCTAGGGTTTCCAACACATGGAATGACCTAACCGAACAACAATTAACCTTTCTGGGTTACGGTGCTCCACTATATATAGGGAGTGAACGTGGGCTCTGCTCGCGCGACCCATTCACTAAAGCCCATATAACACTAGTCACCGTGAGTCCAACTCACTAACTCAGTCCTAATCCGGTTTAGGTCCAACCCAACCAGATTACAGGTTCAGATCCAATCCGAACATGCTCCCGCTCTTAAGTGTGTGACCCCGCAGGATCATGGCTACTTGGACACAATTGGAGTCCGACTCTCAATCGATCAGTCGGTAGCGGATCCTAGCAGAACGTGCCGACTCCCAAGTACCAAAGAGTCATGACGACTTGCCTTTCCAATGCGTTAAATAGTCCGACTCTCTTCTCGATCCAAGATAAGTGATTCACCCGACTAACTCTTAGTCGATCGCCTCGGTTAACACTTAACCGAGTCGTTCATGGCCATGCTTTCCGAATCATATCTCACGAGAGGGCCCAGAGAATATCTCTCCGAGTGGAGGGGCAAAATCCCATCTTGGTTATTCACATCACGCAGCTTGATTCTCAGTCGACCCGAACCCTGCCTTTATAACTACCTAGTTACGGATCAGCGTTTGACAGAACCTAAGTCGGTGATCCTCAACTCGGACTATGCAACAACCTCAGGTCTAAGGATTACATTGATTGAGATATACAAATGACAACTTTTTCGTTGTACCTCAATATGGGTTAATCCGACTCACTAAACTCTTTAGCCGAGTCTGTGTAAGTTGGAATAACATCTCCATGCCCATGACAAGTGGAACCGAGTCATCAAGCCAACTTTCACATTGGTCTAAGTTGTGTGTCCAGCACAACCTCAATGACCAAGGATATTTAGTACAAACAACATGAATGCATAGTTCCACAACTGAATCACATATTCAATGATACACATCAGATGTTTATACAAGGACTACTTAATATCTTTATGAATACAATGGGAAATCTCATCATACATGATTGCCTCTAGGGCATATTCCCAACAGTCTCCCACTTGCACTAGAGTTAATCTTCTGACATCACATGTCTAAGCATCTAATGCCCATGGATCTCAGGTGCGCCTCATGCTTCGGCTGGGGTAACGGCTTTGTCAACGGATCCGCAATATTTGCATCCGTGTGTACCTTGCATAACTTGATATCACCCTGATCCACGAACTGGCGAATCAGGTGGTACCGCATGAGTATGTGCTTGTTCTTCTGGTGCTGTCTAGGTTCCTTGGCTTGTACAATAGCACCATTGTTGTCACAATACACGTCCAACGGATTGGACGAGCCCTAAACCACACCAAGATCCATGAGGAAATTCCTCATCTAAACAGCTTCCTTTGCTGCCTCCGAGGCGGCAATATACTCAGCCTCTATTGTAGACGCAAACACAGTCTCTTGCTTGGAACTCTTCCAGCTCACAGCACCTCCGTTTAAAATAAACACGTATCCGGATTGTGAACGAGAATCATCAGAGTCGGTAAGATAACTCGCATCCGTGTAACCCTTTACACTGAGTTCATCTTCACCACCATAAACCAAGAACATATCCTTAGTCCTTCTCAAGTACTTTAGGATATTTTTAGCCGCTGTCCAGTGGATCTCTCCAGGATCAGTCTGGTATCTGCTCACAACACTTAGAGCATAGGAAACATCCGGCCTAGTACAAATCATGGCATACATGATGGATCCGACTGCAGAAGCATATGGAATCGCACCCATCCGACTTCGCTCATCATTTGTCGAAGGACACTGAGTCTTTCTAAGTTTTATACCATGGGACATCAGTAAGAACCCCTTCTTAGACGATTCCTGAAGGGAATATGCCCTGAGAGGCAATAATAAAGTGTTTATTATGTGTATTCCAAGTATATGATAGATGTTTATTTTGCATGCTATAATTCTATTAATACGGAAACGTTAATACATGTGTGTTTAATAAACAAACAGAAAGTTCCTAGTTATGCCTCTCTCATAAACTAGCTCTTGATTAACAAGATGATCAAGGTTTCCTGATCATGGACATTGGATGTTGTTAATAACGGGATCACAACATTAGTGTAATGGTGTGATAAACATTCATCCGAAGTATAGCATTACGATCAAAGTCATTGAGTTTATATTGGTATAACAACTTACGAAGTGATCCTAATCCTTAGACCATGAGATCATGTCAATCACTAACACCGGAAGAGTTTCTTGATAACATCAAACGTCACACCGTAACAGGGTGATTATAAAGATGGATTCAGAACTAATAAAGTGTTATGTTGAGGCTCATGGATCGAGAGTGGAATTTGTTCATCCCGATGACGGATAGATATACTCTGGGCCCTCTCGGTGATATCACATTGATTAGCTTGCAAGCAAGTGATTTGATCACTAGAATGTTATATCACAGGAACGAGAAAAGAGTGCATGTCGGTAACGAGATCAAACTAGGTATGGAGATACCGATGATCGAATCTCAGACATGTAATATATCGTGAAACAAAGGGATTAAGATACTAGCGTAAAAGGTTCCGACGATCACAAGAAAGTCATCGTTGAATGTGTGGGAGTCAGTATGGGTCTCCAGATCCCGCTTCTGATTATTGATTCGAGAGGGGTCTCGATCATGTCCGCATTATTCACGAACTGTAGGGTGACACACTTAAGAGACACTGACATCCAATTGGAGCAAATGTTTCATGCCGAAAGAATGAACAAGCGCAGGAATTTATTTCACTAGATACCGAAACAGGTTTTCGGGTGAAATTGCATAAAGTGGTTATGCATGTGAAATAGAATTCTAGAAAGGGGTTATTTGTGAATGTTTGTCATTAAAGTAATTGACAAAATTCTGAATAAAATAAAAGAGTTTTATTTAATGAGAGTTTGCATTAAATTTGGTGGAAATTTAATGGGAATTTGAGTGGACTTTTGAGTGGAGGGAATTTAAAGGAGATTTGTGAGTGGAGTGTCCACCCACATGAAGAGGGGAGGGAAAGGGGGCAGCCCCATGCGCCGGCCACCCCCTTGGGGTTCCCCCCCCCTCCTCCTATAAAAGGAGCCCCCCTCCTCACTTGTCTCTCACACCTCCTCGTGAAGGATCTCTCTCCCCCTCTAGAATTTATTCCCCATGGTCTCGGACTAGCGAGATACATGTTCCCGGTGGCTATTCGGCAAGAAAGAGTTGTGCTTCCGCTGCATCGCTGGAGCGAGGAGGCGGAGGTTGCTCGGTGCCTCGAACGTGTGTGCGAGCACGGATGCGCTGCTGATTTGCGGCGCTAGGACTTCCTCTCGATCTTGAGATCGGCAAGAGATCATCTACATCAACCACGAGTTGAACTCGTTAAGCTTTGTCGGTCTTCAAGGGTATGTTCTCTACGAATATACATCCGCCCGTTGTTTGTATCTAGTAGATAGATCTTGGTATATAGTTCACATTGTAGGAAATTTTTTGTTTTCTATGCTGCGAACCCTACAATTCCATGTTGAACTTCTTCAACACTTTGTCCAAATAAGTACTCTGACTCAATCCAATGAGCCTCCTTGATCTATCTCTATAGATCCGGATTCCGAGGATGTATGTTGCCTCACCCAAGTCTTTCATTGAGAAACTCCTTTCCAATGATTCCTTGGTTTCTTGCAACATCTAGACATCATTTCCAATCAGTAATATGTCATCCACATATAAGATTAGAAAATTTACTTTGTTCCCACTAAACTTCTTGTACAAACAAGAATCATGATCAATCTTGATGAAGCCAAACGATTTGACTACCTCATCAAAGCGAATATTCCAACTCCGAGATGCTTGCTTCAACCCATAAATAGATTTCTGAAGTTTGCATACCTTGTCAGCATTAGACGGATCGACAAAACCCTCGGGCTGTATCATATACACGTCCTCGGTTAAATTTCCGTTAAGGAAAGCCGTTTTGACATCCATCTGCCATATCTCGTAGTCGAAATAGGCTGCTATAGCTAACATGATTCGAACTGATTTAAGCATCGCTACGGGCGAGAAAGTCTCGTCGTAATCAACTCCTTGAACTTGTCGGAACCCCTTCGCGACAAGGCGTGCTTTATAGATTGAAACATTTCCATCCATATCAGTTTTCTTCTTAAAGACCCATTTGCACTCGACGGGTCTTGCACCGTCTGGCAGATCAACCAAGTTCCAAACTTGATTTTCATCCATGGACTTTATCTTGGATCTCATGGCTCCAAGCCATTACTCGGAATTAGATCCCACCATCGCTTCCGAATAATTTGCCGGCTCATCACTGTCTAACAGTAACACATCACGAACACTTCGTAATCTTGCCGATCTTCGTAGTACAGGTGCTGCTGCCGGCTCAGCTGCCACGACCGGCTCAACCTCCAAGGTTTTTGCCGACTCGCTACTAGCCGGTTCCTCTCGAATTTCTTTGAGTTGCACTGTGCTCCCACTTACTCCCCGACTGAGAAACTCTTTCTCAAGGAAGACACCGTTCCGAGCGACAAACACTTTGCCCTCTTCTCGGTTGTAGAAGTAGTAACCCAAGGTTTCCCTCGGATACCCCACGAAAATACATTTATCCTACTTGGACGTAAGCTTGTCCGACTGAAGTCGCTTGACAAATGCTTCACAACCCCAAATCTTAAGAAAATACAAACTCGGCTTTTTGCCTATCCACATCTCATGCGGTGTCTTCTCTACCGATTTTGATGGTACTCTGTTTAGTGTGAACGCCGTTGTTTCTAGACAATAACCCCAAAATGATAAAGGCAGATCTGTCCGACTCATCATTGACCGCACCATGTCCAACAAGGTCCGATTATGCCTTTCTGAAACACCGTTCCTTTGCGGCGTTCCTGGTGGAGTAAGTTGAGGAACTATTCCACAACTTTTTAGATGGTCATCAAACTCATGGCTCATGTACTCGCCTCCTCGGTCCGACCGAAGAAACTTTATTTTCTTGCCGAGTTGATTCTGTGCTTCATTCTAGAATTCTTTGAACTTTTCAAAGGCTTCCGACTTATGTTTCATCAAGTAGATATATCCATACCTACTCAAATCATCAGTGAAGGTAATGAAGTACTCCTAACCACCCCTGGCTGTCGTGCTCATTGGTCCACATACATCACTGTGTACTAGTCCCAACAAGTCGGACGCCCTTTCGCAACTCTTTGCAAAAGGTGTCTTGGTCATTTTGCCGAGTAGGCAAGATTCGCATGTCTCGAACGACTCCAAGTCGAATGAAGTTAGGAGTCCATCATCATGGAGCTTCTTCATGCGTTTCCAACTTATATGACCAAGACGACAGTGCCAAAAGTAAGTCATATTCAGATCATTTGGTTTCAACCTTTTAACATTTATGTTATAAACCGACTCACCATCAAGATTCAAAATAAATAACCCGTCCTGGACGGGTGCAAAGCCGTGAAACATATCATTCAAATACAAAGAACAACCATTATTCTTGATATTCGACTCATAGCCTTGCCTCATCAAACATGAAGCAGAAATAATGTTTCGACTGAGCACTGGAACATAATAATAATTATTCAGTTCCATAATGAATCTGGAAGGTAAATGAAGTTGCATCGTGCCGACTTCCAACGCAGCAACTCTTGCTTTGTTGCCGACTCGAATATCAACCTCGCCTCTTGCTACGCTCCTAGTTCTTACCAGTCCCTGAAACGAGTTGCAGATGTGAATAACTGATCCGGTATCATATACCCAAGAACTATTAGGTGCATCAGCAAGATATATGTCTATAACATTGCAAACAAGTGTACCTGAGTCGGAAGTCATACCTCCACTCTTGGCTTTGTCGGGCAAGTACTTGCTGCAGTTCCTCTTCCAGTGGCCATCCGTCTTGCATTAGAAGCAAGTGGATCCGGCTGAAGGAGATGGCTTAGACCCTGAGGAAGCGCTTGGGACCGGGTCCTGAGCCTGCTTTCCTCCTGACTTAGGCTTCTTCTTAGTCCAAGAACTCTTCTTGAACTTAGCCTTATTCTGCACCATCAACACTTGACTGGCGCCCTTCTTGAGATCCGCCTCTGCCTGCTTGAGCATCCCATGTAATTCAGTGAGCTTCTTATTCATACCATGCATGTGGTAGTTCGAAATGAACTGCCCATATGCACTAGGAAGAGAGTTCAGAATTATATCCGTAGTGAACTCTTCACTTATGGGGTAGCCAAGCCTCTCCAGAGACTGCACGTAACCAACCATTTTGGTCACATGCAGACTCAGTGGATCACCATCCTTAAGCTTGCAACTCAGCAAAGCCTGAGAGACTTGATACCTCTCAGTCTTCGCCTGAGCCTGGAACATATTTTGAGGCTTTCAATCATATCGTAGGCCTCAACACGCTCGAACTGCTTTTGCAAGTCTGGTTCCATGTGAGCAAGCATAAGACAGCTAATATCCGTGGACTCATCCTTAGCCCGACGGTAGGCATTGGTGGCAGCGACAATCGCATTCTCATTCGGCTCATCTAGAAGTGGGTTGTCTAGGACATGGTCCTTCTTTTCTTGTTTGAGAACAATTCTCAGATTTTGATACCAGTTTGTAAAATTAGTGTCGTCCAGTTTATCTTTCTCAAGAATGGTTCTCAACGCAAAAACGGATATCTAAGAGTGACTGCTACTTGGTGCCATGATCTACAACAGAAAATATGCAAAACACTTAAGACATGTATTCATAAAAGAGCAAGCATATTAAACATTTTAATATTTTATGCTCCCACTAGAACCAACACCCCTCCGATGGTTGCTTAGTGATTCAGGATCCTAAATAAGCAAGTCGGCTAGTGAGCTTTAGCATCACCGCTAGCCGCCAAGTGATCTAGGTAGACAACTCCTTGTCAATCGCATCTCATGCGACTCCTTTTGGACGGGAGACATCACATGCCCCGGCTCCCATCCGACTTTTCCCCGTGCCCCACAACCGTTGTGATAGACCCGTCTAGCTTACCAAGTGTTTTCGTAGTAAGAGTCCGACTCGAACCCACCTAGTCGGAAAGAATTGTAAGCACCTCAATTTTATGAGCCCACTACCAAAAATGTCTGACTTGTGATGGTGCAAACACTGGCGGGAAAACCGACTAGACCTTCTTTGAGGGATTGAATTTTACCGACTATCTAATAGAGGTAAAACAGAGACATAACAATAACACAAAATAAAGCAATTATAATGTGAAATGGTATGGCTCTCTTCACGGCGATCTCCATCTCCACAAAGCCTGTAATCCGACTCATGCCAACTCTTGTCAATTGTCGTCTTACTCCATGTCGCTGACATGTACAACACCTTGCATTCCTTCCGGGTTCTCTAAACAGCTACACTAGCTTAGTAAATTAAATTACATAGAGAATCCGAGATGCAGGTTGTTATACAATAAAATGACAGCACCTAGGCTCCAGCCGGCTGACAAAAACCGTGATTCGCAGATCACCTATGGATTACACACATACATCGCATGCACATGAACCATACCATTCACAACTTCCTGCAAAAACAAGTTATGCATAGATACAATATCTACCGGCGTTGTGAAACTCGCAACGACATCTAAGGCGCTACGACAGGGCGAAGCCGGCGGTCCGGACATGGATTCCGACCATTGTTCCGTATCGATCAAACTTTTTGATCTTCGATCACCGCCTCTGGATTTACGTGTCACCGTCTACCCCGATGGCGGAAGCCGACCGGTAGGGGTATGTCGTTCCACGACCTCAGCTGTATGATCACGGAAATCAGATCTACCATTCCCCGAGTACAGTTGATCCAATCAACCTTGTACAAAACCGATCTATCTCATAGATCGACCACCAAAACAGCACATAGATGTCATCTACAGCCTACCGCATATCACATATGCGAGATCTCGAGCCTAAAACCAGAAGCTATCGCTCTGATACCACTGTTGGGCCACACGGAGATAAAACAAAAAAAATCCTCTAACGTGGTGATCCCAAGATCCAGCTGAGGTAGAAGGCCACGAGTTTTACCACTAGACGCGCAGTTGCAGATTACTGATGTAGCGCGTCAGTTGATGCAATGCAGTCCTCACGATCCGATCGTCCTGGTGCTGATCGTACAGCACCTCTGCTGGTATCCACACGTGCAAGGAGGAACGCCGGCGGTGAACTGCTAGGTTCGTGACGACGGCTGGACTGCTGTGGAGCTAGGGTTTCCAACACATGGAATGACCTAACCGAACAACGATTAACCTTTCTGGGTTACGGTGCTCCACTATATATAGGGAGTGAACGTGGGCTCTGCTCGCGCGACCCATTCACTAAAGCCCATATAACACTAGTCACCGTGAGTCCAACTCACTAACTCAGTCCTAATCCGGTTTAGGTCCAACCCAACCAGATTACAGGTTCAGATCCAATCCGAACATGCTCCCGCTCTTAAGTGTGTGACCCCGGAAGCTCATGGCTACTTGGACACAATTGGAGTCCGACTCTCAATCGATCAGTCGGTAGCGGCTCCTAGCAGAACGTGCCAACTCCCAAGTACCAAAGAGTCATGACGACTTGCCTTTCCAATGCGACTTTCGTCCGAGTCCCTTTTGCCTCATGATATACCTTGTCAGACTATAGGCGGATAATTGTCATCCCTTAAATAGTCCGACTCTCTTCTCGATCCAAGATAAGTGATTCACCCGACTAACTCTTAGTCGATCGCCTCGGTTAACACTTAACTGAGTCGTGCATGACCATGCTTTCCTAATCATATCTCACGAGAGGGCCCAGAGAATATCTCTCCGAGTGGAGGGGCAAAATCCCATCTTGGTTATTCACATCACGCAGCTTGATTCTCAGTCGACCCGAACCCTGCCTTTATAACTGCCCAGTTATGGATCAGCGTTTGACAGAACCTAAGTCGGTGATCCTCAACTCGGACTATGCCACAACCTCAGGTCTAAGGATTACATTGATTGAGATATACAAATGACAACTTATTCGTTGTACCTCAATATGGGTCAATCCGACTCGTTAAACTCTTTAGCCGAGTCTGTGTAAGTTGGAATAGCATCTCCATGCCCATGACAAGTGGAACCGAGTCATCAAGCCAACTTTCACATTGGTCTAATGTGTGTGACCAGCACAACCTCAATGACCAAGGATATTTAGTACAAACAACATGAATGCATAGTTCCACAACTGAATCACATATTCAATGATACACATCAGATGTTTATACAAGGACTACTTAATATCTTTATGAATACAATGGGAAATATCATCATACATGATTGCCTCTAGGGTATATTCCCAACACCTTGGTCAAAGGGATGCTAGCTGATCTTTTTTCTCCTCCTCCAGGGATGTGCTGGACTTCTTGGAGGCTCCGCCCTCCATCTTCTTCTTCTTGCCTCCGTCGGCAGCGTTAGAGTTGCTCTTCCGCGCCAGCAGGACTTCGTCGTTGGACATGACAGTGACTTCCTTCATCTTGGGGTCATAAACCTGGGGAGCCATGCAGGTCTCCTCCAAGTACCCTAGTTGTTAAATGAAACAAATGTGTTAGACGGAAGTACGTGTTCAAGTCGAAAGAACTGGAGCATATGTCAAGTAAATAAATGAAACTTACCTTTGTGCACTTGTCATCCTCGAACATGTCATAGGTGATGGTGAAGCCATGCTTGCGATCCTTAACCTTGAAAATGTCCTTGAGGTGAAGCTTGATGGAGTCACTGGAAAAGTTATCCTCGGGAATCCGGAGGCTATCTTTTTTTTCCTTGGTGTACTGACACATCAGCCTCCATGGTGCTACAGAGGCTGGATCCGCCTGATGAACAAGCACATGGCCAGGTCCAAGCCGGTTAGACCCGTCTCTACAAACCAGTCAATTTTCCTTGCAACGTGGGAGGCTTCATCGTCGGAAGGGACAAGGGCTTGTGATAACGACGTCCCCGTTGATGAAGTCCGGGTACGATGCTTCTGAAGGGTTTCGCAGCATAGTAAATCAAAATTTTCTACGGATGCGAACGGGAAAGCCAAGATCTAATCTAGGAGATGCAAACAACGAGGGGGGATAGATGAGATCTTCATACCCTTGAAGATTCGCACAGCGGAACATTCAACGGAACGTGGTTGATGTAGTTGTACTAGCTTCTCCTCCTCGCGATCCGATCCGATCCAACACCGCAAGTGGCGATGCCTCCGAGAGATGCACACGTACGGCACCTCGACGTCTCCTCCTTCCTTGGTCCAGCAAGTGGGGTGGAGAGATAGATTGGATCTACAACACGACGGCGTGGTGCAAAGGTGGAGAGTTTCTGCGGCAGGGCTTCACCTACGCGCAGTCGGGAGAGAGAGATATGGAGGGCAGCAGTATGGCGGCTAGGGTTGAAGGAGTGGGGGAGGAGGGTTGTGCCCCTGCCCTCTATATATAGGGGGCTGGCCGGCCCCCTTGGCCCCTCCTCCAAGCCCTAGGGCGGCGTCCCCAAGGGTTGGAGTGGGGGGCGAGTTTTCCCCCTCCTTCTAGAAGGTTTCCCTAGGGTTTTGACCGACTGGGCCTATGGGGCCTTGTGCCCCTGGACCAATGCGGCCAGGGCACTCCCTCTTAGGCCCATGCCCCCTCCCGACAAGTGGGTCCATGTTGGTACCACTCCGGAAGGTTCTAGAAGCTTCTGGTACAATACCAAACAATCAGAAACAATTCCGAAATCCAAAAACTGCTTTCCCTTATATGAATCCTATTCTACGAACCATTCCGGAACCTCTCGTGACGTCCTGGATCTCATCCGAGACTTCGAACAAAAACTCATAAACCAATTATCCATTCTATCCTAGCATTGAGACACGTTAAGTGTGTGACCCTATGGGTTCGAGAATATGCAGACATGATCTTCTATCAATAATCAACAGCGGGGTCTGGAAACCCATATTGACTCCCACACATTCATCGATGATCATATCAGATGAACCACGATGCCAGGATTCAATTAATCTCATATATATTCCCTTTGTCACGCGATATTTTACTTGCCCGAGATTCGATCGTCGGTATCGGCATACCTAGTTCAATCTCGTTCACAGCAAGTACTTTACTCGTTCCGTAATCCGATATCACTTTGTGATTAACTCCTTGACCACGTGCTTGCAAGCGGTGTTGATATCGATTACCGAGTGGGCCCGAAGTATATCTCTCCGACTTGGGAGGGACAAATCCATCTTGACACATACAACCCAACAAGTACTTTCCGATCACCTGAGAGACACCTTTATGATCACCCTCTCATAGGATGACGTTTGATGACCTCAAAGCTTTCTTCCGATACCAAGGAGTTGCATTATCTCATGGTCTAAGGAATACAATATTTGACATAAGAAAAAGCTTCGCAAAGATGAACACGATGACACGATCTAATTGCTCTGCTTGATTTGGGTCTATCCATCATATCATTCTCCCAATGATATGATCTCATTATTAATCGACAACTCATGTCTATGGTTAGGAAACCTTAACCATCATTAATCAATGAGCTAGTCCATAGAGGCGTACTAGGGACACGGTGTTGTTCATAAACCACACAAGTATCAAAGTTTTTGCTTAATACAATTCTAGCATGGAATATAAACTTTATCATGAACAAGAATTATAATAATAACATCTTTATTATTGCCTCTAGGGCATAATTCCAACAGTCTCCCACTTGCACTAGAGTCAATAATCTAGTTTACATCTGGCAACAATCTAACACCCATGGCACTAAGGTGTTGATCATGTTTTGCTCGTGGAAGAGGTTTAGTCAACGGATCTGCGACATTCAGATCCGTATGTACTTTGCTAATCTTCAGATCTCCATCTGTTATATAATATCGAATTATATGAAACTTGCAGTTGATATGCTTGGTCTTTGGATGATATCTTGGTTCCTTAGCCAGTGCTATGGCGCCAGTGTTGTCACACAATATCTCCAGTGGGTCCAAGGCACTTGGAACCACACCAAGCTCAGCGATGAAGTTCCTGATCCAAACTCCTTCTGTAGAGGCCTCAACCTAGTAAGGTAGATTCCTCCTGTGTTTTACAATGCTAGTCCCTGGATCAATAGCTAGCATCCACAGTTAAGATGTAATATCAAGAAACAAAGGTCATAATATAACTTTACAACCAGGAATAACATAGATTTATTACATCTTACATAGCTCATATGGCTATTACATTACATTACAGCGGAATAACTATAATCATGGGGTCCTTCATCTTCAAAGTGCCACAGGCAGATGTTGGTTGTAGACTTTGTAATCCTAAACAATCAATCTTCACTAAAATCAATCAAACCTGCAACATACAAGTTACAGCCACAAAGGGTCAATACATTTGAATTGTATTGGCAAGTGATACTATGATATTATGGTGGATTCTATCATCTATATGCATTTGGCTAAATGGAGTTGAGGCTTGCATTGCTTAAATTAGATTTTTCTTATCATTTTGAAAATACTAAGTTTTTGCTTGACAAAATCATTTTTCTCAATCAAAGATTTCAAGATCCTTGTACCAAGCCATCTCTCCATCAATGATTGAAGAATTCAAACAACCCTTGTTCAAACCACAAGATTTTAATTTAGAAATTGAAATGATGAGATTCTTGATTGCTTCCATGTCTTGATGCTCAAATTGTCCTTTACCAGGGACATGGCTAAGTACTTAGGTTTTACACTCTGCAGAGGTGGTGCACTTTCCCCACAAGACTTGGTTTCCCAAGACAAGATCTTTCAGAAGCCTTCCCTTAGACCAAAATGGACGCGTTCCAACCTATCAAACACTACCACCCACTGTCCATATGGCTAAGTTCTTGCAACCTATATGATCATGGAAGAGCCCATATTGCCAAGTGGTTGCACTTGAAGCTTCTCAACATTTGACATCTCAAATCCCTTTGTTTCCTGGGTGGCATTCCACAAGTGAGATACACAACCCAAGTCCATGGCCTTGTGTAACCACTCAACATATCCCAATCCTTCCATTCCACCCAGAAGGTTCATTAACTTAGTTGTTTTATTAGACAAAATCACAAGTCCTCTGACTTAGAATATTTTTCCATAGTGTGAATATATATTCCACCCATGTTTTCTATTAGCTAGGCTAAGCTTGGTAGTAATAGGAAACTTAACTTAGAAAATCCTACTAAGGATTCATCTACTAGGTTTTCCTATAGTAAGATCTATACTTAGCAAAATCCATGCAAGTTTACTTAGCAAAATCACTAATGCATAGAAAAAGTAATGGGACAAAAAGTATGAAGCATCACTTGCCTTTTTGGTAGAGTATAGGTTCACTTCTTGATCTTTGCAACAATCACACTCTTCAAGTCACTACAAATCAATCAAGCATGGCACAAACTCAATCTACCAATCAAGCAAAATAACACACATAAATAACAAAGTCAAAGAAATGCATGCAAGCATGCCAAGCTTTGTTTTGTTTGAAAAAGTGGTTCCTAGTGGGTCATAGTCATTTGGGTACATCTAATGGTCATTTCCTAAAGTGGCCAAGTCACTTGCTAAAGGTTTCACTTTAAAACCATTTTCAAAACAAAGTGTTATTTTATGTGGTGTAGAAATATTTTTACTAAGGCATTAGCCCATAGGGTTCACCAAATGAGTTGCTATTGCAAAACTTGGTGTTTTGGTCAGTAGGTTTGGTCCAAACCATCTACTCAAAGTTTTCTTCCCATAAACATTTTTATAATAAAATCAATAATTTTATTTGGCTAGAAATGGACTAAACTAATTAATCCATTCCAAACTTTTTCAAATTCATTTTCCAAACCATGGGTTGGTTCCTAGGGTCAGTAAGGTCACAACAAACCAATTTGCAAAAGTTTTATCCTTAAACTCAATTTTAAACAATTTTTATACTCTAAACATGCACACAAATGAATCTGCAAATTCAAACAAGCTAACAGCTACTATTGTCACATCCCAAAATTCTCCTAATTTTGGAATGTGAAATAAATAAATAAGTTTGATTGATTGTTTGACTTTGTTGAAAATTCTCAAAGAGAAGAAACTTTTTGAATAGAAAATCCTCTCAACCTTGAATTCAAAATCTTATATTCTTTTGTTAAGACCTAAGTAGCCATATAGGCAAAAGGGCATGGATTGATTATGGATTGTAGAATTGGTGTGCAAGATTCAAAATGAAAATCATGAAGCATTCATAAGCATTTCATCCATGCAAAGTTCTCACAAGCTAAATCCAAACCCTGGTATCTAAATCCTATAGTTGATTCGCCCAAATGTTTCTAAGGGGAAATTAAATTGACTCTTAAAACCCACTATTGCTAAGATAGTGATTATTGCTAAATTATAGCCTAAAAGGATCCAATTAATATTACAAAATTTTAGAAACAAAATTGAGCTCATTTGGAGCTAGTATGAAAAAGTTATGGAATAAATACAAACACATAAAGATATAAATAAAATGAGATATACAAGGTTTTATAAACCCACTACTTCTAAACTAGTAAAAAGATTACAAATTTGATCCTATAATGATCTATTCGATTTTAGAAAAATTTAGAAACAAGAATCATATCATTTGGAGTTCGTATGCAAAAGATATGAGAGAAACAAGTAAATAGAAAAAAAAAAAAAAACCAATGGGCCGGCGGCCAGCTACCTAGCCAGCCGGGAGCGCACGCACGCGCGCAGGTACTGTCCAGGTGCTTTAAAAACTGTGCGAAACAGTTTTTGTCTAACCTATCTCTACTCAAACTGCTATAACTTTTTATCTACAACTCCGAATTGACTTCCGTTTGTTTCTACTTGTTCCTTACTCCAAGGCCTATCTCTACAACGTCTCAAATCTCCATATAAACTCGTGGAGCCACGGCTGTACAAGTTTCTATTCTCGAAATCCCGAATCTACCTATTCCCGAATCTTGTTTCGCTTTTTAACCCATCTAGACTTCGTCGTTTGCTTTCGGTCAAAACACGAAATTTGAAGATCGCGTCGAAATCTTTCAATCCCGACAAACCTCACCTCTTTTCATCCACCACAGCCGGAGAATTTCGTATCGCAATATTTCAGATCTTACGGTGTAAATCCAAGATGTACTCGCGCTCGTTTCTTCAAATCCAAATTCCTTTGGTGAGAAGGTAGGAATAATGATTCCCCACAACTTTCATGTTCTGAGTTTTTCGATTTGACCTACGGATTTGTCTCTCTAACATAGATCTATTTTTTGTCTATCCTGAGCCAAAATCGGGTCAATCTCTTCTTCTAGCCACCGGATCCTATCCAGACGGTCGAGACTCAATCAAACCGATGCGTGCCATGTCGTCATTCCGGTCATCTTTCTCATCAACGCCACGTCAACGTAAGGTCAACATCTAGTCCCAGTCAGCATGCAAAGTCAACCTGTCCAGTCAGCGGAATATTCCCTAGAATATTCCGTTCGAATTTAAATTTGCATATTATAGATCTAACTTGTAAAATTCATTAGAAATTCATACCATGTCCAAAAATTACGTATAATATATCAAATTGAAGATAATTTTACGTAGAATCATGTTATCAGAATAGATCTAACTTTTACTGTACGTAGTTACTGCAGTAATTTAATTAGTTTTAATAGTCTTTTAGGTTAATAAATTCATAAGATATTATCTGTAACTCCGAAAAATATGAATAATATATCAATTTGAAGCTACTGTAATGTACTTTAATAATATCTGGTTGGATCTAGCCTTTGCAGATTATTTAACCCGCAGAAATTTAATTAGTTTTAATGGCTTTATAAATCATTAAATCCATAGTAAATTAAGTGCTTGTCACAAAAATACAAATGATATACCGATGGAAAGCTGGTTCCATGTAGATCATCAATATGCAATTAGTTCAGCATTTTACTGTAAGGTTTTGCCGTGAAGATTTAAATAGTTTAATGGCCTATCTAGAGTAATAAATTCATAAGAAAATAAATACTATTCAGAAAATTACAAATAATATGTCCCTGAAATCACAATTCCGTGGAGATTACAGATATAATTTTAGTTTGATTTTTAGAAAACAGAAACTACACGAATCATTTAAAACTATTAAACACTATTTAAATCATACAAAAAGATCTATAACTCCGATTAGGGTGAATCCAAGTGCTAAGGTTTTGTATTGACAATATCTATACAGAGAAATTGCATGACAAATTATTTGGTACTGTTAAAACAGAAATTCATACAGAAATATTTAAACCCATTGAAATAGTGTTTTAATCATAAGAAAATTTCTATAACTCCTTTTTAGGTGATTCAAATTGCCACTGTCTCTAAATTGCATTACCTATCCAGTAGCATCTAGTTCACAATATAATGTGACATAAACATATTTAGTTCAATTAAAGTGGTATACACCATATTAAATTGATACAACTTTAGTAATAAAAGCTTTAGTGCATTAAATGACCTTCCACATGCATCATGTAATCTAACTATGTTCAGAACACTAAATGCAACCATTGTGACTCATTAAATCGTCATGCATGCATACGTTCATCATTGTTTTCTTGTAATGTTGCACTGTTGTATGTTTGCAATGTTTTGAATGGTGTTTGTTGTGTTTGCTTCAAACGTTAGATTGCGAGGAGTGCAACTACTGTGATAGCAACTACTATGATTGCAAGTATTGTGGTTATTACGAAAGAGGCCATTATAATTGTGAGGATTATATAATCGACTACATCTACAACAAAGGCAAGTGGTGCTATCTTGGTCATAAATGTCCTACTGTTTTCCTATGCATTGTAGATGTTTTTGTAGAATTGCATATGTAGGAATTGATGTTTATATGCTATGCTATGTCCCATATTATTCCCTAGTATCCCTTGTTTATGAGCCATCGTATTGGTAGATTGCTTAGCTATGCTATTTAGACGAGGAAGGGAATCACATCATGAAAAGTTATATGTTTTGAAAGGCTTATGTTTTGCTAAATGACAAACCAACATGTTTTAATGAACCACCTGGGCGGAATGGCATTGATTGGGTCATCGAGTGTGGATTTTGGTGGGGAATGCCGCCCAGGACACTGAGAAATGATTGGTTTCTTTGTTTGGAAGCTTTCGTGTGCAACCATGTGCCAATAATGAAATGGGCGGTTGGTTGAACTCAGTAGGTTGTGGTAACTCGAACCCGCGTATCCAGAGATGTAGATAGTGTAGGTTGGACCGGTGCGCGTCGGGATTGGGGAGCTACTTCCCGAACGGTTCCTTCTTGGACTTCTCCCTATCATCACCCAATATGAGAGTGGTGGTACGAGCTGGGCTGGCCAAGTCACATGGGTAAAGTGTACTAACCCCTACAGGGTGTATAAACTAATCGATTAGCCGTGTCCCCGGTTATGGACAATTTGAGCGACCTGATACTGATGCTATGATATTTCTCACTCATCCTTATTTCTTAATTACTAAAACTTGATGGGTGAACATGGGTTTAGGAGCATACAAAAGCTGAACTGTCTTGTATCTACATGGGTTTATGCTGGTATGTCCTTAGAAGATTGTTTTTGAAGAAAGAAAAGTATTTTGAAAGTAGGGAAAAGTTGTATTGCTTTATGCAAATTAGCCTGAACTCCACTTGGCCAAATAAGCATGTAGTTGATAGATCTGTTGTTAACCACTTTAGCCTACTTGCCATACATTCAATGTATTGACCATTCGTGGCTGCAACGTTTCATGTTGCAGGTTATATCGTATCTAAGTGATTGTTCATAGGTCGCGAGACTCCACTCAACAATTGTTCGCCTGTGGCACATTTGAAGGATGGAGATCTACCTTGTATTCGTTTTCCGCTGTGTACTCGAATAAATAATGTAAATTCTGGATCATATTCGTTGCATTTATGATGCACAGTTATATTTGGTATCATTTTGTACTGTGTGTGCCAGTGAACCGATCCAGGGATTGGCACTATACACATGAACTCAGCCTTATCAGGCGAGGGTGTTACAAGATGGTATCAGAGCTGTGTGTTGACTGTAGGATCGTGACCTTAGAAATGGATTAGCAATAGGAGACCTCTATTAGGAGAACTATCATATTTTATACTTATTAGAGTTCTTATATTCCTTATCTATCTTTTCTATAACCTCTTCTTGTTCAAAATTTATAGTTGTCCATTCTTATAAAACCTATATGAGAGTTATCTAAGTAAAAGAACAAATAGTATGACATAAATAAACTTCTCATCAAGTTTGGTTAGGTCTGGACCACCACATTTTATCTCTTTAGGAGATCGTCGCTATCGTGTTAGCATATTGTTCTTACAAACTTATGTGGTATGACAATATAGGTTGCTTGCTTGTTTGTATTGAGCTATTTTGTGTGATGCCTTGTTTAGGATCTGTTGTTTTGAAACTCTAAAGTTGCTGGAGTTTTCGTGTGGTTTTAAAATTATTTTAATGGTGTGAATTGATTGAAATTCGTGGAATTACTGCTGCAGTTTTCTGCCGGACCTGCAGTACCGCGCGATTTTTCATATTTTATTGGTAACTCATAAAAATATAAAAAAATAGGATCTGGAGCGTAATTACCTGTAGTACATGCACAAAAATTGGCTAAAATTCCTGACGAGTTTAAGTTAGTCAGAAAAATTCGTGAAACCTGCTGTACTATTTTGACAGATTTAGTTTAGTGCTTATATGTTGCTCTAT
Source organism: Avena atlantica (assembly GCA_910589765.1). Lineage (NCBI taxonomy): Eukaryota > Viridiplantae > Streptophyta > Magnoliopsida > Poales > Poaceae > Avena > Avena atlantica. The sequence continues at coordinate 82,718,455 of OU342737.1, forward strand.
TTTACTCTAGTATTGTTCCCAATGCTTTCAAACTATTTTGCGGTTATATACTACTAAGTTTATACACATGTAATGTTATTATATAGGTGCTTGCTTGTGTGTTGATTTCTTATGATTGTTTCCTTATTTGTGACATTGATTGCTTCATATAGTTATGGGTAGGATTATTTTCTTAGTCGTTTCTTTCCTATAGAATCTATCCTTTCCTATCTTGAACCCTTGGAGATATAATGATGTGTTAAGTGGAATGTTTTACAACACAATGCATTTAGTAGGAGAATGCTTCACCTAATGGAAAAAAATGTGGAAGTATGAAGTGTTGCACATGATGTCATGTAGTAGATTACCCAACCGGAAAGTTGAAGTATTGATAGTTTAGTTTTAGTAGTAGCTTTGTTGATTGAATACATGGGAGTATACATAGAGCATTAGTTCGTGCCCATGGAAACATTCTTCAAGGCAAGTGAGAATTCCCGAGTGATAGAAAAACGTGATTCACCTATCCTCATACAGGGTAATGATTTGGGTGCAGGATGGATTGATCACCACTCCTACTATTCTTATTATTCGCTCTTGTATTGTTGGCTTTGCGAATCTTGAGTACCTTTCAGCCTTAGCAGAGAGCCAGCGTTGAGCCTAAACCTTAGAATGGTAGATTGTTCCACCTCTATAAAAGCATTCATTGCTAAGCGTAGGAATATACGGTAAGGATGAATCCCAACCGTGAATTATGGGCACCGTGAAGTAATGTCCCCTAATTGACCACCATGAGAGTTCTACTAGTTCAAGTAGTGTTTGCTTGGAAATCTGCCAATCATGAAGGTTAGAATGTGCAAAGAGACATTGTGCCACTAGAAGTCTAAAGGAGAACCAATCTGAGCTAAGTGAATCCTCGAGAAATGACCTAGTCAATTTTATTTTAAGGGTGGTAGCATCCTAATGGATCCTGAACCTTTCTTTCTAGCCTTCCCAAATCTCGGGACGAGATTTCTTTTAAGGGTGGTAGTCTGTCACATCCCAAAATTCTCCTATTTTTGGAATGTGAAATAAATAAATAAGTTTGATTGATTGTTTGACTTTGTTGAAAATTCTCAAAGAGAAGAAACTTTTTGAATAGAAAATCCTCTCAACCTTGAATTCAAAATCTTATATTCTTTTGTTAAGACCTAAGTAGCCATATAGGCAAAAGGGCATGGATTGATTATGGATTGTAGAATTGGTGTGCAAGATTCAAAATGAAAATCATGAAGCATTCATAAGCATTTCATCCATGCAAAGTTCTCACAAGCTAAATCCAAACCCTGGTATCTAAATCCTATAGTTGATTCGCCCAAATGTTTCTAAGGGGAAATTAAATTGACTCTTAAAACCCACTATTGCTAAGATAGTGATTATTGCTAAATTATAGCCTAAAAGGATCCAATTAATATTACAAAATTTTAGAAACAAAATTGAGCTCATTTGGAGCTAGTATGAAAAAGTTATGGAATAAATACAAACACATAAAGATATAAATAAAATGAGATATACAAGGTTTTATAAACCCACTACTTCTAAACTAGTAAAAAGATTACAAATTTGATCCTATAATGATCTATTCGATTTTAGAAAAATTTAGAAACAAGAATCATATCATTTGGAGTTCGTATGCAAAAGATATGAGAGAAACAAGTAAATAGAAAAAAAAAAAAACCAATGGGCCGGCGGCCCAGCTACCTAGCCAGCCGGGAGCGCACGCACGCGCGCAGGTACTGTCCAGGTGCTTTAAAAACTGTGCGAAACAGTTTTTGTCTAACCTATCTCTACTCAAACTGCTATAACTTTTTATCTACAACTCCGAATTGACTTCCGTTTGTTTCTACTTGTTCCTTACTCCAAGGCCTATCTCTACAACGTCTCAAATCTCCATATAAACTCGTGGAGCCACGGCTGTACAAGTTTCTATTCTCGAAATCCCGAATCTACCTATTCCCGAATCTTGTTTCGCTTTTTAACCCATCTAGACTTCGTCGTTTGCTTTCGGTCAAAACACGAAAGTTGAAGATCGCGTCGAAATCTTTCAATCCCGACAAACCTCACCTCTTTTCATCCACCACAGCCGGAGAATTTCGTATCGCAATATTTCAGATCTTACGGTGTAAATCCAAGATGTACTCGCGCTCGTTTCTTCAAATCCAAATTCCTTTGGTGAGAAGGTAGGAATAATGATTCCCCACAACTTTCATGTTCTGAGTTTTTCGATTTGACCTACGGATTTGTCTCTCTAACATAGATCTATTTTTTGTCTATTCTGAGCCAAAATCGGGTCAATCTCTTCTTCTAGCCACCGGATCCTATCCAGACGGTCGAGACTCAATCAAACCGATGCGTGCCATGTCGTCATTCCGGTCATCTTTCTCATCAACGCCACGTCAACGTAAGGTCAACATCTAGTCCCAGTCAGCATGCAAAGTCAACCTGTCCAGTCAGCGGAATATTCCTTAGAATATTCCGTTCGAATTTAAATTTGCATATTATAGATCTAACTTGTAAAATTCATTAGAAATTCATACCATGTCCAAAAATTACGTATAATATATCAAATTGAAGATAATTTTACGTAGAATCATGTTATCAGAATAGATCTAACTTTTACTGTACGTAGTTACTGCAGTAATTTAATTAGTTTTAATAGTCTTTTAGGTTAATAAATTCATAAGATATTATCTGTAACTCCGAAAAATATGAATAATATATCAATTTGAAGCTACTGTAATGTACTTTAATAATATCTGGTTGGATCTAGCCTTTGCAGATTATTTAACCCGCAGAAATTTAATTAGTTTTAATGGCTTTATAAATCATTAAATCCATAGTAAATTAAGTGCTTGTCACAAAAATACAAATGATATACCGATGGAAAGCTGGTTCCATGTAGATCATCAATATGCAATTAGTTCAGCATTTTACTGTAAGGTTTTGCCGTGAAGATTTAAATAGTTTAATGGCCTATCTAGAGTAATAAATTCATAAGAAAATAAATACTATTCAGAAAATTACAAATAATATGTCCCTGAAATCACAATTCCGTGGAGATTACAGATATAATTTTAGTTTGATTTTTAGAAAACAGAAACTACACGAATCATTTAAAACTATTAAACACTATTTAAATCATACAAAAAGATCTATAACTCCGATTAGGGTGAATCCAAGTGCTAAGGTTTTGTATTGACAATATCTATACAGAGAAATTGCATGACAAATTATTTGGTACTGTTAAAACAGAAATTCATACAGAAATATTTAAACCCATTGAAATAGTGTTTTAATCATAAGAAAATTTCTATAACTCCTTTTTAGGTGATTCAAATTGCCACTGTCTCTAAATTGCATTACCTATCCAGTAGCATCTAGTTCACAATATAATGTGACATAAACATATTTAGTTCAATTAAAGTGGTATACACCATATTAAATTGATACAACTTTAGTAATAAAAGCTTTAGTGCATTAAATGACCTTCCACATGCATCATGTAATCTAACTATGTTCAGAACACTAAATGCAACCATTGTGACTCATTAAATCGTCATGCATGCATACGTTCATCATTGTTTTCTTGTAATGTTGCACTGTTGTATGTTTGCAATGTTTTGAATGGTGTTTGTTGTGTTTGCTTCAAACGTTAGATTGCGAGGAGTGCAACTACTGTGATAGCAACTACTATGATTGCAAGTATTGTGGTTATTACGAAAGAGGCCATTATAATTGTGAGGATTATATAATCGACTACATCTACAACAAAGGCAAGTGGTGCTATCTTGGTCATAAATGTCCTACTGTTTTCCTATGCATTGTAGATGTTTTTGTAGAATTGCATATGTAGGAATTGATGTTTATATGCTATGCTATGTCCCATATTATTCCCTAGTATCCCTTGTTTATGAGCCATCGTATTGGTAGATTGCTTAGCTATGCTATTTAGACGAGGAAGGGAATCACATCATGAAAAGTTATATGTTTTGAAAGGCTTATGTTTTGCTAAATGACAAACCAACATGTTTTAATGAACCACCTGGGCGGAATGGCATTGATTGGGTCATCGAGTGTGGATTTTGGTGGGGAATGCCGCCCAGGACACTGAGAAATGATTGGTTTCTTTGTTTGGAAGCTTTCGTGTGCAACCATGTGCCAATAATGAAATGGGCGGTTGGTTGAACTCAGTAGGTTGTGGTAACTCGAACCCGCGTATCCAGAGATGTAGATAGTGTAGGTTGGACCGGTGCGCGTCGGGATTGGGGAGCTACTTCCCGAACGGTTCCTTCTTGGACTTCTCCCTATCATCACCCAATATGAGAGTGGTGGTACGAGCTGGGCTGGCCAAGTCACATGGGTAAAGTGTACTAACCCCTGCAGGGTGTATAAACTAATCGATTAGCCGTGTCCCCGGTTATGGACAATTTGAGCGACCTGATACTGATGCTATGATATTTCTCACTCATCCTTATTTCTTAATTACTAAAACTTGATGGGTGAACATGGGTTTAGGAGCATACAAAAGCTGAACTGTCTTGTATCTACATGGGTTTATGCTGGTATGTCCTTAGAAGATTGTTTTTGAAGAAAGAAAAGTATTTTGAAAGTAGGGAAAAGTTGTATTGCTTTATGCAAATTAGCCTGAACTCCACTTGGCCAAATAAGCATGTAGTTGATAGATCTGTTGTTAACCACTTTAGCCTACTTGCCATACATTCAATGTATTGACCATTCGTGGCTGCAACGTTTCATGTTGCAGGTTATATCGTATCTAAGTGATTGTTCATAGGTCGCGAGACTCCACTCAACAATTGTTCGCCTGTGGCACATTTGAAGGATGGAGATCTACCTTGTATTCGTTTTCCGCTGTGTACTCGAATAAATAATGTAAATTCTGGATCATATTCGTTGCATTTATGATGCACAGTTATATTTGGTATCATTTTGTACTGTGTGTGCCAGTGAACCGATCCAGGGATTGGCACTATACACATGAACTCAGCCTTATCAGGCGAGGGTGTTACAAGATGGTATCAGAGCTGTGTGTTGACTGTAGGATCGTGACCTTAGAAATGGATTAGCAATAGGAGACCTCTATTAGGAGAACTATCATATTTTATACTTATTAGAGTTCTTATATTCCTTATCTATCTTTTCTATAACCTCTTCTTGTTCAAAATTTATAGTTGTCCATTCTTATAAAACCTATATGAGAGTTATCTAAGTAAAAGAACAAATAGTATGACATAAATAAACTTCTCATCAAGTTTGGTTAGGTCTGGACCACCACATTTTATCTCTTTAGGAGATCGTCGCTATCGTGTTAGCATATTGTTCTTACAAACTTATGTGGTATGACAATATAGGTTGCTTGCTTGTTTGTATTGAGCTATTTTGTGTGATGCCTTGTTTAGGATCTGTTGTTTTGAAACTCTAAAGTTGCTGGAGTTTTCGTGTGGTTTTAAAATTATTTTAATGGTGTGAATTGATTGAAATTCGTGGAATTACTGCTGCAGTTTTCTGCCGGACCTGCAGTACCGCGCGATTTTTCATATTTTATTGGTAACTCATAAAAATATAAAAAAATAGGATCTGGAGCGTAATTACCTGTAGTACATGCACAAAAATTGGCTAAAATTCCTGACGAGTTTAAGTTAGTCAGAAAAATTCGTGAAACCTGCTGTACTATTTTGACAAATTTAGTTTAGTGCTTATATGTTGCTCTATTTTACTCTAGTATTGTTCCCAATGCTTTCAAACTATTTTGCGGTTATATACTACTAAGTTTATACACATGTAATGTTATTATATAGGTGCTTGCTTGTGTGTTGATTTCTTATGATTGTTTCCTTATTTGTGACATTGATTGCTTCATATAGTTATGGGTAGGATTATTTTCTTAGTCGTTTCTTTCCTATAGAATCTATCCTTTCCTATCTTGAACCCTTGGAGATATAATGATGTGTTAAGTGGAATGTTTTACAACACAATGCATTTAGTAGGAGAATGCTTCACCTAATGGAAAAAAATGTGGAAGTATGAAGTGTTGCACATGATGTCATGTAGTAGATTACCCAACCGGAAAGTTGAAGTATTGATAGTTTAGTTTTAGTAGTAGCTTTGTTGATTGAATACATGGGAGTATACATAGAGCATTAGTTCGTGCCCATGGAAACATTCTTCAAGGCAAGTGAGAATTCCCGAGTGATAGAAAAACGTGATTCACCTATCCTCATACAGGGTAATGATTTGGGTGCAGGATGGATTGATCACCACTCCTACTATTCTTATTATTCGCTCTTGTATTGTTGGCTTTGCGAATCTTGAGTACCTTTCAGCCTTAGCAGAGAGCCAGCGTTGACTAAGCAAACAGTTGCATGTGTCCTTTGTTTCTTTACTTGACTCATGGGCCAAGGTTGAGATCATTCATAGACTTGTTTAACTTGTTCTCCATCCTTTCTGGACAATTGTTTGCATAGTGGCCTAGTTCCTTGTATTTGAAACATGTGACAAGGCTGAGATCCCTCATAGGCTGGTTTATCTTATGCTTCATCTTTTCTGGACAGTTGCTTGCATAATGTCCTAACTCTTTGCAGTGTTTGCACATCACTTGACTAATATCCTTCCTTATCTTAGGTTTCACTAGCCTTTGTTTGTCTTCTTGGCTCTTCTCCTTTTCTGGGCATTCACTGGCATAGTGTCCCATCTCTTTGCATTTGAAACATTGCACTTGTGTAATATCCTTCTTGCTAGTGTTGGGGAATTTCTTCTTCTTCTTGGGTCTCTCCAAAGCTAGGAGTTCTTCTAGTTCATGTTCTTCATAGGTGGGAGATCTTTCTCTCTTCTTGGGGCATTGATCTTCATGCTTCTTGGATGCATGATCCTTGTCTCCACAAATATTGCTAGCTTGGGTTCCTTCTAGAATAACATCTTTGTCATCCTTGTTGTCATTAGCTCTTTGGGAAAAGTTTTCTCCCATGTTGATCATTTGAGTAATGAGTCCTTGCAACAATTGGGATTGAAGTTTCAAAATCCTTTGTATGGCTGGGTCCAGTCCATTGTTGTTGGCTAAAAGCTGAGTTGTCTCTTGGCTCAACTGGTTTTGGGTTGCTATGAGCTCTTTCATGCTGTCATCTTGGTTGGTGTTGATGTCATCAACCTTGGAGTCTTTTGGAGTAGTCATCTGTTTGGGTTGAAGGGAGGTTAGAATAGGCAAGTTATTGCTAAGGGATCAATTCTAATCACATACTTCACAATTCACACAAACAATGTGCATGCAATCACAAACCAAATTCTCACAAACAACTTTGCACTCAAACAACAAAGTTCAAGCACATACTTAGGCAACAAAATATTTTTGTTACTCCACATAAGTTGGTGGTTTGACTTAACTACATTATGGTGGTCCATCTATATGGTTCACTTGTGATCTTCCTTCTTTCTTGGTTTCTTCCTCTTACATGAGATCATGGTTCCTTGAGAAAAGCTCCATGGTCACAATACTTCAAAGTTGTTGATGGTTTCTTCTTATTTTGCATTCCCTCAGTCTCTAATTCTTAAGTATGATTTCCTTGTCTCATTTGTGGTCTTTAGTAGTTTCCATATTGGAAGTCCTTGGTGCACATGCTGAAGATGTTGAAGTCATTAGAGTTGAAGATGTTGAAGAAGTCCTTTGTACATGGTGTAGTCTTTGGTCATGGGGTAGGTTTTTCCATCAAGTTGAAGTAGAAGAGAAGTAGAGTTGAAACCAAAATGGTTGAGAAAAGAGTTTAAGTGTTTTTGTAAATAAGTTTTTGAACAAATACAACTCCTATTTTTTCTAAGGGTTTTTGTCCAATCTTAGGTTTACAAATCCTACAGGCAACACAATGCTCCGATACCATCTGTAGAGGCCTCAACCTAGTAAGGTAGATTCCTCCTGTGTTTTACAATGCTAGTCCCTGGATCAATAGCTAGCATCCACAGTTAAGATGTAATATCAAGAAACAAAGGTCATAATATAACTTTATAACCAGGAATAACATAGATTTATTACATCTTACATAGCTCATATGGCTATTACATTACATTACAGCGGAATAACTATAATCATGGGGTCCTTCATCTTCAAAGTGCCACAGGCAGATGTTGGTTGTAGACTTTGTAATCCTAAACAATCAATCTTCACTAAAATCAATCAAACCTGCAACATACAAGTTACAGCCACAAAGGGTCAATACATTTGAATTGTATTGGCAAGTGATACTATGATATTATGGTGGATTCTATCATCTATATGCATTTGGCTAAATGGAGTTGAGGCTTGCATTGCTTAAATTATATTTTTCTTATCATTTTGAAAATACTAAGTTTTTGCTTGACAAAATCATTTTTCTCAATCAAAGATTTCAAGATCCTTGTACCAAGCCATCTCTCCATCAATGATTGAAGAATTCAAACAACCCTTGTTCAAACCACAAGATTTTAATTTAGAAATTGAAATGATGAGATTCTTGATTGCTTCCATGTCTTGATGCTCAAATTGTCCTTTACCAGGGACATGGCTAAGTACTTAGGTTTTACACTCTGCAGAGGTGGTGCACTTTCCCCACAAGACTTGGTTTCCCAAGACAAGATCTTTCAGAAGCCTTCCCTTAGACCAAAATGGACGCGTTCCAACCTATCAAACACTACCACCCACTGTCCATATGGCTAAGTTCTTGCAACCTATATGATCATGGCAGAGCCCATATTGCCAAGTGGTTGCACTTGAAGCTTCTCAACATTTGACATCTCAAATCCCTTTGTTTCCTGGGTGGCATTCCACAAGTGAGATACACAACCCAAGTCCATGGCCTTGTGTAACCACTCAACATATCCCAATCCTTCCATTCCACCCAGAAGGTTCATTAACTTAGTTGTTTTATTAGACAAAATCACAAGTCCTCCGACTTAGAATATTTTTCCATAGTGTGAATATATATTCCACCCATGTTTTCTATTAGCTAGGCTAAGCTTGGTAGTAATAGGAAACTTAACTTAGAAAATCCTACTAAGGATTCATCTACTAGGTTTTCCTATAGTAAGATCTATACTTAGCAAAATCCATGCAAGTTTACTTAGCAAAATCACTAATGCATAGAAAAAGTAATGGGACAAAAAGTATGAAGCATCACTTGCCTTTTTGGTAGAGTATAGGTTCACTTCTTGATCTTTGCAACAATCACACTCTTCAAGTCACTACAAATCAATCAAGCATGGCACAAACTCAATCTACCAATCAAGCAAAATAACACACATAAATAACAAAGTCAAAGAAATGCATGCAAGCATGCCAAGCTTTGTTTTGTTTGAAAAAGTGGTTCCTAGTGGGTCATAGTCATTTGGGTACATCTAATGGTCATTTCCTAAAGTGGCCAAGTCACTTGCTAAAGGTTTCACTTTAAAACCATTTTCAAAACAAAGTGTTATTTTATGTGGTGTAGAAATATTTTTACTAAGGCATTAGCCCATAGGGTTCACCAAATGAGTTTCTATTGCAAAACTTGGTGTTTTGGTCAGTAGGTTTGGTCCAAACCATCTACTCAAAGTTTTCTTCCCATAAACATTTTTATAATAAAATCAATAATTTTATTTGGCTAGAAATGGACTAAACTAATTAATCCATTCCAAACTTTTTCAAATTCATTTTCCAAACCATGGGTTGGTTCCTAGGGTCAGTAAGGTCACAACAAACCAATTTGCAAAAGTTTTATCCTTAAATTCAATTTTAAACAATTTTTATACTCTAAACATGCACACAAATGAATCTGCAAATTCAAACAAGCTAACAGCTACTATTTGCTAAACTAAGGGTAGGGTTTGTTAGGGCTTGTTCTCCTGAATTCATTGATATAAAATTTGTCAAATTTGGACGTGTGGTTTGAAAGTTACAGGGGTTTGAAGTTTGCAATTTAATCTGATTTCAAATTCAGTTTTAAAACAGATCCTGCCACGCGTCGTTGTTTCATTGGCCGATACCGGTTCGCTGCGGATCACGCTCTGGTGCGTTGGATTAAGTCTAATCGTGCGGCTCTGAACGCATACCCTTTCGGTTTTAAGTGATCCTATCCGAGCCTTAGGATCCATATCCAACGGTCCTCATCTAATGACCTAAGACTGGCGGCGCTTAGCGGCAGCGCGCGGCGGCGATGGGCAGACGGCGGCGGCGTTGGCGAGGCAGGAAGCGAGGAAGAGAGGGAGGAAGCTCACCGGGTTCGTGGAGCGACGCTGATGCTCAACGTGGTTTCGAGGAGGCGAGGGGTGCACTGGGGCGATACTAATCGCTCGCTGGAGTTCGCTCGGCGTCGGGCGCGTTCAGGCGTCGCTGGGGATGTTGCTACAAGGCACGGGAGAGGGAACGGAGAATGGGGTCAGCTTCGTGCGCGGTTCCCTGACAAGTTAGCATCAACGCGAGGAAAGGGGGTGGTCTAGCTTACCGGGAAGGGGTTCGTCGGAGAAACCAGATGGTGGCGATGACGGTTGTCGTCGTTGCCGACGTTCTGGGGCTTCCGCGGGTGAGTGGGAAGCGCCGGGAGAAGCGCCAAGGCTAGGAGAGTGTGTGAGTGTGCTTAGGGAGGCAAGGGGCGGTGTCGTGTTGCCGGAATCGATGAGGAAGGTCGTCGGAGACGAGGGTGCTCAGAGCGTAATTGAGGCGGCCTGGGGGCGTGTCTGGGAAAGAAGGCAGAGGGAAAACGGAGAGGAGTGGCTGGCGTTTAAAGGGGCGTGGTCATTACAAGGAATCAATGTCTCCTTCACGCGCAATCAATCGCCGGAGTTACTCACTGCAACGGTCAGGGCGACGGAGTGGGTGTGGTCTGCGGGTGGGGAAGAAGAACAGGGGGTGTGGGGTCCAGCGTCAGTGAGAAAAGAAGAGGGAGGATGGGTCCACCGGTCATTGACTCCATGGGCTGTTTCAGCAGTGAGTGAAAAACGGTTCGGGGAGGGAAAAAGAGCTGGGCCGCTGGTGGGCTTCGTGGGTTGCTGGGTTGGGTTGGTTTTCTTTTATTTTTTTCTGTCTGCTTGATTTCTCTTTTTCCATTTCTATTTACTGATTTGAATTTCAAACAAACAATCCAATCAACCAAATCAATTCAAACAAACACCATACTTCACAACTTTTGAACTTGGTTCTGTTCAGTAGCATAATCCAAAATTCCATAATAAAAATAATATTTTTATTCATTTTTAGGATCCATTCATTAATTAAATAAAATGGATCATTAGTTATTTAATAAAATAGGGTTTGATTTAATTAATAGAATCTCCATTTGAAATCCAAATATTTTCAAAACCAAATCAGTAGGTTTTATTTGGAAATAAAGAATATTTGGAAACTTGTTTAAAACAAAATAACCTTTTATTTTAGGGTCCATTAATAATTAAATACAATAGACCCTCATTATTAAATCAAATAGAATTTGTTTTATTAAAATATTTATTTTGAAATCTAAAATAAAACCCAAAACATTTTAGTAGGTTTTAATTAAGAAAATAAAATACTTAGAAAACTTATTTAAAATAAATAAATAACTTTTAGTGTTTTATTTAAAATGGGAAAAGCCTTTGCTTTAATAAAATTTGGATATAAAATCCTTATTATTTTATTTAAATAAACCTTTACTATTTTAATCAAAACAAAAAAAAAATATTAATATTGGCTAAGGTTTAATTTGGCTTTATAAAATAATCTTTATTTATAATTCTATTCTTTTTCATTTGAAAACCAAATCTTTTTATTAAAAGATCCAAAATAGTAATTCCAAAATATTTTATTTTCCTTTATTAAATGTTTATGTTTTTATAATCCTTTTAGGATTATTTGATTCAAATTGGTTTGAGGTTCCAATTGAATTCAAAAAGTTTCTTCTGGCCCTGAAAATCAACAAAGTTTTATTTTATTCATTTATTTTCACATTACAAGATTTGGAAAATCTTGGGATGTGACACCTTCACTTGACGCTTCTGCAGCAGCCATGTATTTCGCTTCTACTGTAGATCCCGCGATCACGCTTTGCTTGCAGCTTCTCCAGCTCACAGCTCCTCCATTCAAAATATAAACGTATCCTGTCTGAGATTTAGAATCATCCTTGTCGGTGTCAAAACTAGCATCGACGTAACCTTTTACGACGAGCTGTTCATCACCTCCATAGATTAAGAACATTTCTTTAGTTCTATTTAAATACTTTAGGATGTTCTTCACGGCTGTCCAGTGTTCCACTCCTGGATCACTTTGGTATCTGCTCGTCAAACTAAGAGCATTTGACACATCCGGTCTAGTACATAGCATGGCATACATGATAGATCCTATGGCCGAGGCATAAGGCACTTTGCTCATAGCTTCTCTATCGTTACCGTAGCTGGACACTGAGCCCTGCTCAATATCTTACCTGACAACATAGGCACTGAACCTTTCTTTGCCTTATCCATTCTGAACCTTTTCAGAACTGTAAGATCCCTCCTTTGTAAAGGAAAAGGATCCCTATGATTGCAATGCTAGTCCCTGGATCAATAGCTAGCATCCACAGTTAAGATGTAATATCAAGAAACAAAGGTCATAATACAACTTTATAACCAGGAATAACATAATTTATTACATCTTACATAGCTCATTTGGCTATTATGTTACATTGCAGCAGAATAACTATAAGCCTGGGGTCCTTCATCTTCAAAGTCAAGACTTGGTTTCACCAAGACAAGATCTTTCAGAAGCCTTCCCTTAGACCAGAATGGACGCGTTCCAACCTATCAAACCCCTACCACCAACTGTCCATTTGGCTAAGTTATTGCAACCTGTATGATCCAGGCAGGGCCCATAATGCCAAGTGGCTGCACTTGAAGCTTCTCAACATTTGACATCTCAAATCTCTTTGTTCCTGGGTGGCCATCCACAAGTGAGATACACAAGGTAAACCATATCCATGGGCCTTGTGTAAACACTCAACCAAAAACCACCAATCAAGTCCCTTTCCACCCAGGTGATTCATTGACTTAGTTGTTTTATTAAGCAAAACAAAAGTCCAAAGACTTAGAAATTTTTCCATAGTATGAATATATATATTCCACCCTTGTTTTCTATTAGCTAAGATAAGCATGATAGTAGTAGGAATCTTAACTTAGGAAATTTCTACTAAGGTTACATCTACTAGGATTTCCCATAGCATGGTTTACACTTAGCAAAAATTCCATGCAACTCTTACTTAGAAATATCACTAATGCATAGTGAAAATAATGGGACAAAAGTATGAAGCATCACTTGCCTTTTTGGTAGAGTATAAGTTCACTCCTTGATCTTTGCAATGTTCACTCACTTCAAATCACTAAAATTCAATCAAGCAAACAATATTTCAATCTACCATTCAAGCAATTCATCACATAAAATCATAGAAACAAGATAATGCATGCAAGCATGTCAAAGATTGTTTTATTTGGAAAATGGTTTCTAAAGGTTCACAAACATTTGAAAACACCTAATGGTCATTTTATAAAGTGGCAAAGTCATTTGCAAAAGGTTTCCCTTCCTAAACCATTTTTAAAGCAAAGTGTCATTTTATGTGGTGTAGAAATGTTTTTAATAAGGCATTAATCTATAGGGTTCACAAAATATGTTTTCAAACCATAAAACCTTGTTCTTAGGGTCACAGAGTTTAAAACAAAACATTTCCCAAAGGTTTTCTTCCAAAACCATTTTTAATAAATAAGCCATATTTTTATTTGACTAGAATTGGTTTTAAATCCAAGTTTCATTCTTTTGCATCTCCAAATACATTTTTGAAACCACAAAGTGATTCCTATGGTCAGTAGGTTCAAAACACACCATTTGCCAAAGATTTTATCCCCAAAATCATTTTAGAATAATTTTTATAACCTAAACAAGCATACATAAGTTTCTGCAAAAACAAACATTTTACCAAATCTTTTTAGTAAACAAATGGCATGGTTGGCTAGGGCTTGCTTTTATTAATCCATTTATATGAAATTTGCAAAATTTGGACGTGTGGATCAAAAGTTATGGATTTTACAAGTTTGAATATCTAATAGACACATTTCTGTTTTTAAAACAAAGCACTCACCACGTGGCGCTTTCTTACTGGATGAAAACGGTTCGCGCGGATCGCTCTCAGTGGGTCGTTGGATTTTAATTAGATCGTGCGGCACAGAACGCTCCATACCGATTCGCTAAATGAAACTATCGCAGCGCTTGGATCAAGATCAGACGGCTCACAGCTTCCTGCCAAGAACTGGCGGTGGCGGACGACGGCGTGTGCTCGGCCAGTCAGGTTGCCGACGAACCAGGAAGTGCGGGAGAGGGAGAATATGCTCACCGAACTCGCCGGGAAGCGCTGATGCTCGAGGTGGGGTCGGCTACTCGAGGGGCGCACGGAGTCGACGGGTATTGCTCACCGGAGTTCTTGTCCGCGTCGGGTGTGCTCAGTCGGCGTTGGAGGCGAGGCTACGGGTCATGAGGGAGCAAACGGAGAGCACGGTTAGATGCGCAAGGACATGGAGATGATGTGAGCATGAAGGAGAAGAAGAGGGGCGGTCAGGTTCTTACCAGAGGAGTCGCCGGAGTAGCAAACAGACGGTGGCGACAGTGGTTGTCGTCGTTGCTGAGCCTGCAGAGCACTCGCGGGTGAGCTGGCGATACGGGAAGGTCCGCCAGGTGATGGGGATCACGGCTGTGTGCTCGAGGAGGCAAGGGGCAGCAAGGTTCGGCTGGAATCGTCGCCGGAGCTTGTCGGAGACAGTGGCGGTGTCGGGCGAAATTCGGCAGCCTGGGGGCGCACTTGGGTGAGGATACAGAGGGGAAAGAGAGAGGAGATGCTGGCGTTTAAATGGGCGTGGTCACGGCGAGGTATAACAGCAGCAGTAACGCGAATTTAACTCGCGAAATCAACGCAGAGAACGCTCGGATGAACTAGTCGTGGGGAGGAAGAAGATGAGCTGGCGGTGGGGACGCTTGGCAGTGAGAGAGGGAGAGGGAGAGTGGGGTCCGTCGGTCAGTCACTGAGTGGGTGCATGTCTGAGTGGAAAACGGTTTGCGCGTGGGGGGAAAAGTTGGGCTGGAGCTGGGCTATTGGGCCAGGTGGGTCGGGCTGTTTGTTTCTCCCTTTTTTTATTCAGTATTCTTTTTCTTTTTCTAATTGATTTTCTGTTTTGAAATTCAAACAACAAATCAAACACTCAAATCAAAACAAACTTCCACCAAACTTTGTATTTAGTTTAGTTCTGTTTAACAACACAAATCAAAGTCCAAAATAGAATAATATTTTTATTCTTTTAGGATTTATTTAATAATTAAATAAAATAGTCCTTAGTTATTAAATCAAATAGGATTTGATTTATTTTTTTAAAAATCCATTTGAAATCTAAATATTATCAAAATCAAATCAGTAGGTTTTATTTGAAAATAAAAAATATTTGGAAAACTTGTTTAAAATAAATTAATAAGTTTTTGTGTTTATTTAAAATGGGGAAAAGCCTTTACTTTAATAATATTGGGTATTAATAAACCCTCATTATTTTATTTAAATAGACCTTTATACTTTTTAATCAAAACAAATTATTTTATTTCAAAACTTGGCCAAGGTTTAATTTGGCTTTATAAAAATAGTCCTTATTTATATTTTTACCCTTTTATTTGAAAACCAAATCTTGTTATTAAAATATCCAAAAATAGTAATTTCACTTATTTAATACTTTCTTTATTAATTTTTTATCTTTTCAAATCCCTTTAGGATTTTTTTGATCAAATAGGTTTGAAGGTTTCCAATTGGAATCAAAAAGTTTCTTCTCACCCTAAAAATCAACAAAGTTTTATTTTATTCATTTATTTTTCACATAACAAGATTTGGAAAATCTTGGAATGTGACAAGAACTTTGTCTAGGTATGTACTTTGGCTTAAAGATATCAGGCGTCTTTGTCTATCTCTATATATTTTGATGCCCAATATATAAGCAGCTTCCCCTAGGTCTTTCATTGAAAAACATTTGTTCAAATAACTCTTCACATCGTTAAGCATGTCAATGTCATTTCCGATAATCAATATGTCATCCACATATAGTACCAAAAATGTCACTGAGCTCCCACTCACTTTCTTGTAGATGCAAGCTTCATAGAAATTTGGAACAAATCAAAAGCTCTTGATCACTTGATCAAAACGAAGGTTCCAACTCCGAGATGCTTGCTTCAGTCCATAAATGGAACGCTGAAGTTTTCACACCTTATTAGCATCCTTAGGATCGACAAAACCTTCGGGTTGCATCATATACAACTCTTCATCAATGTTGCCATTGAGGAATGCAGTTTTGACATCCATCTGCCATATTTCATAATCATGAAATGCAGCAATTGCTAATAAAATCCGAATGGACTTAAACATCGCTACGGGAGAGAAAGTCTCATCGTAGTCAACACCTTGAACTTGTCAAAAACCTTTCGTGACAAGCCGTGCTTTATAGACAGTAACATTACCATCCGCGTCCGTTTTCTTCTTGAAAATCCATTTGAACTCAACGGCCTTTCGGTCGCTAGGAGGGTCCACCAAAGTCCATACTTGGTTTTCTCTCATGGATCCCAATTCGGATTTTATGGCCTCTATCCATTTCTCAGAGACTGGGCTCATCATTGCTTCCTCATAGTTCACAGGTTCACTGTAGTCTACTAACAAGACAGTTAAGACAGGGTTGTCGTACCACTCAGGAGGGGCACGCGACCTTGTCGATCTGCGACGTTCAGTAGTAGCATCGTCCGAAGCTTCATGATCCTTGTCATTAGCTTCCTCTATTGTTGGTGTAGATGGCACTGGAACAATTTCAGGTGTTGCGCTACTCTCCAACTCAAGAGAAGGTTCAATAATCTCGTATAGCTCTACTTTCCTCCCACTCACTTATTTCGAGAGAAAATCCTTCTCAAGAAAGGATCCATTCTTTGCGACAAACACTTTGCCTTCGGATCTGTGATAGAAGGTATACCCAATCGTTTCCTTAGGGTATCCTATGAAGACGCATTTCTCCGCTTTGGGTTCGAGCTTGTCCGGCATCAACTTCTTGACGTAAGCTTCGCATCCCCAAACTTTAAGAAACGAAAACTTAGGTTTAGCACCAAACCACAGTCCATACGGTGTCGTCTCAACGGATTTAGATGGTGCCCTATTTAAAGTGAATGCAGCGGTTTCTAATGCATAACCCCAAAATGATAACGGCAAATCTGTAAGATACATCATCGATCGCACCATATCCAATAAAATTCGATTCCGGCATTCAAACACACCATTGCGCTGTGGTGTTCCGGGTGGCGTGAGTTGCGAAACGATTCTGCTTGCTTTAAGATGCGTGAGAAAATCATAACTCAAATATTCACCTCCACGATCGGATCGTAGAAATTTAATTTTCCTGTTACGATGGTTTTCCACTTCGTTCTGAAATTCTTTGAACTTTTCAAATGTTTTAGATTTATGTTTCATTAAATAGATATACCCATATCTACTTAAGTGATCAGTAAAAGTGAGAAAATAGCGATAACCACCGCGCGTCGAAACACTCATTGGTCCGCATACATCGATATGTATGATTTCCAACAAGTCTGTTGCTCGCTCCATTATTCCGGAGAACGGGGTTTTGATCATCTTGACCATGAGGTATGGTTCGCATGTGTCAAATGATTCAAAATCAAGAGACTCCAAAAGTCCATCAGAATTGAGTTTCTTCATGCGTTTTACACCAATATGACCTAGATGGCAGTGCCACAAATAAGTCGTATTATCACTATCTACCTTGCATATCTTAGCCTCAATGTTATGGATGTGTGTTTCATTGCTTTCGAGATTCAGAAGAAATAAACCATTCATAGCAGGTGCATGACCATAAAAGATGTTACTCATATAAATAGAACAACCATTATTCTACGATTTAAATGAATAACCGTCTTGCAATAAACACGATCCAGATATGATGTTCATGCTCAACGCAGGCACATAATAACATTTATTGAGGTTTAAAACTAATCCCGAAGGTAAAACTAAGGAGAGCGTGCCGACGGCCATCACATAAACTCTTGATCCGTTTCCAACGCGCATCGTCACCTCATCCCTCGCTAGCCGCCGTCTATTCCGTAGCTCCTGTTTCGAGTTACAAATATTAGCAACTGAACCAGTATCAAATACCCAGGCACTACAATGAGGGCTAGTAAGGAAAACATCAATAACATGTATATCAAATATACCTTTGATGGTGCCAGCCTTCTTGTCCGCTAAGTACTTTGGACAGTTGCGCTTCCAGTGATCCTTGTCCTTGCAATAGAAGCACTCAGTGTCTGGCTTAGGTCCAGACTTGAGCTTCTTCTCTGTAGGGGCAACGCGCTTGCCGCTGCCCTTCTTGAAGGGCTTCTTTGCACCCTTACCTTTCTTAAAGCTGGGGGGCTTGTTGACCATCAACACATGATTATATTTCTTGATGTCCACCTCCGCAGCTTTCAGCTTAGCGAAGAGCTCAGCGATCGTATCAGTGGAACCAATCTGATTATGAGTAACTACAAAACCTTTGTAGCTCGGAGGGAGTGATTGCAGAACTCTGTCAATCTTGAGATCCTCGGGAATCTTGCAGTCCAGTTGCTCAAGGCGTTGAGTGTAGCCCGACATCTTAATGGCGTGCTCACTAACGGAACTCCCTTCCTCCATCTTGCAGTTAAAGAATTTCTTGGAGATCTCATATCTCTCAGAACGGGCCTGAGTCTGAAACATAGTTTTCAGTTCCTCAAGAATCTAAAAGGGCCCGGGGAACTCCTCAAAACGATTTTGAAGGTCCAATTCCGTAGCAAACAACATGGTGCTCTTAATCACACCATAATCATCCTTGCGCGACTGATAAACAGCTTTCTCATCAGCCGGCGCATCTACAGCAGGGGCGTCACCTAGCGCTTTCTCAAGGACATAGTCCTTTTGTCCGCTAGAGAGAATGATTCTCAGATTGCGGAACTAGTTGGTGAAGTTAGACCCATTGTTCTTAAGCTTTTCTTTCTCAGCAAAAACGTTGAAGTTGAAGTTGGACTTAGCCATTTGATCTACAAAATTTGCAAGTACAATTTAGACTATGTTCATGATAACTAGTTCAACTTAATCAAATTACTAGATGAACTCCCACTAAATTCAACATCCCTCAAGTTGTTTAGTGAACATGATCCAAATTCACCACACCTAATCTGATCTTCACGAGAAGAGATGTGGTTTCAATGGTGGACAACAAAGTGTCGATCATATCATTCATATGACTCATGCTTAACCTTTCGGTTCGTGTGTTTCGAGGCCATGTTTGTACATGCTAGGCTCGTCAAGTCAAACCCAAGTATTTCCGCGTGTTCAAAACTGGCTTGCACCCGTTGTATGTGAACGTAGAGTTTATAGCACCCGATCATCACGTGATGCTTGAACACGACGAACTTTCGCAAGAGTGCATACATGGGGAGAACACAGTTTTATCTTGATCTTTAAGTGAGGAATCATCTTATAATGCTACCGTCGCGATCTAAAGCATAATAAGATACATAAAAGTATAAACATCACATGCATATGATTTTATGTGATATGGTATAGCCAATCTCCGCGCAATGATCTTCATCTTGTGCGTGCCAGCATGATCTCCATCACTCCACCATGATTGCCTCCATCACGAATAGCAACTACAACTATTGCTAACTACTTAGCGATAAAGCAAAGCTATTACATGGTGTATAAGAAGTTGACACACAGGTCATACACAATTATAAAGACAACCATATGGCTCCTGCCGATTGTGTACTCATCGACATGCAAGTCGTGAAACATTACAAAACATGATCATTGCATACAACATACACATCACATCTTGGGCCATACCATATCACAGAAACACTCCCTACAAAAACAAGTTAGACGCATCTACTTTGTTGTTGCATGTTTTACGTAGCTTATGGGAGTAACAAGCTAAGAAAGATTCTTACCTACGGAAAGCCACAACGGTGCTATTATGGTTGCCAACATCTGGTGTAAATCCTATGATAACTATAGTGAGAGAAACTGGCATCCACCAGCCGCATGTGTGGAACAAGCCACACGTCAAGTGCGGAGCCGGTCTCGCGAACGAGGTCGTGTAAATTTGGCCTGGACCGCTTCGATCTCACTATCCCGCATCATAAGAAGTACACAAACAAGAGGCTTGCAACAGAAAACATCAACGCCCGCAACAAGCATGTTGCGTTCTACTCGTGAAACACATCTACGCATAGATCTAGCTCTGATACCACTGAAGGGTTTCGCAGCATAGTAAATCAAAATTTTCTACGGATGTGAACGGGAAAGCCAAGATCTAATCTAGGATATGCAAACAACGAGGAGGGATAGATGAGATCTTCATACCCTTGAAGATTCGCACAGCGTAACTTTCAACGGAACGTGGTTGATGTAGTCGTACTAGCTTCTCCTCCTCGCGATCCGATCCGATGCAACACCGCAAGTGGCGATGCCTCCGAGAGATGCACACGTACGACACCTCGACGTCTCCTCCTTCCTTGGTCCAGAAAGTAGGGTGGAGAGATAGATTGGATCTACAACACGACGGCGTGGTGCAAAGGTGGAGAGTTTCTGCGGCAGGGCTTCACCTACGCGCAGTCGGGAGAGAGAGAGAGAGAGAGAGAGAGAGAGAGAGAGAGAGAGAGAGAGAGAGAGAGAGAGAGAGAGAGAGAGAGAGAGAGAGAGAGAGAGAGAGAGAGAGAGAGAGAGAGAGAGAGAGAGAGAGAGAGAGAGATCTGGAGGGAAACAGTATGGCGGCTAGGGTTGAAGGCCGGCTAGGGCAACAGTATCAGAGAGAGAGAGAGTTTCTGCCCTCTATATATAGGGGTCTGGCCGGCCCCCTTGGCCCCTCCTCCAAGCCCTAGGGCGGCGGCCCCAAGGGTTGGAGTGGGGGGCAAGTTTTCCCCCTCCTTCTAGAAGGTTTCCCTAGGGTTTCCCTAGGGTTTTGACCGGCTGGGCCTAAGGGGCCTTGTGCCCCTGGCCCAATGCGGCCATGGCACTCCCTCGTAGGCCCACTCCCCCTCCCGACAAGTGGGTCCACGTTGGTCCCACTCCGGAAGGTTCTAGAAGCTTCCGGTACAATACCAAACAATCTGAAACAATTCCGAAATCCAAAAACTGATTTCCCTTATATGAATCTTATTCTATAGACCATTCCGGAACCTCTCGTAACGTCCTGGATATCATCCGAGACTCCGAACAAAAACTCATAAACCAATTATCCATTCTATCCTAGCGTCGATACACGTTAAGTGTGTGACCCTACGGGTTCGAGAATATGCAGACATGATCTTCTATCAATAATAAACAGCGGGGTCTAAAAACCCATATTTACTCTCATACATTCATCGATGATCATATCGGATGAACCACGATTCTAGGATTCAATTAATCCCATATATATTCCCTTCATCACGCGATATTTTACTTGCCCGAGATTCGATTGTCGGTATCGGCATACCTAGTTCAATCTCGTTCACAGCAAGTACTTTACTCGTTCCGTAATCCGATATCACTTTGTGATTAACTCCTTAACCACGTGCTTGCAAGCGGTGTTGATATCGATTACCGAGTGGGCCCAAAGAAAATCTCTCCGACTTGGGAGGGACAAATCCCATCTTGATACATACAACCCAACAAGTACTTTCCGATCACCTGAGAGACACCTTTATGATCACCCTCTCATAGGATGACGTTTGATGACCTCAAAGCTTTCTTCCGATACCAGGGAGTTGCATTATCTCATGGTCTAAGGAATAGAATATTTGACATAAGAAAAAGCTTCACAAAGATGAACACGATGACACGATCTAATTGCTCTGCTTGATTTGGGTTTGTCCATCATATCATTCTCCCAATGATATTATCTCATTATTAATCGACAACTCATGTCTATGGTTAGGAAACCTTAACCATGATTAATCAATGAGCTAGTCCATAGAGGCGTACTAGGGACACGGTGTTGTTCATAAACCACACAAGTATCAAAGTTTTCGCTTAATACAATTCTAGCATGGAATATAAACTTTAGCATGAACAAGAATTATAATAATAACATTGATGGGGGAATACCAATCGGGGTATACCCACGAAGAGACGACTGAAACCTATCCCTGAGCGGGTCGACTCGCCCAATTCGTCGACTGGCGCATGCTGGACCCAAACGACTGGCGCCGACTGGAGGCCCAAGACAGCAACTTCAATACAAAGCCCACCAAATACTTGTAAATCCTAACTGGCTGCATATATAAAGCCACCAGGGGCACCCCCACGGGGTAGATCATATTACATCCTCTCCCACAATAGATTAGATCTAGTCTCTCCCTCCGCCTACGGCGGCTCCCATGTAAACCAATCTATGATCATATACTAGATTGATAGCAGGACATAGCGATCCTCCACCGAGGGGACGTGAACCTGGATACATCGTGTGCCAATATCGCTCCTGGATTCTCCTACATCTCCTTTCTCCCTCTATGTAAGCTACCCCCAGTAGCATCTGCCGTGCAATACCACGACAGTTGGCGCCCACCGTGGGGCAAGCGGTGCTTGGAGGGTGATAATCCGGGCGGGATCCTCAAATTCGTCGTCAACATACATGCCTGATCAAGAAAAAATACGATCGCGACATCCAGGGATCAACATCAACACTGCCCAAGCGCACGTCTCCGAGATTGATCGGGAGCCTAAAAATCTTTCCCGCGGCGGCTGGTTAACTTCGAGATATAGTCTGTGCTCCTCCGATCTGCTATCTGTATCGCACGTGCAAACATACATGTTCATGTTTCACGTGACCGGCGGCCTGTAGTTTTAGTCACGATCTTCTCTTAAACTACTAAAATATTTTATTCAGATCTAACCTGTTAATGCCTCTGTGTTTTCCCTTTTGCATGACTCGTGGCTGCAAGATTCTATACGGTACATTAATGTACATTATCGATGGACCAAGACCAAGCTAAGGTCATCCTAGAGGGTCAGAGGAAGGAATCGGCTACCAGATCGGTATATGCGCGAACATGCCTGACTAGTTTTTCCGATCACACAAACCTTTATTTTGATCCTGTGCATTGATTACTTTACCGATCAGTTATTTCGGGACATGATCCTTTACACGCATGATATTTGATATATACACAACGTTGGAGAAACAAGTCACGTCCGGTCGCAGGTTTTATGCCGACACTATCACCGATTAACGATTTCATTGCGAGTCACCTATCCAGGATCGGTCGCTGCTGTTGTCCGCCGTTCGAGAGAAGCGGAAAACTGAATCAAGTCGCGAAGACGCACCAGGAAGTCGACATGGAAAAATACACGCGATCATTGAACAAGTGCATCTGATCGATGGTAGCTGGAGAAGTACATCCTTCCGATCGAGGAGCTCTGGCGTAACGAACGCCTGTCAAATGCATACGGCCAGGACTAATCACATACGTTTCTCTTTTACTGTTATTTTTTCAAATAATTATTATTTGATTTGATTATCAATGTGCTCGTGCTATTTATTTGTACATGCCTGACATCTTGTTTGAAACAATAGAGTCGTGAAGAAGCCAACTCAGTCGCTCGGCTCTCGCGGGTTCGCCACCGCAAAATCGCCGACACGGGATCGTCCTCGTGCAACTCTCCATGTTTGGCGACTCGCCTAGCGCACACTCGTTATACTCGGGGACTCACCTGTCGCGGACTCGCCCAGCGCGAGCTCGCCTGCCGCGGGATCGCGTTCGCGACCTCGCCCTCGCAACCTCCGACCGCCACGTCGACCCCGTGTCCGCCGCGTCGACTTCGCCATAGCGCGACCTCCGTCCGCCGCGTCGACTTTTTCCGGCTAAACGCCGTGTGACCCTGTCCACTACGAAAAATGCGTACACCACGCCTGCTAAGGGACCTTCATCGTCCGAGTCGCCAGAGAGGGTCGCTTGCCACGCTGCATGGACTCACCACTGGGCGTCTCTTCCCCTCGGGAAAAATCAATTTGCCTTTGTCAACCTTTGAAAGAGCAACTCGCAATGGCCAAGTAGTGCGGACAAAGACTCGCAAACCGAGCCTCGGTTCGTCCACGAAAAACGCTAACCGAGAGCCATCATTGGAGTCGCCTTGCTCGACTGGCCTTCCGGGCCAAGACAAATGGCAGTGCTACACAAACAGCACCATGTCCTCCTCAACCTTAGATAGAGCGACTCGCACGGCCAAGTACTGCGGACGAGGACTCGCAAACCGAGCCTCGGATCGTCCAGGAATAACGCCAAGTCGAGAACCATCTTGGGAGTCGCCATGCGACTGGCCCCCCGGGCCAAGACGAGAGACTCGCTAACAAAACAGCGCATTCAACATCATCGCGGACTCGCAATCATCGCGGACTCGCCACACTCGAGGACTCTCTCCTCGAGGACTCGCCACACTCGGGGACTCTCCCCTCGCGGACTCGCAATCATCGCGGACTCGCCACACTCGGGGACTCTCCCCTCGCGGACTCGCAATCATCACGGACTCGCCACGCTCGGGGACTCTCCCCGCGCGGACTCGCAATCATCGCGGACTCGCCGCGCTCAGGGACTCGGCGCCCGTCGGTCGCTGGACCTTGCCACTCGCCGCGCTCGGGGACTCGGCGCCCGCCGGTCGCTGGACCTTGCCACTCGCCGCGCTCGGGGACTCGGCGCCCGCCGGTCGCTCGACCTCACCACTCGACACGCTCGGCAACAACCACTACTATTTTCAAAATATGAGCCTCAAGTCGCCTCTACGAGCCAACTCGAGCCTCGGGGACTACTCCTAGGCATGTTGCATGTACGAGTGGTTCCGCGACCGCGGCTCGCCCTCGTCGACTCGCCACCGCAGACTCGTCCTCGCGTACTCAACACGCTCGGGGCCTCGCCACCGCGGACTCGCCCTCGCGTACTCTACACGCTCGGGGACTCTCCACCGCGGACTCGCCCTCGCGTACTCAACGCGCTCGAGGACTCGCCCTCACGTACTCAACACGCTCGGGGACTCGGTGTTCTACAGACAGCACCACTCGCCGGTCGCCCAACCTCGCCACTCGGCGCGCTCGGGAGCACGGCACTCTCTGGTCGCTCGACCTCGCCACTCGCCACGCTCGGGACTCGGCACGCTCCACGTTTGGGGACTCGCCGCAACTGGCAGCTTCACCGACACCCTGCGTATTTCGCCAACTGGCCATCACCGACTGGCTCACGCCGACCGCCTCCCGCTTCACGGTTCTTTTCTCTGTTCAGGAGCTCGTCGCCAATTCGCTACGACCCATCGTCAAGACTCTCCGCGCCCTGCCTCAAGCCCGCGTCGAATCGACAACGTGCTCGGGGACTACTGATGGGGGAATACCAATCGGGGTATACCCACGGAGCGGATTCGCTAGCTGGATCGAGCCGACTGAAACCTATCCCTGAGCGGGTCGACTCGCCCAATTCGGCGACTGGCGCATGCTAGACCCAAACGACTGGCACCGACTGGAGGCCCAAGACAGCAACTTCAATACAAAGCCCACCAAATACTTGTAAACCCTAACTGACTGCATATATAAAGCCACCAGGGGCACCCCCACGGGGTAGATCATATTACATCCTCTCCCACAATAGATTAGATCTAGTCTCTCCCTCCGCCTACGGCGGCTCCCATGTAAACTAATCTATGATCATATACTGGATTGATAGCAGGACATAGCGATCCTCCACCGAGGGGACGTGAACCTGGGTACATCGTGTGCCAATCTCGCTCCCGGATTCTCCTACGTCGCCTTGCTCCCTCTATGTAAGCTACCCCCAGTAGCATCTTGAAGGGAATATGCCCGAGAGGCAATAATAAAGTGGTTATTATCGTATTCCTATTTATGATAAATGTTTATTTTACATGCTATAATTGTATTAATACGGAAACGTTAATACATGTGTGTTTAATAAACAAAAGAAAGTTCCTAGTTATGCCTCTCTTATAAACTAGCTCGTTGATTAACAAGATGATCATAGGTTTCCTGATCATGGACATTGGATGTTGTTAATAACGAGGTCACAACATTAGTGTAATGGTGTGATGAACATTCATCCGAAGTATAGCATTACGATCAAAGTCATTGAGTTTATATTGCTATAACAACTTACGAAGTGATCCTAATCCTTAGACCATGAGATCATGTCAATCACTAACACCGGAAGAGTTTCTTGATAACATCAAACGTCACACCGTAACAGGGTGATTATAAAGATGGATTCAGAACTAATAAAGTGTTATGTTGAGGCCCATGGATCGAGAGTGGAATTTGTTCATCCCGATGACGGATAGATATGCTCTGGGCCCTCTCGGTGATATCACATTGATTAGCTTGCAAGCAAGTGATTTGATCACTAGAATGTTATATCACGGGAACGAGAAAAGAGTGCATGTCGGTAACGAGATTAAACTAGGTATGGAGATACCGATGATCGAATCTCGGACATGTAATATATCGTGAAACAAAGGGATTAAGATACTAGCGTAAAAGGTTCCGACGATCACAAGAAAGTCATCGTTGAATGTGTGGGAGTCAGTATGGGTCTCCAGATCCCGCTTCTGATTATTGATCTGAGAGGGGTCTCGATCATGTCCGCATTATTCACGAACCGTAGGGTGACACACTTAAGAGACACCGACATCCAATTGGAGCAAAAGTTTCATGCCGAAAAGAAAAAGAAAGCGCAGGAATTTATTTCACTAGACACCGAAACTGTTTCGGTTGAAATTGCTGAAACTGGTTCTGCATGTGAAATGGAATACTAGCAAGGGGTTTTATGTGAATGTTTGTTAATTAAAGTAATTAACAAAATTCTGAATAAATAAATAAAAGAGTTTTATTTAAATGAGAGCTTGCATTAAATTTGGTGGAAATTTAATGCATGTGAGTGGATTTTTGAGTGGAGGCTTTTTAATGGGAGTGGAGGCTTTTCATTTTGAGTGGGATCTCCACCCACATGAATGTGGAAGAGGTGGGGGCAGCCCCATGGCTGGGCGCCATGCCCCTTGGGTGCCCCCCCTCTCCCCTATAAAAGGCCCCCCTCTCCTCCTCTCACATTACACCTCCTCGTGAAGGATCTCTCTCCCCCTCTAGAATTTATCCCCCATGGTCTCGGACTAGCGAGATACATGTTCCCGGTGGCTATTCGGCAAGAAAGAGTTGTGCTTCCGCTGCATCGCTGGAGCGAGGAGGCGGAGGTTGCTCGGTGCCTCGAACGTGTGTGCGAGCACGGATGCGCTGCTGTTTTGCGGCGCTAGGACTTCCTCTCGATCTTGAGATCGGCAAGAGATCGTCTACATCAACCACGAGTTTGGACTCGTTAAGCTTTGTCGGTCTTCAAGGGTATGTTCTCTACGGATATACATCCGCCCGTTGTTTGTATCTAGTAGATAGATCTTGGTACATAGTTGTTCCCATCGTAGGAAAATTTTTGTTTTCTATGCTGCGAACCCTACAGTGGTATCAGAGCCGGATCTATGCGTAGATGCTTTGCACGGGTAGTACACATATGAGTATGTGGGCGATGATGATCATTTTATTGCTTCTTAGTTGTACTTTGGATATTGGTGGCATAGTGGGATGAAGCGGCCCGGACAAACTTTACATGTCCTCGCACATGAGACCTGTTCCACGCTTGACATGCAACTAGTTTTGCATAAGTGGCTAGCGGGTGTCTGTCTCTCCTACTATAGTCAATATCTAATTTGCAACGAGTTGTCAACAATTTGGTTATCCTCGTTGTGGTTCATGTTCGTAGGTAAGAACGGTTCTATCTTCAAAAGCCCTAAGCCACGTAAAATTTGCAATGGATAAATTAGAGGCGTCTAGTTTAGATTGTTGCTGGGCTAGTGTTATGATATGGTGATGTTGTAAGTAGAAGTATGAGATGATACTCTTACAACATACATAACGTGTAAACTCCATAGACCTTGGATTTACACATAAAGGTATGATAGTGATCATACAACGGTGCACATGATAGAGATCATATGCGAGAATCATATCATTCCACTAATAAACATGTGATGTTTGATAGCATCTTATATTGCTTGTTTGGCGTTTTATTAGCATAATAAGATGATCCCTCATTTAGATATCAAGATAAAAATGTGTTCTTCCTTAAGTATGCACCGACAATGTTTCGTCGCTTCAAGACATCACGTGATGATCGGGTGTACTTGAATCCACGAGCATATCTCGGGTGTAAGACAGTTACACACGCGAATACTAAGGTTCTTACTTGGCGAGCCTAGCATGTACAGACATGGCCTCGGAACACGGACCGAAAGGTTAAGCATGAGTCATATGTTTTGATATGATGACCATATGGATGCTCGCCTTTGAAGCTACGCCGACTCACGTGATGATCGGACTTGGTGTAGTGGATTTGGTTCATGTAATCACCAAAAAGACACGAGGGATGTCGTTTTTGAGTGGGAGTTCATTTCTAATTTGGATTAGTAGAACTCAATTTATCATAAATAAAATCAAAGTGAATTTGCATAATTTGTTGTAGTCATTGGCATTCGTTCACCACCATATGCATAGTTGTAATTGAGATAATAGAACTATAGAATTCTGGATATTTACTTTACGAACTGGTATCGTATTGTGTTGAGTGTCAATCAAAGTTTAAAGTCCTATTGCAAACTTTCAGCAAACTCTATTTACTCCGTGAAATTTAATAATTGGTATTAAATCGAGAGTAACAATTCCAGTGTTAGTATCTTAAGTATCATGTTTGCCTCCACGATTCTTGATTGTTTTAATATCAAGTTTATCTAGGAGCTGAAAGAATTGTTTCAGAAACCATCATGTGTGGCAGATATAACGATATCTGAAACAATGTTTTGGTTGCAATATGATAGAGTATAATATATGTTCTCATATTGGATGAGAATTTACGAAGGTTGGAGATGCTAGACATCCTAATCATCCAAAAGGGTTTTGGAAAGTAATGTTATACTCACGATTCTCCTTTATAAGCTAAATTGGCTTGATCATGAAAGTCGTCATGATAAGGATGAATAGAAGATGTATGTAAAGTGTTTACTACACTAAAAGATTACTAAAGAATGGATTTTGAAAGAATACCGATCATTTTGATGATGGTGATCTACTTCAAAGTGCAAGTCCAAAGGTATTATTATTTGAATATACACGCTTTGGACTATGTGTCATGTATATGGCGCCACTTTTGATGTTGATAGATTCTTTTAAAAGGAAAAGGAAATGCTGAAAGAGAATCTATAAAATATATTTGGCAGAAAAGAAAAGATTGGAAATATCCAATTTAGGTATATGGATGATATACATGTTATGGTTGTATTCTTTGCTTGTTAAACAATGTGGTTCTTGGGTATTGGATACCGAATTGGTTGGTATGAAATTTCATACGGAATGACGCAATTCATGAACCACAATGGCCTAAGTAACTAGCAAGAGAATATGTGATGACGTTCATCGAAAACAAACAAACCGTTGTTTGTATTTCTCGTTGACATCAAAGCTTGACTTCAAGATTTGTTTTAATAATTGTTATTTGAATCAGGTATTATAAGAACAAAGGTTGTTCAAATAATTACCGTATTCCATATAAGATGGATGATTTACAAATCTAGTTGAAGAAATCACATCCATAAAACCTAATGCTAAAATGTTGCAAGACAAATGATTGAAAAGATCACTTATGAAGTGACATCGCTGTTTAAATTATATTGGAAAGAAAACATGAAGAATCTCCATATTCATGGATTTTTGGAGTCTTTGATTTGATCAAGTGACGCTTGTGAGACTTTCCAAGTGATAATTAAAACTTCGTTCAAAGGCCAAAGAAGAACGAACGACTAAAATATTGGAATTTATACATATCGATGTATGTAGTCCATTATGTGTAGTCGTAAGCGATGGGTTTCAACTTCATATGCTTTCTCCGGAATTTTGAGTGAATGTTCACTTAATGAGAAAGAAGTATGAAATATTTGAAAATGTTTCAAAGACTTTCAAGATGAAGTGGAAAATCATTGTAACAAGAAAAATAAATGAATTATGATTTGATCATAAAGGGATTTATTTGAGTTACAAGTGTAACAAGAAAAATAAATGAATTATGATTTTATCATAAAGGGATTTATTTGAGTTGCAAGTTTAGCAAAACACCTAGATTTACATCTCCCGAAACACCATAGGAGTATGGAGTGTTTGAGATTTGTAATGAAACCTTGTGAGACATGGTTGGATCAAAGGTGTTATTTATAAAACTGCCATTATGTTTTAAAAGATTAAAGCTTTAGAGACTACCGCTTTTACACTGAAAAGAGCTCCATCTTGATCCGTTGAAATGACACCATGGAAGTTATGGTTTGGGGTAAAACCCAAGTTGTCATTTCTTAAATTTTGGTATACTAAACATAAGTAAGATGTTTACAACCAAAGTCGGATGAGCATGTCTTTGTAGGTTATTTCGAATAACAATTGGTTATTCCTCCATAACACCGAGGACAAAAGGGTTTGTCGCTTGAAATGTAAAGTTTCTTGAAGAAGGAATTTTTCATAAATGTTAAGTGGGAGGACAATAGAACTTTGATAAGGTTAACGAACCTTAGCTAAATGTGCTGAGTTGCGCAGCGCCGGAAATGGTTCTGGAGGCTGCCATAATGCTCATAGCTTATGTGCCTCAAAGGTTGTGGTCACGGAGATCTAAGTTCCTATTGAACCAAGTAGGTCGAATAAACAATCAAATACTAAGATTTGAGAGTAAATCATTATTGTTTGACAATGATGAACCGACTATATGCAAAGAAGCGATGATGGGCCCTGGCTCCATCAAATGGCTTGAAGCCATAAAATCCGTGATAGTTCCATACACGAGAAATCAAGTTTTGAACTTGGAAGACCCTCCGGAAAGGTGTAAAAACCTATCGGTCGTATTTGGATCTATAAAGAAACAGACATGGATGTCTCACATCTATGAAATATTCGACATGTCGTAAAGTATTTTATGATAATGTTCAAAGAGTTGACTATGACAAGATTTGATCTTTCATAGCGATATTTAGTCTGAACGGATTAAAGTAGCAACCACTACATATAATTTGGTATATGGTAGATGAATAAACAAAACAAAGTTCTTCTAATAGAATGGTTACCTAGGACGTGTACATGACACGGTCCAAAGGGTTTTGTTAAATTCAAAGGATGCTAAAAGGGCATGCAAACTTCAATGGTTGAAGTAAGCATCGCGGAGTTGGAATCTTCACCATGATGAAAAGGAGTTTTCCATCAGGAGACGATGAAGATGCTTGCATTTGCAAGAAATTAAGTGGGAGCGCTGAGACATATTTCTAATACATTATGTGAAGGACATCTTGTTGATTAGAAATGATGTATCTTTTATTGACAAAGGTTAAGAATTTCATTTCGATGAAAGACTTAGGCAAAACCCGAATATTTAGCATGAATGTCTATAGTGGATAGACTGTAACGCTAATATGTTTATGCCAAACGTACATATATGAGATATTGAAGGAGTTCAATATAGAAACGACAAGAAACAGTTCTTGTTGCATGGAAAGGAATTGAATCAAGATTCAAGTGTATCGACACTTGATAAGTGAAACAAGATTCAAGTGCTTTGACACTTGATGAGTACAATCACGAGAATGTTTTGATCAATCATACCATGATATGTACACATCCAGATATGTCCTATGCTCTAAGTGTTATGAGCATATACCAGAATGAATCATAAAATGATCATTGGACGATAGTGAGGATATTCTTATGATCTTTTGGAAGAACTAAGAATATATTTGTGTAGAGGTGACAAACAATTACAAATAGTTCATTGTAAAGCGTTACATTGATACTAGTTTTGTCACAAGATACAAATTAAGTTTATCTCAATTTAAACTATGGGTGGCACAATGTAATGGAAAGGAGATTCCATGATGTATTTGGAAGAGTTTCAAAATTAAGACATTGTGACGAATACTACAACAAAAGGCTAAGTATATGACTGCTATAGTAGCAGCAAAGGAGGGAATTTGTGTCAAGTAGTTTGTTATCAAACTAAGGTGTGGTTCGCAGCGGGCTAACACTAAAGATATATTGTATGACAATAGTATCGATGTGTTTTAACCCCAAGGAACTAAAGGTCTCACCAAAAGACCAAATTTATACAATGCCATCTCATTGGAGAATGAGTGATGCGTGGAGACGCAAAGACATGCAAATACACACGGACCTGAAAGCGTCAGATCCGTAGATTATGTTAACCACTTGCAATTGCGTATATGGAACACCAGAAAGCCATAGGTGTTCAATACGCAAAGTTCTCAAACTAGATTATTGTCTCTAGTGCAAGTGGGAGACTGAAGGGAATATGCCCGAGAGGCAATAATAAAGTGGTTATTATCGTATTCCTATTTATGATAAATGTTTATTTTACATGCTATAATTGTATTAATACGGAAACGTTAATACATGTGTGTTTAATAAACAAAAGAAAGTTCCTAGTTATGCCTCTCTTATAAACTAGCTCGTTGATTAACAAGATGATCATAGGTTTCCTGATCATGGACATTGGATGTTGTTAATAACGAGGTCACAACATTAGTGTAATGGTGTGATGAACATTCATCCGAAGTATAGCATTACGATCAAAGTCATTGAGTTTATATTGCTATAACAACTTACGAAGTGATCCTAATCCTTAGACCATGAGATCATGTCAATCACTAACACCGGAAGAGTTTCTTGATAACATCAAACGTCACACCGTAACAGGGTGATTATAAAGATGGATTCAGAACTAATAAAGTGTTATGTTGAGGCCCATGGATCGAGAGTGGAATTTGTTCATCCCGATGACGGATAGATATGCTCTGGGCCCTCTCGGTGATATCACATTGATTAGCTTGCAAGCAAGTGATTTGATCACTAGAATGTTATATCACGGGAACGAGAAAAGAGTGCATGTCGGTAACGAGATTAAACTAGGTATGGAGATACCGATGATCGAATCTCGGACATGTAATATATCGTGAAACAAAGGGATTAAGATACTAGCGTAAAAGGTTTCGACGATCACAAGAAAGTCATCGTTGAATGTGTGGGAGTCAGTATGGGTCTCCAGATCCCGCTTCTGATTATTGATCTGAGAGGGGTCTCGATCATGTCCGCATTATTCACGAACCGTAGGGTGACACACTTAAGAGACACCGACATCCAATTGGAGCAAAAGTTTCATGCCGAAAAGAAAAAGAAAGCGCAGGAATTTATTTCACTAGACACCGAAACTGTTTCGGTTGAAATTGCTGAAACTGGTTCTGCATGTGAAATGGAATACTAGCAAGGGGTTTTATGTGAATGTTTGTTAATTAAAGTAATTAACAAAATTCTGAATAAATAAATAAAAGAGTTTTATTTAAATGAGAGCTTGCATTAAATTTGGTGGAAATTTAATGCATGTGAGTGGATTTTTGAGTGGAGGCTTTTTAATGGGAGTGGAGGCTTTTCATTTTGAGTGGGAGCTCCACCCACATGAATGTGGAAGAGGTGGGGGCAGCCCCATGGCTGGGCGCCATGCCCCTTGGGTGCCCCCCTCTCCCCTATAAAAGGCCCCCCTCTCCTCCTCTCACATTACACCTCCTCGTGAAGGATCTCTCTCCCCCTCTAGAATTTATCCCCCATGGTCTCGGACTAGCGAGATACATGTTCCCGGTGGCTATTCGGCAAGAAAGAGTTGTGCTTCCGCTGCATCGCTGGAGCGAGGAGGCGGAGGTTGCTCGGTGCCTCGAACGTGTGTGCGAGCACGGATGCGCTGCTGTTTTGCGGCGCTAGGACTTCCTCTCGATCTTGAGATCGGCAAGAGATCGTCTACATCAACCACGAGTTTGGACTCGTTAAGCTTTGTCGGTCTTCAAGGGTATGTTCTCTACGGATATACATCCGCCCGTTGTTTGTATCTAGTAGATAGATCTTGGTACATAGTTGTTCCCATCGTAGGAAAATTTTTGTTTTCTATGCTGCGAACCCTACACATCTGCCGTGCAATACCACGACAAACATCTTTATTATTGCCTCTAGGGCATAATTCCAACAGCTTCTCCGTTGGCCAGAGGGATATCTGGGCCGTAGAAGTACATGTGCTGCCAGTTATTGCAGGACTCATGTATTACAATGTTGGGGAACCTCCGGCCAGGCCGGATCTTGAAGCTAATGGTCCCACAGTTCCTGAGATCCTCTTTGCTCACTCCGGCTTACCTCTTAACGGTGAAGAAGTATATAAATAGATCTAATCTAGGCATAATCCCTAGGTATCCCTCACATAGAGTAGCGTAGTTGCTAAGTGCGAGGATTCTATTGGGGGAAAGGTTCTAAGGTTAATCCCAGAAGTGCTCGAGGACTTGGATGCAGAAGTCGGACACTGGCAAGGAGATTCCATGTACGAATTGAGCTTTGAGGTATACCTTTTCTCCGGGTTGGGGAGAAGGGACGACCTCGCTGGATGGTGCCGCCCGCCATACCAAACCCTTCGTCATAGGGAGGTACCCCTCGGTTATCATCTCCTTGATATCTCTATCAGAGATGTCCGAGCCACGCCATTCACCCTTGTGGGAGTCAGTATCCTCCTCCAACGGCTCTAGCGCCGCTGGAATATGGTCACCGCCAGTGGATTCAATCACCGCGGAGCGTGGAACCACCACACCCTTCGGCGGGATGTGAACCGTGCTGGATGGCTTGGCTGAAGCCTCACTAGACGATGTCATCGATGAATGCGGTGCTACTGCTGCTCGCCATTGGAATGGAGGATATGGGCTGATAGATGGGGAAAATATTAGGGTTTTCTCTTTGCATGCACGCGATGTTCTCGAGGAAGGTTTGGGATGGAGGAAGAAGATGATGCGGGAGCGAATGAGGTGAAAGATAAATTGACCACCGTAGTTAAAATATATAGCCCCAGCATCAAGATTCATGCAAGATGATCTAACGGTCGACGCGTGGACAATGCGTGCGAGAACGTGCGCAGATATTTCGCCATGTTCCCACCGCCACCGCTCGATGTTTCGGATTTATCGCGCGGGAAAATCGTTATGATTACATTCACTGCATGTGTGAGTTATGAGGCGCCGGTAAGACTATGGTCTACGTCATCTCACTAACATATGCAGAAGAACAGTCTCATCTGAAGATTCTGGCATGGACTGATCTTGTCTGGTTACGAGAAGAGTATGATGGAAGACTCAGAGATTCTTCGACTTAAGAATTGAAGATGGAGGATATTGCAGGGTTCTTTGGAGGACTACAAGATATTTCTTGACGATTTACCGACATCACCTAGACGGAGCATTCAATCTAAAGAGGCAAGACGGCACAAGATCTCGGAGTTCTCCGGGAGCTACTATTGGGGATATGCTAAATGGGTATCACCATAGCATGTCTCTAATTCGGATAACCTGGGTGGACCACAATTGGTAGAAAGGCCCATGGCTTGCTAGGCGGCCTAGTTAGATGGATCCACAAGGGAGGCCCATGCCGAAAAAGGAAGGCTACGATGGATTCACTGACATACTTGGAGCCTTGGAGTGCAAGACACGTAGACTAGTTGTAGGACTCTGTTACATGTCCGGCTATGACTCTTCCCTGTAACCCTAGGATCTGGTGTCTTTATAAGCCGGACCTATGGGATACTTTAGGGCATAACCTAGATCATTCAACTCGACACCTCGAAGAGCGAACCAATCCTTATAACTCGGCGTATTTCCCTTATAGTGATTTATAGCAGGATTAGGGTTCCACCACTATCATGGAACCTGAACCTAGGTAAGCCGTGTTACCTCGTACCCGCCAACTTACCGCCTTCCCCCACGTCTCTAAACACGCGCTGTGAGGATCCCTCCATGGCGTACTCATCGGAAATACCATGACATATTGACCCATGTACATTCCATGATGACGATGTCATTTGTACCATAAATGTCGAGTCCAATTCCCTTTGTTTCTTCGATATGACTTCTCCAAGATCTGATCATTTGGTATGACATACCTTGTTCAATCTCGTTACCAACAAGTACTGTTTCACTTGTTACCACGATATTACATACCCGTGACCTAGTCACATGTTGTAACATTACAGATGTAATCTCACCAAGTCGGCCTTGTGTATCTTACCTGTCACTAAGTGAACAAATACCGGTCTTGATTCATAGGCTTCAACCCGTTCCTCCGAAATACCCAACATACACCTTTATAATCACCATTTCACTGAGTGACGTTTGATGCGGTCCAAGCAGCCTCGGGAGATAGTGATTAATATGATCTCATAGTCTAAGGAGAAGGATACTTTGTTTCTAACTATTGCAACAATGAACCTCGTGACTTGATCGTGCCGCAATATTTGGGTAATGTCCATCACATCATTCACCAGTGATATGAACTTGTTGTCAACTGGCACTATCACCCATGATCAGGAAACCTTGATCATCGGTTGACCAACGAACTAGTATGAATAGAGTCTACTAGGGACTTCTGTTTCATATCACACATGTAGCAATGTTTCCACTTGATACAATTATAGAACAATATGAAACTATTACGAACTTATTGGAATATGACGATAATAATTATTTATTATTTGACTCTGGGGCATATTCCCTTCAGGATGCCCCCACCTCTCCTCTATTAAGTGGGTGGAAGATCAACTCACTTCCCCATTTAATTCTAGTGGACTCTCCACTCAAAATGCATTTAATGAATAAAAACAATTTTATTCAGAATTTAAATATCTTTAAATTCTTTTAATTAAAAATCATTAACAATTACTCCCTTGTCATTTTTAGATATCCCCGTAACAATTCCGGTGTTTCTCGAAAACATCCCTTGAAACGATTCTGATGATCACTAAAATTTTCTCCAACATACATTATCTTCTCGAACTCATCAACGAGCCTTAAGTGTGTCGCCCTACGGTTCATAAATAATGTAGACATGATCGAGACACATCTCCTATTAATAGTCAACAGTAGGACCTGGAGATCCGCAATGACTCCCGCATATTCAACGATGAATCTTGTGATCACGTGAACCATTACCGTTGTACCCAATTCCTTTTGTAACTCGATATTTAACTTGTCTGAGATCTGAGCATAGGTATCAACCATACATTAGTTTTATCTTGTTATCGGC
Source organism: Avena atlantica (assembly GCA_910589765.1). Lineage (NCBI taxonomy): Eukaryota > Viridiplantae > Streptophyta > Magnoliopsida > Poales > Poaceae > Avena > Avena atlantica. The sequence continues at coordinate 82,755,727 of OU342737.1, forward strand.
AAGTACTCTTTACTCGTTCCATGATACAACATCCTTGTGACCTAGTCACATGCTTGCAAGAGGTGTTGATGTGATATCACCGAGAGGGGCCAGCGTATATATCTTTGTCATATGGACGGACAAATCCCACTATTGATTCATGGTCCTCAACTAATACTTTCAGAGTACCCAATGACACTTTTATAGTCACTCTGTTATGGTGTGACGTTTGCTGCCATCTAAGTACTCCTCCGGAGTGTGATTGACATGATCTCATTGTCTAAGGATTAGGGTTACTACGTATGTGTTTTATATAACAATGTAAACTTAATGACAAGATCGTATTGCTATATCTACTTTGGATGTATGTTTATCACATCATTCTTCTAATCATATGATTCTGTTTTTAACAAGATCCAATGTTCATGATCAGGAAACCTTGATCATCTGTTAATCGACGAGCTAGTTAAATGAGAGGGACTACTAGGAAGTCTGGCTTGTTTATTAAATTAACACACATGTACTAACATTTCTGATTAATACAATTCTAGCATGAGAAATAAACATATAACATAAACTTGGAATAAGATAATAATAAATTTATTATTGCCTCTTAGGCATATTCCCTTCAGATCGAAGATTCTAGAGTAGATCGAAGGAGTCTTCTTCTTCTCTAGATCTCTCATTTCTCTATTCTGGTATGTATGGTGGTGGCTATGAATGCGTTTTGTCCTTACATCATTCATGAAAGTTGCTCCTTTTGAAGACGCGGCGGCATAGCGTACGGTCACACCATATAGTCGATGTGATAGTACTAGAGGTCGTTAAATATCCTATTCATAGAATTGATTTCCCTCCATTTAATTATGGAGTTTCTTGATTTACTCCATTTAACCCATTTATAGTTTTAAATACCTTTCCTAAGTGTTCGGCACCTGAAAGACAAAAATAACGTCTGGGTTCTTTTTTTCTAGTACAGGAGGCTCTTTCTTTTTTTGAACAAGAAACGCCCCAAAGGGCATAGAAGCTGCCTTAGTTAAACCGGTGGGTACAAATTACATCCAGCCTCCTATAGTCATCCACTGCACATACAAGATCTGATGGAAAAGGGGGCTGAAACTTTGCGAAAGAACCCTGGAACAAAAAATAAAAGCAATCCAGTCCTAGGGCTCCATCTCCACCGCTCGCCGGTGACCTCAAGCCAAAGCCGAGGTCAGATACTACGCTTGATGGGGCCTCCTGCCTGGCAAGGGATACGGTCCTCCGGTCGCCGAGACACTCCTGGGGACGAAACCACTTGGGGTGAAGCAGCACAGAGCTTCGACGGAAGGATCCGATGTTGAGGGCCTCCGAATGAGGTTGAAACCCAAGGTTGCCTTTCAACCAGAAGAGGCAGCGGCCCAGCGTCACCACCACCGCCATCGGACCACTGCGAATAGACACCAAGAGTAGCACCACCCATTTTCCGGTGGAGTTCGAGGAGGAAGAAAAACCAGCTCACCATCCTTTGCAGCGTGACCACCATGGCGACCTGGAAGAGGAGGAAGACGGTCTTCCCATTCCAAGAGCATCACCAAATCCGCCCCCTCCAAGGAGGCCAGAGCCACCAGATCCATATTGAAGAAGTAGGCACAACCCTTCTTCTCCCCCTCCCCCCGCCATGGCCAGCCAGGAGTGGATCCGCGTCACCACGCTGATGCGCCCTTCCCCCTCGCCTCCATGGCCGGCCTGGACAGAACACCTCGTGCCATCACCTTCGATTGGACACCCACGACACAAGATTTATTAGCCAGAGCGGTTGCTCTTCCTTCCTTCCTCAACTCCCGCCATTGGAGCAAAAGGGAGCCAAGGAAGAACCCTAGGAGCTCATGGATCCAGTCACCGAGATCCAAAGCACCGCATCCCCTACTGGGCAAGACGCCCACAACCAGCACAAGGCTAAACTACCTAAGACTTACTGCTACTCCGGCGACCCTCCGCAGCCACCTCCCACCGGCTATTTCGGCGAGAAGGGCGCGGATGAGCCCCAGTCACTCACACTCGACTCTCAAAGCTACAGGGACGGGATGAGGGAACCAGAGTTGATGTAGTGAAGGGTTGCGTCTTCTCTGCTCTTTCTTTTGGTGATTTATATGATACCCGGGCAAGGTTCATATTCAACCAGCAACTGAAGCGAAAAAATAGGTGGAAAGAACTTCTTTTTTATGTGATGAAGCGCGATGTGCTAGCGCTTGCGACCCAATCCTGATGTGACTGACTAATAAGGAAGTGTTGACAACTGCCTTCAAAAATCAAATCATCCTGGCGATCTATATTAGACAACATGTTTGACTAGTGACATACTAGAGTAGACTAATCTAGTGAAACGACGCGAAATTGTAACCTTCACGTGGAATGTAAGCTTTCAATACGTTTTTACCTAAAACAAGTTCCTTCACTCGTAGGAAATTCAAATAGATATGTTGAAGATCACCAAAGAAACAAAAATGGTTGAATTTGATCCATATCCTCCCTTTTCTTTAAACCAAGACCTACCCCTCCCTTTTCTTTAAACCAAGAGTTATTTATCCCTTTTATTGATTTCATTTCAATATGATTTTGTTTATGTTCATGTTTTTAGTTTAGAACTTTGTTTTCTAAATATAGCATTAGTTGAAAGGTGAAAACCGCTAAAACCAAGTGAAAACCCACGAAAAAACCTTGAAAGTTCTCGATATAAATAGAGCTATCATATACCCATTTGTTATATCCCAAACACTCCACCCTCCAATGTACAATTGCCATTAATCTTTAGGCTATAGATTTATTTGAACCTAAAAACGCATATATATAGACCACCATTCACGATCATGCAATTAGGCAGAGTAGAGGAGGACAAACATAGTGAATATAGAAATAAAAAGGATAACTTCAAAGATTGGAGGGATAAAAGTTGCCAGAGTTGCCACCAGTCGCGTCTCCACATTATCCAAAAACATTTTCACCACATCCACGATGAAGAGAGAGTAGTCCACCCCCACAAAATGGATTTTTGTGACAGTAGTTTGATCTTTCTCTCTCGTACTATCGTTGTTTCAAAACCGTATAAGTTGCCTTACATTATTATGGTGACATATAGTAATTACCCAAATAATAGGAATGTTTTAGGACTATTTTGTAAAACGTGGAACTTGCATTGCATGCATTTGTGAAGTGTGAAAATTTTAAAAAATTTGTTTTAAGAAGATACGAAGGATTGGAGTTGAACTATGGAGTTGAGTTTTGACTTAGGTCAACTCTAGGATTTGAATTCAAATTTCAAAAGGAGTTCAAAAAATTTAAACTTACGATTCAAAATGTTTCAAACACATTAAATTTGAGTTGAAGACTCAATCACACTTATAAGTTAATATTCTAAAAGAGAATTGGAATTCATTATTTGAGTTTAAAAGTGAGATTTGAATAATTCAAACTTGAAATCAAATAATTTATAAGTAAATATAGAAAATTCACAAAAACACAATGAACGTAAGACCATAATGATGAGTGTATTTTTGAAACATATTTACCTTGTGTTTTTGCATGCGTAGCAATAGGATTTTAGTATTTTATGGCACTCACGTGCACCTTTTATGCATGTTTCCATAGGATCCCAAATTTTGGAAGTATTGATGCACATATCATTTAGATCTATCATATTATACATTAATGTGATATTTAGAAGTGATAAAAGTCATCTAAATGATTTTCCACGCACTTGGGTGAAGAGGGGTGCGAAGGGAGACTCCAGGAGAGTTAACGACCATGAGTACGGAGTGAGCCCCGTACCGTATGACCGTACCACCTCCCATCTGACTCACCTCGTCAAATACTTTCACCTTGCAAAAACGGATCTTAGATCTGACATTCAAAGACACCACAAACCTTAAAAACCTTACATCTGGAAGGGGTCGGGAGGAGGAACTTGCAAAAGGGCATCATCCTCGCTGCTACATGGATCATTGGAGTCCAAGGCATCATTCCCCGTTATCAACCGTTGCATCTTCATCAACATTACGATTCCCATATCATGCAACTCCATCTTGTTGTAATTCCAATTACTATTGTGGATTTGCACTTGAATTCATTCATAAATTCGTACTTCATTTACATGATCATGATGATGTTATTGGTTTCCTCCATGTGTGCGTAGTTTAATTTGTTCTTGGGGAAATATGGAGAATATTATGATATGAAATAAAGATGAACTATAACTTTGGTGTATGATTACGTGTTAGTTTTCTCTCTGGATATTATGTGAAGTAGACCGTGTAAATTTTTTTGCCTTCGGGACTAGAGAGGGAATTACCATTGTATATATGGTAATATGTATGGTACTAAGTGACATAACATGTTGGCATTATATTCATATGGTCAAGGGGGGTTATGAGAGATTCACTAAGCTCCTATCAATATCAATGGGGGAGCCTTTAATTGTGAGGGATCAGAGTGGCTTGCTCATGATCATTGCAGTGGTTATTAGGGATGTAATATCAGATGGCTTGTCTGTGAACATCTTATTATGGATCTCTCCCCATACATGTTATAAATAAATACTTAGTTTCTTCCTAATTATAATTAATACCAATTCTAGATGTGTATTCTAAATTTCTCGAGAACATTTCGCCTTACTGAAGTTTCATTACTATTTACATCATGTTTGTCACTCTTTGTTTAATTTGCTTTCAGTTATTAATTTGCACCCAAAACAACTTTACCAAAATGATCTTACTTGAAATCAAGGAAAACTTACAAGTGTCTTTTGATACATAGTGACAAGGGGCATAAAGATCTTAACCAAAATAGCTCTCCCTGGTTAGATACTCTTACTTTTGAAACTAGCTACAATGTACCTATGTACTTGCAGTTATCAAGCTATTTTTGGGCGCATTGCTAGGGAGCTAAGTGTTTTAGGTCTTTGTTGTTAGTTCCTAATCCATGAGTTGTTACACTGAAGTTGTTTACTAGTTTCAAGTAAACACCATGACTTTGCTTGGGCTTATGAACAAGCTCAACGCAACTGAATACCTCGGAAGATTTAACAGAGGTCATGTGAAAGAATACCCAAAGGAATGTAATGCAGAATATGAGGTTAACCCTCATTTCATTTCTATTCTGCATGAAAAAAGTGTTACAGGAAATGATCCCAATGAAGATTCTTATGCTCATTTAAGCAACTTTACTGAGTTATGTTGGACAATTAAATTGAGAGGCTATTTTGATGATGAATTGAAACTAAATTTGTCTATCCAATCTCTAACAAACACTGCTCTACTTGGTATAGAACTTGTCCTGCAGGAAAAAATGATACATGGGATAAACTAAAAGGAGAGTTATAGCGCTTTTACCCCAAAGTAAAATTAGATGGAGCGACAGCAATTACAAATTCAAGAACCACCCAGGTGAAAGTTTAGTAAGAGCCTACCAAAGGTATAAAGTTATGGTTAATAAATGTTTCCATCATGATTTACCACCATGTACGTTTTACATATTCTCTATAGAGGACTTAACCAAGTGATTAAAACCGAAGTAGATTTAGCATCTGGTGGGTATTTTATGGAACTCACCATAATGCAAGCTTGGGAAATTCTAGAAATAATTCATCGTAATAGAGAAACTTGTGGTTTTGATATAGGAGGAAAATGTGGAACGGAAGCAGATTATTATTGTTTAAATGCTTATAAAGAAACCGGTAAGGTAAAGGAAACAATTGATGAGCTCCAACTTGATGATGATATTATTTTGCAAATTCTTCAGTATTTTTAGAGCACATTTAAGCACCAAAGAAATAATGTCTTCAATGCACTCCACCGCTTAAACCAGTTAAAGAAGTGCAAGTGGTAGTTGATGTGCCAATGGAGCCAAAGGACACCATATGTGGATCCTCTTCCTTTCCCAAGGACTATGGAAAAGCACATTGTAGCTTAGCATCTTGTAGAACAACTGGAGGAAGAACGGAGAATTCTCAAAGAGCAAGAAGAAGCAGCCAAGGTAGAGGGATATTATTCGAGGTAACGTGGAAGAATAAACATAAATAACCAAGGAAGAAATATTATGTTTGCAAATTGCGATGTAGTTGAATTTGATGCTGAAGCTTCCCAATTCGTTAAGGAAAAGGTAAAAGCTAAAAGATAAAAATGTTTCTAAGCCTATTCTTCCTTGCACTTGTGGTTAGTCCACTTACTATGGCCTTTGTGATATTGGAACGGTTGTAAATGTCATGCCTTATAAATTTTATCTAGATATTCAAGATTAACTCAAACCAGCTATGCTTGAAAATACTGATATGACAATCATGCTTGCTAATAAGACACTTAGAATCTCTATGGGAGTTATTAAATATGTTCCAATTTATGTTGGTCCATATTAATATCCCATTGACTTTGTGATAGTTGATAGGCCTACTAACTCATATTGCCCAATTATTTCTGGAAGAACTTTCTTGAATACCACAGGGGAAAGTGTTTGATTGTAAAAAGGAGATAGTTTCTCTCAAGTTTGGAGAAGATGAAATTAAATTCCATTTTCAAATTATCAACACAAGGTAACTTATGGAGAATCTGAAGAGCAAGATAAATAAGAGGAAGGTAATATAGCCTTGCTGCTATATTTTGGAAAGAAGGTTGGTTGAAAACAATAATATCCTTGAATATATTGGTAAGATAAATATGGATGAGTATCTTGATTCTTATCCTATAATCGGATCTCCCATGAATGAATCATATGAAGTTCTAGAAAGAAAAGGATACTGATGAGGAACTTCCACCCCCAGAACTAAACTTCCTCCTAAAGAATTGAATTACATGTTTTTGGATGATACAAATAAATATACTATCATCGTAAGTGCTAATCTTACAAAAAAGGAAGAATATAATTTGATTATTGTACTGAAAATGCACCGTAAAGCTTTTGGATATTCCATGGATGACTTGAAAGGGGTTAGTACCTCTATAGCCACTCATCGAATATTTATGGAGGAAGGCGCTCAACCGGTTGCAGATTTTCAAAAAAGACTCAAACCACAAATGAAGGAAGTGGTAATAAAGGAAATAATTCGCCTCTTATATGCATGTATAATTTATCATATGGTAGAAAATAAATGGGCAAGTCATGTTCATTGTGTTCCAAAGAAAGGTGGATTCACTATGGTACCAAATGAACACAATGAGTTAATTCCTACTCGAACTATTGTTGCACATAGGATGTGCATTGGTTTTAGAAAATGAAATAAAGAAACTAGGAAGGATCATTATCCCTTATAATTTATAGATCAAACATTAGAGAGGCTTGCTAAGCGTTCTTACTTTTGTTATCTAGATGGATACTCTAGTTTTTCTCAAATAGTTGTTCATCCAAAAGATCAATTGAAAATAACTTTTACGTGCCCCTTTGGTTTATATGCGTATTGTCATATGCCTTTTGGTTTATGTAATGCACCTGCTACTTTCCAAAGATGTATGACTGCTATATTTGTTGATTATGTTAAAAATATTATGAAAGTATTCCTAGATGATTTTTCCGTCTATGGAACTTCATTAACCGTTGTCTCCACAATCTTCATAAAGTTTTGAAGCGATTGAATAGACTAATCTTGTCCCGAATTGAGCGAAATGTCATATAATGGTTCGAGAAGGTATAGTGCTCGGCCACAAAATCTTAGGTAAGGGTATAGAGGCTGATAAATAAAAAAATAGAAGCAATAGATAGGCTACCACCTCCACATGATGTGAAAGGTATAAGAAGATTTCTTGATCATGTAGGATTTTATAGAAGGTTCATTAAGAATTTCTCTAAAATTGCTAGATAATTAACTAACCTCTTGCAAAAAGATGCTCGTTTTAAGTTCAATGAAATTTGTCTCCCTACTTTTACCATATTAAAACAAGCTCTTCTAAATGCTCCTATTATTAAACCACCTAATTGAAGAAAGCCTTTTGATTTATTTTTCTGAAGCTAGGAATGAACCTATCGGCGCTGTTCTTTGCCAGCATGATTGTGATGAACTTAATATCATTCATCATGCTAGCCTACTCTTAATGAGACTCAAGGAACTACCCTATGGCCGAGGAGAAACTTTTTGTGGTTGTCTTCTCTTATGATAAATTTACATATTATATTATTGACTTCAAAATTAGAGTGCATACTGATCATGATATCTTAAAGGAAATTCCTGAAAAAACTAATGTTAAGCCTAAAAAGATTAGTTGGACTTCTGTTTTACAAGATCCTGAGTTACAGATCATGCAAAGAAAGGAAGATCCACCCAAAATACCAAAATTATTTGAAGAAATAAAAAATAAGCAGTCTCGTCAATCTACATACCTCCAGGTAAAATTCTTCCTAAAAATAAATTTTCTAATGCTCTTTGTCCATGCTTTAGCAATTTTTGTGATCAACCATACATAAAGGAAAGAAAAAGATAATGCAATAATTGAAGGGAAGTAAATTCCCCAAACTCATTCCTTGAAAAACTATTAAGTAGGTAACCTTGAACCTACTCACGTTTTGATTTTTAAAATTCCAATCTATTTTTGTTTTTGTTTTTGAAGTGCATATAGTTTTCTGAGTCCAATGCCAGTTTTCATAGGCTGGTACAGGAGGGAGGTATGACCGCACACGCCCATACTAAATGCTCGTTAACTCGACTATAATCAAAGCTTCATTATCCTTATTCCACAGATATGGTACGATTGGGTAGTACGGGAGCACCACCCTGTACTGCTTGTCGTTATCTCCTTTAGACTCTTTTATTTTGTTTTCTCCATTTTGACTTTCTGATAAAAAAAACTTTTCTATCGACATTGGAAGTTGGTAACCTATGGTATGAGGCGATGGTACGGAGTGAACCTGTCTATACCAAATTTTTGGAAGGTTTTACTAATGTTCAAAGAAGGAAAATTTTGCTTCGCATATTGGGTATGGGCGCACGGTACGGTCTGGGCCCGTTTCGATGGTCATTACGGCCCCTAATTTTCCTGTTTGCTTATTTTCTTTTCTATTTTGTCGGGATTCTTTTCTTGTGTGACTCCAAGACTATTATTACGATATTTTCCTCTACCCAACCCCTCATAAACTGTCCAAAGAGTTCTTCTTCTCATATCTTCATATTTCATCTACACAATGCTCTACCCAGTTTCAGGCAAGGGCAAGCCTCTTGGTTTCATGGATCCATCATGAGATAGTTTCCAAACTTTGTATTGAAGCCGATGAACGTGATGCTTAGGGCCTTATCCCCAAGAACCGAGAGCAATATTACGACTCGTAGAAATATGATGATGAAGATGCCTTTGAGTTAATCAAGCTACACACGGTTGGAAACAACCGTATTATCTCGCTATGGTGAGGCCTGAAGATGAAGAAGAAGCCAAGAATCCTCATAGGAAGGGACATATGGAGGAGCTTAAGGTTATCACTACCAATTACTCAGCACCTAAATGTAAGAGATCTCCACGAGCTAAGGCATGTACCTATGAAGAAACTACTGTGCACACATCAACGGCAAATAAGGTACCATGAACGCTCAGATCAGCATGAAGCCACAAGAGGATTGGGTGTCCCAATTCCCTGATTCATGGTTTGTCCCAATGAAGCCGGTCTTGGAGACTAAGAAACACAACATTGCTTTGGATGTGCAGCAAAAGAAAGAACTCGTCCACTAAGAGATTGTGCGCAGGTGTCTCCTTAACTTGGAGAAGGAGTTCAATGAAATGGTAAGGAGGTTTCTGGATGCAGTGAACACCATGAGTTCTGACTAAAAGAAATATCTCTAGCGCATCTCCACATTGGAGGAAATGAACAGGAAGCTCCGTGTGACAGTCTCCAACGCCATCCTGTTGGAGATATGCCCTAGAGGCATAATAAAAGTGGATATTATTATAACTTTCTATTTATGATACTCCCTCCGTTTGGAAATATAAGATGTTTTAGGTTTGTGAAGGAGATGTATCTAGACATCTTTTAGTGTATAGGTTCAAATGAATCTAGATACTAAAAGGTGTCTAGATACATCTCCTTCACAAACCTAAAACATCTTATATTTCTAGACGGAGGGAGTAGATGTTTACATTCATGCTATAATAGTATTAACCGAAAAAATTAATACTTGTGTGATTTGTAAACTAAATTAGAGTCCCTGGTAAAGCCTCTTTATAATACTAGCTTGTTGGTTAATAGATGATCGTGGTTTACCGATCATGAAAATTGACATGTTATTGACAACAAGATCATATCATTAGGAGAATGGTATGATGGACATACTCCTATAGATAAGCGTATCATAAAGATCAAGTCATTTCAATAGTTCATTTGCTATAAGCTTTCTGATACATAGAACCTAATTCCTTCGACCATGAGATCATGTTAATCACCATCACCGGAAGGATGCTTTGATGACATCAAACACCACACCGTAACTGGTTGGCTATAAAGGTGGCATTGAGTGTTCAGAAAGTATGTGTTGAGGCACTGGATCAATAGTGGGATTTGTCCATCCATATGACGGATAGATATACTCTGGGCCCTCTCGGTGGAATGTCATACAATTAGCTTACAAGCATGTGACTGGCTCACAAGGGATCACATATCACGAGAACGAGAAAGGAGTACTTATCGATAACGAGGTTGAACTAGGTATGCAGAGATACCGACGATCAAACCTCGGATAAGTAAACTATCGCGAGACAAAGGGAAATTGGTATCATATGTAAGTGGTTCATTCGATCACAAAGTAATCATAGAAATATGTGGGAGCCGTATGAGTTTCCAGATTCCTCTATTGGTTATTGATCGGAGAAGTGTCTCGGTCATGTCCGAATAATTCAAAACCGTAGGGAGACACACTTAAGGATTCGATGTTGTTTAGTAGATATGGAATGTAAGTAGGGAGATCGAATGTTGTTCGGTGTCTCGTATGGGATCCAGGATATCACGAGGAGATCTAGAATGGTCCAAAGAATAAGATTCATATAAGGAAAGTCTGATTCCGGTGTTCGGGAATGATTTCGATGTTTTCATCGGAGAGGTTCTAGAAGGGTCTAGAAGGTTCACCGGACTAGAAGGGGAATGGTTCATGAATGTGTCATGGTTAAGTGGAATGATTGGATCATGTCCTAGGTCACTTGGTTGGGCATTTGCGAGAGAGAAATAAAGCTCTAAATTGAAAGTCAAAAGGGAAGTTTGAAAAGTCAAACTGGAACAATAGTTTCCTAGTGGAAGAAGGAAAGAGTCCTTCCTTCTCTCCAACTTGGGTTTGGGGAAGGATTCAAACTCCCCTCTCCCAAGCTTCCCTCTCTCATAAATAGAGGAGAGGGGATGCCCCAAAGCACCACAACCAGCCCTCCCCACCTCCAAGCCACCGCCATCGCCCTAGCGCTGCCACCGCTGCCAGCCGCTCAGCGACGCCAGCCCGCCGCCATCGCCCTAGACGTCGCCGACACCACCTCCTCCTCTCCGGCCTTCTAAACCTAGATCGCCGGAAACCCTAGATCCACCATAATCTGCTCCGGCTTAGGCGAATCCCTGCAGGATTTTCCCTCTACTTCCGACACCATGCCGTCGTGCTGCCAAAACCGCGAGGGAAGAACTACAACCTCCGCTGCCTGCTGGAACAAGGGAGAGGAAGGTCTTCATCAAGTACCGAACGTGTGACCGACTGTGGAAGCGCTGCCGGAACACAGTGCCGGAAGGATCTCTACGAGATCTTGAGATCGGCAAGTGTACGACTACATCACCCACGAGAATCTGCTCTCGCTAACCGCTTTGGAATCTTCGAGGGTGAGTACTCTAATCGACTCGTTGCTACAATCTAGTAGATAGATCTTGGCTTGTTTGTGTGCATGCGGTAGGAATTTTTTGTTTTCCATGCTACGAACCCCTATAGTGGGGTCATCCTTCGCGCATGAGCTGGAAACGCTGCAAGGCGAGCACGCTCGTTTGCGGGAGTCTGCCGCCACATCTTCTCTAGCCAAAGAAGAGGTGCATCGATAACTCTCCGACCTCCGCGCGAAGGTGTCGTGCTTGGATGATGCTGCCCGCGTGGCCGCCAACCATTTGCGGGAAGATAGGCTTGCGGTGGAGAGTGCATGCTGCTCTCTTGCTTCCGAGAAGGAGTAGAAAGGTGCGCGCATCACCGCCTTGCTAGACGTGTCTTCCTGTCTAGACGAAATGATCCCACGCCTCTGGGTGGCTCCTATCGGTCTCCCCGATGGGGATGATATCGATGTCCATTCCTTCTTCTTCGGGACATTGCTGGACTGCGTGAAGTGTCTACATGTGCCTGTTGACGCCATGCTAAAGGACGAGGGGAAGGAGGTGGTGGCAAAAGTGGCCAAATTGGTGTTGTCTAGGCTCCACCCCCACCTTCCCGGGTTTGACGCCGAGGTTATCTTCAGAGCCCTAGCCCCTGGAGCAGACTTGAAGGCCTCGGAAGATGTTGTGAAGCCAACTGTGGAAAAGCTGGTGCAGACGATGGGCCATCAATTCGAAGACTAGACAACACTATCGCCCCGCCCTATCCCTATAGTACAGTTTTAGCCTTGCCCTGTGTGGCGCTTGTATCATTACTTTCTTGTATTTTGAACTCGGGCCTTAGTGCCCTTTGCATTGTGTTTTCGACCAAGGTTTTGTTTGTTTCCTGGTGCCTTGGATCACATTCCCGCCTTCTCTCGCTTCGGGGAGAAGAGTCCTTGCCTGGGCCTTTTTTCTCAGAAGAAGCAGAGGAGGTGACGGTCGACCTTGACTTGTTCGTGGGTGTGGGGTCGCAGCCTCTCTCCCGATCAGAATGGGGAAGTGCCTACGGGTAGGTTGCAACCGCCACCCCCTTATTTTATCTTCTTTCCGTCTACCATGTCCCATGACTGCGGTGACCCAGCATACCACTACATGTGTAGTACACTATAGTCGTTGACATGACATCCACAGAACACCGTTCCGTAAATATCACATCCCTCAGAGTGGTACAACAGAAACATTGCGGGTCCATATTACAAACATACACACGTTATTATTATTACAATACTTGAAGTTCAGGACTTCCAAAAGATTCAACTTACAAACCAAAATATAAGTGTTTCAGCGGAAGTTTCAAATCTAAAACATAAACTCCAAATTGAGCTCAACAACTTATTGTTATATATTCTTCATGTTGCTCGGCTCAAGTGGATACTAGAACTATAGTAATTATTCGGACTCTTGGAACTCTCCTCCATAGACGATGTCGTAGTCTTCCCCTTCTACGGCTCCATATATGTTGGGCTCTTCATAGAAGACCTCCTCTTGACTCTCAGATGCATACATTGGAGTATCTTCGGGATTCTCAGAGTCTAAGCAAGGATTCAAAGGAAAGGATGAGTAACAGCGTTACTCAGCAAATTCATTATATGCAATCTAGGTTTGATGCTCTATCTACCACCTCGGACTATCAGTCTTTGGCACTATGCATTTTTCATAAATCTTTCTTCAAAGGTTGATTTTATAATAAAAAACTATGACCATCACCAGAACTTTCATGGAGTTCCTTTCCTGCCGCGTTCGTAGATCCTTCCCGGAACAGGGAGTAACAAGTTACAATTCTTACACTCTACATAGGTGCGTTTAGGGCATACATAAATATAATAATAAATACATTTATTATTGCCTCTAGGGCATATCTCCAACAGTTACAATTCTTACACTCTTCATAGGTGCGTTACTTTTCCCATGAGAGATCAACTCCTTGTTGCACAATCGGGCATACTTTCCCGTCCACAATTCCATGATGTGGGGCCCAGTAGTTGGTCCAAGCCAATCACTGCCCTCTTCGCGACCTCATATGTATGCATGATCCTCCGGGATGGCTCACCTTCATTAAGCCCCCTTTCGGGCAGGCTAAATCCCTAATGAGTTCCTGAAGACTCTATGACCTAGTGATGCCCGGAATAGTACCATTTACATGGACTAACTCCCTAAACACCATTCATAGATAATCTAGACACCAAAAGTGTGGGGCCTAAGGGTGCCCACCCATATGTTGGATCCACACAAGGAATCACAACGTCACGTTAAGGTAATCTTGCCTCCATACAAGAGGAAAAGGATACAACTGACTTCTCCGTCCCATTCCAAATCTCATGGTTAACGCGTAATATACGGCGCTAGAATCACTGATGTCATGGGTTATTAATCCCTAATTGTTTATCATTAGTGCAATTAGAACCTTAAGTTCTATTCCTCCATCATATCATCACTTAGGATGATATCTAAGATATAGTATCTTAAGAAAATATTGTTTTTTCTATAATATAGATGATAACACACAATTCGCAAATACTTTGATAAAGACTCTTCAAAGGATATGAGCAAGTGATGAACTTGCCTTGTGATGGCAAGGTAGTGAAGTCTGATGCTTGCACTAGACCTTGAGCTTCTATGTCTACAAAAACATCATTATTGCTGGTAAAATAAATATTTAAAGAAGCAAAATGATTATACAAAGTAATGTAATGCATCATTTAGCTTTATATGTATTCTTCCCCATTTATTTAAATTACAAAAATTCTTTTAATGAGAAAGAATTTATATTTTTTTTTAATATTTATTGAATATTGTATTCTTTTATTTTATTTTAATTTATTTGCCTTTATGTAATTAATAATTCCTTTAAGACTTTTCCTTAATTATAAAAAATTTGAAATCAAATATTTGTTTAGTATGTTTCTAAAATACTACAATATCAATATATAATGAAAGTGATTTTTATTTATTTTTATCATCTTTCAATAATTTTGTAAAATTCCATAAGGAATATATAAATTACAAAATTCTTAATAAAATTTATATGACTAAATTTTTATTTATTAATTCATTTGAATAGTTTGGATTATTGTGAATCCATAAATATTTTATTTATAATTTTTGGACATTTATTTTATTTTTTAGAATTTATTTAATTTCAGGGACATTTTGGTCCTTTTCCAATTATTAAAACAGGCTCTAAATGATTTGGGATGACTATTTGGTTTTATTGGGCCCTTGTGTCCTAGTATGGAAAATGCAACACAACACCCCGAAGGGGTATTGGCCCATTTTATCCCATCATTCTCTGTCTCTCTCTCGAGCTCACCCCTCTCCTCCTCCCCCGACCCCGTGGTTAGCGGTGTCACCGCCGGCGATTCACGCTGCCGTGGACCTCCCTAGCCACCGCCGTGGTGCAGGATGAGGTTGTCGGCCCCGCTCTTCCTTCCTGTATAGTTGTATTTGGACCTGGAGCCCTCATGCGTCCAGATCGATGTCGTTCCGAACCCTAGGATTTGGGGTTGGCTTCGGTGCTAACACCGTAGCTGCTGTCGTCTGCCGTGGTGCTGATCCTTGCCTCCAGGCGTGTCTATGATCGCCGTCGTGGCGTAGTGTGGGTTGCAGCACCCCCTTGGGGGTGCTCTCCGTGCCGCCGTGGTCGTTGGCCTCCTTTGCTTCCTCTTCTAATATACATCGAGGACCTCTGGTAAGTGGTTCCTCTTCCTCTTGTGCTCTTTGTGCAAGGCCATCCCATGCTAGATGTTGGTACTGGCCTTCCTGGTTATTGTCTTGTCCTGATTAAGATGATTGGTTCTGCTTAGGGTTCATACCCTGCTGTGGATTAGATATTTGATGAATTGGATCATGTATTGATGATCCTTGAACCTGTTAAGTGGTGACTTGCTGTGGATTACTGCTGATGGTTAGCTGTGTGATGCTAGTGGCTTATCAGATGATTCTATGGATTAAATTTTAGATGATTCTGATGGTAAAGTTGCTCTAGAAGCATTACTTGGTAAATCTAGTGGTTTAATATTTCACCACTTTCATTACTTGGTTGATGACAGTGAGTGTTGTGTGATGAAGTCACTGTCTTAGTATTGTTGACTTAAGAATTCATATATAGCTTGAGAACAAAATGGTTTTCTATAGTGAAGATATATATATATGAATATCCTGGTTATGATTCCTGTGATTAAGAACAGGAAAATGATTTATAGTTGGTTGGTTGTAGCTGTGAAGATTGGATTATTAACTTGCTTAGTTTAGAACTGTTCTTGTGACACCATCCTTGTATGGCACACAAGATTAGATTCTATAACTTGGTTTGGTCTTGTTTAAGCTTAAAATTGACTTGGCATTATAGATAAGTGGAATTATCTTTTCTTGCATCCCTAGAACCAATGATGTTGGTCTGAGGTTTAGGGATTTAGACCTCTATCTTGTTGATTCACATGAATTGGTTCTAGTAGTGATACCAGCTACTGTTTCTTGAATCAAAGTTGGGAAAAATGATGGTAGGCTTGATCACTTGTATAGATCCATAAGATTAATTCTAAAGTGCTACTCTTGTCTTAGAGATGTGCCTAGAGGTTTAATTCTTGGCTATATTCATTCTTGAATTGAAATATAGCTTGATAGCTTAGATCAATGATGTTGTTCTGAGATCTAAGTTGGAACCTTATACTTTTCTGATTGCTTTTAGTGTTTAAAACCTCAGTGATGGATTCACCCCACTTGGGTGCTTTCTGAGAGTTTGAGTAATAGACAGATCATGTATGCTTGTCTAATCTTAGACAGATAGATCATCTGATGGTCTATTTTACTCACCACACTTATTTGATGTTGGGGTTGCTAGTGATTGATCTTGTGGTGGCTTGATCTGGTGCTCTCCTAGTATTTCCAGCTCCTAGCTTGTCCTTGATCCAGCCCTTCACCTCCTGGTCCTGATGGCTTGATCTTGCTATCCACCTGATCTAATCCCTCCTTAAGTCACCATTTTGGTGGTGTGATTCAGGGTTTTGGTTGGTATGGTCTAGCTTGGCTTTGGCTTGGTTTAGTTGGTGGCTGCTGTGCTTGGTGTGTAAGAATAATGGAATGGTGTGGGGATTGGTTTCCCACGGCTGTGTTGATGGTTTTGTTTGCTTGTGCCGTTGTTGTGGTGCTGACAGCACACACCATGCAGTTTGGTGTGTGTGTTGCCTGTGTGCCTGCTGCACAATTGTGGATATGTTCTGAATTTTGAGAGTTACTGTTATCAGGTTACATTTTACCTGGTTGGTGAAACTTGCCCCTCCTTGCTGTTCATTTGACTTATGGCTTAAAATTATGAAAGATATATTCCTTCATATTGGTGAAACTTGCCCCTTAAATACTCAATGATGAAAAAGTGAACAGTGCACTTCACTGTCAACTCTGAGAGTAAAACAATTCTAATCCTAACTTTCTTTTTCGTTTAAGTTTCTGTTTATTTTGCAGGTACCAGATTTGAAGATCAAGATTTTAGTTTAGGTTTTTATTTTTCTTTATAGAATAGTCACTTGTAATAACTTCTCATATTCAATTGTAATATTTAATTTATTATTTTGTACTCTTTATTTTTTATTCTTTTGTAATAAAGATTGTACTTTTATCAATAAAGAAATGTTATTCTTTATTTGTTTTGTATTGTAAAGATTGTTTCTCATTTCATAAGTTACATTTTGTAACTCATTATTGAATGAAGTTTTTTTGGAATATTCATGTTATTGATTATCTTCTTTTATTTAAAGTTTGAGTTGTTATTGGTTAACTCTTAAATTAAATCAAATACTCAAATATCATTCAAAATCCTTTTTTAATTATAATTCAAACACTCTAGTTTTAAATTCCAATTTAATTTCCCAAAACACATAAATCCACAAAGATCATATCAAAGTCTATAACAATCATCCTTCAAGACTATACCTAATTTCAAAGTATGAAAGAAACTTTGATCACTTTAGGTTTTTATTTGGCGAAAAATTTACCCATATTTTCATAGATGAATCCATGCAATATCTCAAATTCCTAAATCTACCCTTCGTTGGTTCCTAAATGTTGGGATGTTACATACGTCCCCCCTTAAATTAAACTTCGTCCCAAAGTTTGTTGAGGTGTACCTGAATAGTTCTGGATATGCTTTTCTTAAATCCTCTTCTTTCTCCCAAGTAGCTTCCCTTTCAGGATGATGTTCCCACTATACTTTGCAGTACTTGATTGCTCTATTCCTCAACCTTTTCCAGTTTTCTTCCAAAACTTTACAGGGCTTTTCAACATAGGTCAAGTCTGCTTGTAGTTCTATCTCTTGATGTGTGATTGCATCATCTGGAACTTTCAAACATTTACGAAGTTGTGACACATGGGAAACATTATGCACTTGAGCCAATCTTGATGGTAACTCTAAAGCATAAGCTATAGTCCTGTTCTGACTCAATATCTTGAATGGTCCAATATATCTTGGACTCAATTTTCCTTTAACTCCGAACCTTTTCACCCCTTTCATTGGACTTACTTTCAAATATACCATGTCGCCCACTTCTGGATGCCAAGATCTTTGACTTTGATCATCATAACTTTTCTGCCTACTTTGAGCTATTTTCAGTCTATCCTTGATCTTATCAATGATATCTTGTCTTTCCTTGATATAGTCTGGTGCGAACTCCTTTCTACTTCCAGGCTCATACCAACATATTGGTGATCTACACTTCCTTCCATACAGAACCAGATATGGAGCTGCCTTCAGACTACTCTGATAGCTATTATTATAAGAAAATTCTGCCAATGGTAGATGATCTTCCCATGTACCTCCAAAATCTAATGCACAAGCTCTTAACATGTCTTCTGGTATTTGATTTGTTCTTTCTGTTTGACCTCCTGTCTCAGGATGATAGGTTGTGCTGAAATCTAACTTTGAACCAAGTGCTTCATGCAATTGCTTCCAAAATGCTGAAGTAAACACTGATCCCCTATCAGTTACGATCTTTTAGGCATTCCATGCTTACTTACTATCTCTTTGACGTAAACTTATACTAACTTCTCGACATTATCTTTCTGATTTACCGGAATAAAATTTGCACTTTTAGTGAGTCTGTCCACAATTACCCATATCATATCCTTCCGTTTAGGTGTCATGGGCAATCCTGTGATGAAGTCCATACCTATTTCCTCCCACATCCATTCGGTAATTTCCAAAGGTTGTAATGGTCCTGCTGGACTTTGATGTTCAGCCTTCACCCTTTGGAAAGTATGGCATTCTGATACATATTTAGCAATGTCCCTTTTCATGTTATTCCACCAGAATAGTTCTTTCAAATCCATATACATCTTAGTACTTCCGGGATGTATAGAATATGGTGTTTCATGTGCTTCTCTGAGTCTGACATCTCTAATCTCAGTCACATCTGGAACACAAAGACGGTCTTAAAACCATAAAGACTCATAATCTCCAAGGCAAAAAACTGATTTTTGCCCTTGAGATATCCTCCGAATTTCCTCAGCAATAAAAGGATCTTCTGCTTGATGTCTAAAAATTTCGTTCTTAAGATCACTGTCCTGCTCTACAACTACCAGTATAGTAGCTAATCCTCCAAGAACCTCTGTTCTAATGAATTGCAGTTCTAATCTTTCCAAGTCCATTTGTAACTCTTTTGGTAGCTCCCTATTGCTAGGTTGAATGTCTGCACTCTTCCTTCTTAAAGCATCAACTACAACATTTGCTTTCCCTGGAGTATAGTTGATTGTTAAATCATAATCTTTGATTAGTTCCAACCAACGCTTCTGTCTCATATTCAACTCCTTTTGAGTAAAGAAATATTTGAGACTTTTATGGTCAGTGTATAACTCACATCTGGCTCCATAAAGAAAATGCCTCCATCCTTTTAGCGCAAAAACCAGTGATGCTAACTCTAAATCGTGAGTTGGATAGTTGACTTCATGTGGTTTCAGTTGTCTTGAACCATAAGCAATCACCTTCCGATCTTGCATTAACACACAACCCAAACCTTCTTTAGATGCATCACAATATACTATAAAGTCTTTCCCTATTTTAGGAACTGCTAAGATTGAAGCTGTGGTTAACCTGGTCTTCAACTCCTGAAAATTTGCTTCACACTTCTCATCCCAATTGAATGGTGTATTCTTTCTTAACAATTTGGTCATTGGTCCAACTATTTTGGAGAAACCTTCAATGAATCTCCGGTAATAACCAGCCATTCCTAAGAAACCTCGAATTTGCTTCACATTGGTTGGTGCAGTCGACTCTAGTACTGACTGAACTTTAGATGGATTTACAGCAATTCCATCTTTACTGTTCACATGGCCGAGGAATTCTACCTCATCTAGCCAAAATTCACACTTACTGAACTTAGCATAAATTTTATGTTCCCTTAGTGTCTGCAATGCTATTCTCAAATGATCAGCATGCTCTTCCTTATCCTTGGAATATATCAGGATATCATCAATAAAAACTATGACGAACTTATCCAGATATGACATGAAGATTTTGTTCATCAGATTCATGAATATTGCTGGTGCATTGGTCAAACCAAATGGTACAACCAGGTATTCATGGTGTCCATATCTTGAGACAAATGTTGTCTTTGGAACATCTTTACGTTTGATTTTTATTTGATGGTATCCAAATCTTAAGTCGATCTTTGAAAATACTCCGGATCCTTTCACTTGATCAAACAAATCTTGAATCCTTGGTAAAGGATATTTATTCTTGATAGTAACGTTGTTCGGATTTCTATAATCACCACACATCCTTCTTCCACCATCCCTCTTATCCACAAAGATTACTGGTGTTCCCCATGGAGATACACTTTCCTGAATAAATCCTTTTCTGGCTAACTCATCAATTTGCTCTTTGAGTTCTTTTAATTCTTTGGGTCCCATCTTATATAGTGCTTGAGCTATTGGTGTTGTAACAGGAATTAGATCAATAGTGAACTCTATCTCCCGATCTCGTGGCATTCCGGGTAGCTCTGCTGGAAAAACATCTTGAAATTCACTTACTATAGGAATATCTTCCAATTTGACCTCTTTCCTCGAGTTCAACTACATATCCACCATGATATGACTGTGCTTATCTGCTTGGTAAACTATCCTTGCTCCACTTGGAGTTTTGATTGGGACAGTTTTCTCCTCACAATTTATCTGAGCTCCATGTTCCATCATCCAGTCCATCCCCAGCACTACTGCAATTCCCTTTAAAGGAATTACATAAAGGTCTGCAAAGTATGTACAACCACAGATCGAAATAACCTGATCTTTTTTAATGTGGCGTACAATCACATTTCCCCCTGACATAACTACGGTCATAGGGTTTTCTAACGTTTCCCTTCTAATCCCGAACTTATCACAGAATTCTTCAAAAACGAATGAAGTAGTTGCACCAGTATCAAATAGAACTTTGCCGGGATTGGTAAGGATATTGAGCGTACCTACCACTGCATGCTCCGAATTATCCACCTCCTCGAGGGTTGCACAGCTCAGTTTCCCGGCAGGTCTGTTCATCTTGCCATTGTTGTTCTTGCCATTATTTCCTCCTTTATTGGGTTGTCCATTACCTCCACTGGTTTGCCTTCCATCTCGAACTGTCCAACCTCCTTGTGGTTTGCTTGGACAATTGGGCTTGATGTGACCTCTCTGACCACAAGCATGGCATACAATTACTGGTTTCAGGCAATCCCTGCTCATATGCCTTGGAAGCTTGCAATTGTGGCATATAATATTCTTCGCGTTTGGATTGGCACTCCGATTGGAATTATTGTTATTATAAGGATTATTCCTTGGTTTGAATTCCATATTAGGCTTGGGCTTGCTTGCTTGTATCCTCTAGGTTTCCTTGTTAGATCTCTTCCTCCTATACTCTTGGACATTCTTGTAGTCATCTGTAATAGCTGCATCCATTAACTTATGATAAGTTTGCTTATTAGCCAACCTCAACTGCATCCTCACAAATGGATTTAATCCACGCAGGAAACGCTTCTTACTCTTTTCCTCCGTATTAACTTCTTCCTCAGCATAACGAGACAGTTGACTAAACTCTCGGATATACTTCATAACACTGGTATATCCCTGCTGAAGCTCCTCAAATTCTCTTCACTTCAATTCCACAACACTTTTCGGAACCTCTGCTTGAACTCCTCATAGGTGAACTCCCTTCCTGGTTGTTGCATGGCCAACTGATTCTCCCACCATGATGTTGCAGGTCCAGTCAGAAGATGAGTTGCATACCTCAATTTCTCCTCATCATTGCAACCTACAGTCTTCAGTTTTCTTTCTATATCTGCCAGCCAATCTTTTGCATCCATTTGTTCAGGAGCTAATGCAAAAGGTAACGGCCTTGCATTCTGGAAATCAGATAAACTCACTCCTCCTCCTTCAGGTGCCCTCTGATTTGCTCGTCCCAGCAACTCCTCCATGAACTTGTTCTAGGTCTCTTGCATCATTTGCATACACTGCATAAAGTTCTGCTCCATTAACAGCCTCATTGGTGGTGGTGATGGCAATGCTCCCTGATTTGCAGCATCTGCATCGACCTTCTCCTTGGCCTCTTGTTCCATCCGCTGCTGCTCAGTTTTGATTTCTACACCCGTATCCATGAACCTCTAATCCTGCAACATAAAGCGAATACTCATAATTACATCATGCACATGTGTTCTGAGCTCGACTTTACACACAACTAGTCACACAATGAAGATCCAAAGAAAATCCAAATATGCATTTCACATATTATACATAATATCATAATAATACAAAGTCATTACAACATATACCATATAGGTATAATCACAACACTACCTTATTTATCTAAATATCTTATTTCTTAGGATACAATACACGGTACTTGATACCTCTAACTAGTTGCCTACTTCTAGTAGTAACCACGGTCATCATACATGCCTAAAGTCCAACCGTGATGACGTGTCATTCGTCACACAGTTTGTGGAACAAATGGCCTTCCAGAAGGAACATACTCAGTATCTGAAGTGTCAGGACTTGAGTCATTACTCAACCTGAGCGCATTGAATCCCTCCAGCTCAGCTGAAAAGTCTTCAGAAACATATTCAACATTATCTCCCACCTGCATCTCCTGAGCTTCATTCCTTGAGTTGTCAACAGGATACGCAGATCCTACTGCTTCCCAGGTGCTCCTTTGGGCAAGATTGTTAAACACTGGATAATGTATATTCCCTGGGTTTTGAGAAGATGTTGATGATTCAAACACTCTCTCCTCAGGATCTTCTTCTTCATCCTGATTGTCTATCGACATGGCATTTCTACTGCTGTTACTAGGGTTAATTCTTGCACCCATCTAGCTAGATTGTCCAACATTTCTGTCAGAACCATCTGTGGACATCTGCTGTTCGTAAGATCCTTCATATGATCCCCTTCTCCAACCATCAGAATTCTCAATAGGAAGTTCTAAATCAGAACCATCCCTGAAACCTGTGGTACTGCATACCTCATATCCATAGTAGGATCATGTATAGGTTCAGGACTTGGTGAATAAGGATATGGTACAAAAGATTCAGGATCTATAGGTATATCCTTAAAGATAGGTGTTGCACTACTACTACTTGCTTCCTTCTCCAACTGGATTGCTAACTGCTTCCTTCTTTCTGGATCAGTTAGATCCTCTAATATGTCATTTTTAACTTCGACAATCACTTGATGTGTCTTATAAAAAGATGCAACGAGTATTCGGTATCTATCCATAAACTTGGAAGCTAACTTAGGATGCTTCTTAACCAAAGTAAGATGATCCGGTATATGCTTTGAGTCTATAGAATCATGAGTTATCACAGAAAATGTGCTACCTTCTAACTCCTTGGCTTTATGCTCCCGGATATTGGATATCGCCTCCACAACAGCAACATGATATGCTGCTAAGTGACTCCTACCTTCACCTATAGGTAGATCGTGATATAATCCAAGCTCCTCTGGAAGTTGGATACTCACATGATACTTGGATAACATCCGGCCATCATGGTAGGTTATAGTGTTCACTGGAATTCTAGTTGGACAACTAAAAATCTTTAAAAGTAGACGAAGTTGGTCTGTGAATGATCCTTGGTAATCATCAAGAGTCTCCTCTTTCCTTACCAAAGTCTGTTTTGGAAACTTTGGTGCCATAACTCTGTATATCAGAAAAATAGTTTTGATTAGTAACCAATAATATTTTGCATCATAACAAAGAATTATCGCACTAAAACATATAACAGAATATTCTCATTTGAATACCCATTATATTACTTTTAGAGAATTCTTTATCGTTGCTACACTCTCCTACAGGTAATACCCTTACTAGGTTTCCAACCTAAGGTCAAAGCAATTTGCTCTGATACCAACTGTGGTGACCCAGCATACCACTACATGTGTAGTACACTATAGTCGTTGACATGACATCCACAGAACACCGTTCCGTAAATATCACATCCCTTAGAGTGGTACAACAGAAACATTGCGGGTCCATATTACAAAAATACACACGTTATTATTATTACAATACCGGAAGTTCAAGACTTCCAAAAGATTCAACTTACAAACCAAAATATAAGTGTTTCAGCAGAAGTTTCAAATTTAAAACTTAAACTCCAAACTGAGCTCAACAACTTGTTGTTATATATTGTTCATGTTGCTCGGCTCAAGTGGCTACTAGAACTATAGTAATTATTCGGACTCTTGGAACTCTCCTCCATAGACGATGTCGTAGTCTTCCCCTTCTACGGCTCCATATAGGTTGGGCTTTTCATAGAAGACCTCCTCTTGACTCTCAGATGCATACATTGGAGTATCTTCGGGATTCTCAGAGTCTAAGCAAGGATTCAAAGGAAAGGATGAGTAACAGCGTTACTCAGCAAATTCATTATATGCAATCTAGGTTTGATGCTCTATCTACCACCTCGGACTATCAGTCTTTGGCACTATGCAGTTTTAAAAAATCTTTCTTCAAAGGTTGATTTTATTATAAAAATCTATGACCATCATCCTTCACAGGTTAACCAGAACTTTCATGGAGTTCCTTTCCTGCCGCGTTTGTAGATCCTTCCCGGAACAGGGAGTAACAAGTTACTGTAGGGGTTCGTAGCATGGAAAACAAAAAATTTCTACCGCATGCAAACAAACAAGCCAAGATCCATCTACTAGATTGTAGCAACAAGTCGATAGAGGTACTCACCCTCGAAGATTCCAAAGCGGCTAACGAGAGCGGATTCTCGTGGGTGATGTAGTCGTACTCTTGCCGATCTCAAGAGCGTGTAGACGATCCTTCCGGCGCTGCGTTCCGGCAGCGCTTCCGCAGTCGATCACACGTTCGGTACTCGATGAAGACCTTCCTATCCCTTGTTCCATCAGGAAACGGAGGTTGTATCACTCTCCTCGCGATTCCGGCAGCACGACAGCGTGGTACCGGAAGTAGAGGGGAGATCTCGCAGGGCTTCGCCTTAAGCCGGAGCGAGTATGGTGGACTATGATAGTAGGCCTTGGCGATCTAGGGTTTAGAGGCACCAAGGGAGGAGGCTAGGCCGGCGGCTAGGGCTTGGGGAGATCCCCAACTCGGCGGCTAGGGCAAACCCTAGGGCGGCGGCGACTTGTGGTGGCCGGCGGCTAGGGCTAGGGGTTTTGTGGAGAGAGGTGTAGGGAAGAGGGGCAACCTTGCCCCTCCTTTTATAGGTGGGAGGGCGCCGGCCAAGACGATGGATTCCACCCCCAAGTCGGCCTCCTTGGCCGGCGGGTGGAGGGAGAGGAACTCCTCCCCAAGTAGGTTTCCTACTCTCCCTCCACCAAGCAAAACTGTCGTTTGACTTTTCAAATTGGTGTTTGACTTTTCAAACTAGGATTTGATTTATCCCTTTACTTTGCTCAGCCATGATACCTAGTACATGATGCAACCATTCCACATTGTCATGACACATTCATGTACCCTTCCCCTCCGGAGTGCCGGACCTTCCGGAACCTTCTAGAACATTCCCGATGAAAACACCGGAATCATTCCCCAACTCCGAAACAAGACTTTCCTTATATGAATCTTATTCTCCGGACCATTATGGATCTCCTCGTGATATCCCGGATCCCATCCGAGACTCCGAACAACATTCAGTCTCTTCCTCATCATTCCATAACTACTCAACAACATCAAATCCTTAAGTGTGTCTCCCTACGGTTCGTGAATTATGCGGACATGATCGAGACACTTCTCCGAACAATAACCAATAGAGGAATCTGGAAATTCAAATGGATCCCACATATTTCTACGATTACTTTGTGATCAAATGAACCACTTACATACGATACCAATTTCCCTTTGTCTCATGATAGTTTACTTATCCGAGGTTTTGATCGTCGGTATCTCTGCATACCTAGTTCAAACTCGTTACCGATAAGTACTCTTTTCTCGTTCCCGTGGTATGTGATACCTTGTGATCCAGTCACATGCTTGCAAGCTAATTGGATGACATTCCACCGAGAGGGCCCAGAGTATATCTATTTGTCATATGGATGGACAAATCCCACTCTTGATTCATGTGTCTCAACCCATACTTTCCGAACACTCAATGCCATCTTTATAGCCACCTAGTTACGGTGTGGTGTTTGATGTCATCAAAGCATCCTCCCGGTGATGGTGATAAGCATGATCTCATGGTCTAAGGAATTAGGTTACTATGTATCAGAAAGCTTATAGCAATTGAACTATTATAATGACTTGATCTTTATGCTACGCTTATCTATAGGAGTATGTCCATCATACCATTCTCCTAATGATATGATCTTGTTGTTAATAACATCTCAATGTTCATGATAGGGAAACCACAATCATCTATTAACCAACAAGCTAGTATTATAAAGAGGCTTTACTAGGGACTCTAATTTAGTTTACAAATCACACAAGTATTAATGTTTCCTTGTTAATATTGTTATAGCATGAATGTAAATATTTATCATAAACACAAATATATAATAATAACTACATTTATTATTGCCTCTAGGGAATATCTCCAACAGTCTCCCACTTGCACTAGAGTCAACTAATCTAGATTACATGGTAATATACCGAACACCCATGGCAGTTTGGTGTTGGTCATGTTTTGACCTCGGGAGAGGTTTAGTCAACGGATCCGCCACATTCAGATGTGTGTGTACTTTGCAAATCTTTATGTCACCATCTTGGAGATGTTCTCGAATAGCGTGAAAACGTAGCTTGATGTGCTTTAGCTTCTTGTGTGACCTTGGTTCTTGCGCATTGGCTATGGCTCCCATGTTATCACAGTAGATAGACATTGGGTCCAGCGCACTTGGAACCACACCGAGCTCTATAATGAACTCCTTCATCCATATCGCTTCTTGTGAAGCCTCCGAAGCAGCTATGTATTCCGATTCAATTGAAGATCTCGCCACAACGCTTTGCTTTGCACTCCTACAGCTAACTGTTGCACCATTCAAAGTAAATATGTATCTAGATTGTGATTTATAATCATCCGGATCGGTGTTCCAACTAGCATCAGTGTAACCATTAACAACGAGCTGTTCATCACCTCCATAAGAAAGAACCATATCCTTAGTTCTTCTCAAGTACTTAAGGATGTTTTTTACCGCTGTCCAATGATCCACTCCTGGATCACTTTGATATTTGCTAGTTAAACTAACAGCATATGCAATGTCGGGTCTAGTACATAGCATGGCATACATTAGAGATCCTATGGCTGAGGCATAGGGAGTCTTACTCATCCTTTCTCTATCTTCTGTCGTTGCTGGACTTTGAGTTTTACTCAAAGTCGTATTGGGCAACATGGGCAAGAACCGTTTCTTGTTATCTTCCATTCCAAACCTCTTTAGAACTTTGTCCAAATATGTACTTTGTGACAATGATATTTGGCGTCTCGATCTATCTCTATAAATCTTTATGCCTAATATGTAAGCTGCTTAGCCAAGATCTTTCATTGAAGAACTATTATTCAAATATTCCTTGACACTATTAAGAAGGTCTACATCATTCCCAATCAACAATATGTCATCTACATATAGTATTAAGAATGCTACAGAGCTCCCACTCACTTCCTTATAAATACAAGCTTCTCCATAAGTTTGTATAAAACCAAAACTTTCGATTACCTTATCAAAACGTTGATTCCAACTTCAGGATGCTTACTTCAACCCATATATGGACGTTGAAGTTTGCATACCTTGTTAGCGTCTTTAGGATCGACAAAACCTTTGGGTTGCATCATATACAACTCTTCATCAATGTCTCCATTGAGGAACGCCGTTTTGACATCCATCTGCCATATCTAATAATCGTAATATGCAGTTATTGCTAACATAATCCTCACAGACTTTAGCTTCGCTGCTGGTGAGAAAGTCTCATCGTAGTCAACTCCTTGAATTTGTCGAAACCCTTTTGCGACAAGTCGAGCTTTATAGACAGTAACATTACCATCAGCATCTGTTTTCTTCTTGAAAATCCATTTGTTCTCGACAGCCTTCCGGCCATCCGGTAAGTCCACCAAAGTCCATACTTGGTTTTCGTACATGGATCCAATTTAGGATTTCATGGCATCTTGCCATTTATTGGAATCTGGGCTCATCATTGCTTCCTCATATGTCGCAGGGTCATCGGTGTTGTCCACCAACATGACACTCATAACGGGATCATACCAATTAGGAGTGGTACGAGTTCTCGTTGACCTGCGAGGCTCTGTAGCAAGTTCAACCGAAGTTTCATGATCATCATCATTAGCTTCCTCTCTTATTGGTGTAGGCGCCACATGAACTTCTTCCGGTGCTGCGCTACTCGTAAGTTCGAGAGAAGGTTCAATAACCTCGTCGAGTTCTACTTTCCTTCCAGTCACTTCTTTCGAGAGAAATTCCTTTTCTAGAAAGGATCCATTCTTGGCAACGAAGATTTTGCCTTCGGATCTATGATAGAAGGTATACCCAATAGTTTCCTTCGGGTATCCTATGAAGACGCATTTTTCCACTTTGGGTTCAAGCTTGTCCGGTTGTAACTTCTTTACATAGGCTTCGCAGCCCCAAACTTTAAGGAACGAAAATTTAGGTTTCTTCCCAAACCATAATTCATACGGTGTTGTTTCAACGGATTTAGATGGTGCCCTATTTAAAGTGAATGCGGCTGTTTCTAATGCATAACCCCAAAATGATAGCGGTAAATCTGTAAGTGACATCATAGAACGAACCATATCTAAGAGAGTTCGATTACGACGTTCGGACACACCATTACGCTGTGGTGTTCCCGACGGTGTCAATTGTGAAAGTATTCCGCAGTTCTTCAAATGCTCGCCAAACTTATAACTTAGATATTCACCTCCACGATCAGATCATAGAAATTTAATCTTCTTGTTACGTTGATTATCCACCTCACTTTGAAATTCCTTAAACTTCTCGAAAGTTTCGGACTTATGTTTCATGAAATAGATATACCCATATCTAATCAAGTCATCCGTGAAGGTAAGAACATAACGATAACCACCGCGCAATGCTACACTCATTGGACCACACACATCGGTATGTATGATTTCCAATAAGTCCGTAGCTCGCTCCATCATACCAGAAAATGGAGTCTTAGTTATTTTACCCATCAGACATGCTTCGCATCTTTCAAGTGATTCAAAATCAAGTGATTCAAGAAGTCCATCGGAATGGAGTTTCTTCATACGCTTCACTCCAATGTGACCAAGACGACAGTGCCACATATAGGTCGAGTTATCACTCAATTTCAAACATTTAGCTTCAATGTTATTAATATGTGTATTTCCACTATCGAGATTCAATAAGAATAGACCATCTATCAAAGGTGCATGTGCATAAAACATATTACTCATATAAATCGAACAACCATTATTCTCGGACTTAAACAAGTAACCGTCTCGCAATAAACAAGATCCCGATATAATGTTCATGCTTAACGCAGGTACCAAATAACAATTATTTAAGTATAAAACTAATCCCGATGGTAGATGAAGAGGTAGCGTGCCGACCGCGATCACATCAACCTTTGATCCATTTCCAATGCGCATCGTCACATCGTTCTTCGCTAGCTTCCGTTTATTCTGCAGCACCTGTTTCGAGTTACAAATATGAGCAACCGAACCAGTATCAAATACCCAGGCACTACTACGAGTACTAGTGAGATACACATCATTAACATGTATATCGGATATACCTTTCTTCTTGATGTTGCCATTCTTCAAATCCTCCAAGTAATTTGGGCAATTCCGCTTCCAGTGACCTTCTCCCTTGCAGTAAAAGCACTCAGTATCAGGCTTAGGTCCAGCCTTGGTCTTCTTCGTCGGTGCGGCAACTTTCTTACCACCCTTCTTGAAGTTTCCCTTTTTCTTAGACTTGCCTTTCTTGAACTTGGTGGTCTTATTGACCAACAACACTTGATGCTCTTTCTTGATCTCCACTTCTGCAGATTTCAACATGGAGAAGAGTTCTGGCAACTGCTTGTTCATGCTTTGCATATTGTAGTTCATCACAAAGTTCTTGTAACTTGGTGGCAGTGATTGGAGTACACGGTAAATCCCCAAAGCATTAGGAATCACTATACCCAAGCTTTGGAGTTTGTTTGTGTGCCCAGACATCTTAAGCACATGCTCACTGACGGAGCTGCCCTCTTCCATCTTGCAGTTAAAGAACTTTTCAGAAGCCTCATAACTCTCAACTGCCACGTGAGTCTCAAATATCAATTTGAGTTCCCGGACAATATCATGTGGGTCATGGTTATCAAACCTTTTCTCAAGCTCCGATTCCAAACCATAAAAGATAGCACACTGAACTGTGGAGTACTGATTCTTCCGAGCGAGGTAAACATTCTTTACTTCATCGGTAGCATCATCTGCAGGCGGGTCACCCAGCGGTGCATCCAGCACATAGGTCAAATTACCAGCATTGAGGACAATCCTCAAATTGCGGAACCAATCCGCGAAGTTGCTTCCATTGTTTTTCAACTTTTCTTTCTCTAGGAACGCATTAAAATTGATGGTAGGGGCCGCCATTGATCTACAACATAATTTCAATAGTTTAGACTAAGTTTATGACAAATTGAGTTCTAATTAATAGTTAAATTAATCTAGGTGAACTCCCACTCAAAACAATATCCCTCACATTGTTTTAGTGATCACACGAACCAAATCCACCACATCAAACCGATCATCACGTGAGTTGATGTAGCTTCAATGGCGAACAATCGACATGTTCATCATATCTACTATATGATTCATGCTTTACCTTTCGGTGATCCGTGTTCCGAGACCATGTTTGTACATGATAGGCTCGTCAAGATCAAACCTTAGCTTCCGCATGAGCAAATCTGGCTTGCTCATGTTGTATACACTTTCAGAATCTAACACACCCGATCATCACGTGGTGCTTCGAAACAACAAGCTTTAGCAACGGTGCTTACTAAGGATGAACACTTTAAAACTTGAAATTTATGTGCATGAGGGATCATCTTATAATGCTACCGTCGTTAACTAAGAATTACAAGATGCATAAAGGATTAACATCACATGCAATTCATAATATGTGATATGATATGGCCTTTCTTCTTATGCTTCCGATCTCCATCCTCAAGCACGAACATGATCTCCATCATCACCGGTATGGCGTCAAGGTCAATGGCGCCGCTTCATGGTTGTCGTCCACCAGCTTCAACTATTACAACTACTTTGAATAGACACGCATGTCTTAACAGAAATTAAAGACAACCATATGGCTCCTGCCGGTTGCCAACTTACAATAAGGAACATTGCATACATCAAATATAATCACAATCATGGACATATACATCACAGCACACCCCTGCAAAACAAAGTTAGACACCTCTAATTTTCTTTGCATATTTTACGTGGTTTGGGGATTTCAATAAGTGTCGATCTAACTTACGAACAGGAACCACAACGTTGGTGTTTGAACTATCAAGTGCCCGTTGTAAATTGGATCTATACTATAATGGGAGAGACAGACACCCGCAAAGCCACTTATGCAATACAAGTTGCATGTTGAGCGTGGAGCAAGTCTCATGAACGATGTCATGTAAGGTTAGCCCGGGCCGCTTCATCCCATCATACCGCAAGATGCAAAGTACACAAGAAGCAATTGATAATAAAAGCACCACCGCCCATAATGACCATTGTGCTCTACTCGTGCAACAGATCTACATATAGACACGGCTCTGATACCACTGTAGGGGTTCGTAGCATGGAAAACAAAAAAATTCTACCGCATGCAAACAAACAAGCCAAGATCTATCTACTAGATTGTAGCAACAAGTCGATAGAGGTACTCACCCTCAAAGATTCCAAAGCGGTTAACGAGAGCGGATTCTCGTGGGTGATGTAGTCGTACTCTTGCCGATCTCAAGATCGTGTAGACGATCCTTCCGGCGCTGCGTTCCGGCAGCGCTTCCGCAGTCGTTCACACGTTCGGTACTCGATGAAGACCTTCCTCTCCCTTGTTCTAGCAGGCAGCGGAGGTTGTAACACTCTCCTCGTGATTCCGGCAACATGACGGCGTGGTACCGAAAGTAGAGGGGAGATCTCGCAGGGCTTCGCCTTAAGCCGGAGCGAGTATGGTGGACTATGAGAGAGGCCTTGGCGATCTAGGGTTTAGAGGTACTAAGGGAGGAGTCTAGGCCGGCAGCTAGGGCTTGGGGAGAGTCCCAACTCGGCGGCTAGGGAAAACCCTAGGGCGGCGGCGACATGTGGTGGCCGACGGCTAGGGCTAGGGTTTTGGTGGAGAGAGGTGTAGGGAAGAGGGGCACCCCTGCCCCTCCTTTTATAGGTGGAAGGGCGCCGGCCAAGGGGAGGGAGTCCTCCCCCAAGTCGGCCTCCTTGGCCGGCGGGTGGAGTGAGAGGAACTCCTCCCCAAGTAGGTGTCCTACTCTCCCTCCACCAAGCAAAACTGTCGTTTGACTTTTCAAATTAGCGTTTGACTTTTCAAACTAGGATTTGATTTATCCCTTTATTTTGCTCAGCCATGATACCTAGTACATGATGCAACCATTCCACATTGTCATGACACATTCATGTACCCTTCCCCTCCGGAGTGCTGGACCTTCCGGAACCTTCTAGAACATTCCTGATGAAAACACCGGAATCATTCCCCAACTCCGAAACAGGACTTTCCTTATATGAATCTTATTCTCCGAACAATTCCGGATCTCCTCGTGATATACCAAATCCCATCCGAGACTCCGAACAACATTCAGTCTCTTACTCATCATTCCATAACTACTCAACAACATCGAATCCTTAAGTGTGTCTCCCTATGGTTCGTGAATTATGCGGACATGATTTAGACACTTCTCCAAACAATAACCAATAGAGGAATCTGTAAATTCATATGGCTCCCACATATTTCTACGATTACTTTGCGATCGAATGAACCACTTACATACAATACCAATTTCCTTTTGTCTCACGATAGTTTACTTATCCGAGGTTTTGATCGTCGGTATCTCTGCATACCTAGTTCAACCTCATTACCGATAAGTACTCTTTTCTCGTTCCCGTCGTATGTGATCCCTTGTGAGCCAGTCACATGCTTGCAAGCTAATTGGATGACATTCCACCGAGAGGGCCCAGAGTATATCTATCTGTCATATGGATGGACAAATCCCACTCTTGATTCATGTGTCTCAACCCATACTTTCCGAACACTCAATGCCATCTTTATAGCCACCAAGTTATGGTGTGGTGTTTGATGTCATCAAAGCATCCTTCCGGTGATGGTGATAAGCATGATCTCATGGTCTAAGGAATTAGGTTACTATGTATCAGAAAGCTTATAGCAATTGAACTATTATAATGACTTGATCTTTATGCTACGCTTATCTATAGGAGTATGTCCATCATACCATTCTCCTAATGATATGATCTTGTTGTTAATAACATCTCAATGTTCATGATAGGTAAACCACAATCATCTATTAACCAACAAGCTAGTATTATGAAGAGGCTTTACTAGGGACACTAATTTAGTTTACAAATCACACAAGTATTAATGTTTCCTTGTTAATATTGTTATAACATGAATGTAAATATTTATCATAAACACAAAAATATAATAATAAATACATTTATTATTGCCTCTAGGGCATATCTCCAACAGTTACAATTCTTACACTTTGCATAGGTGCGTTACTTTTCCCATGAGAGATCAACTCCTTGTTGCACAATCGGGCGTACTTTCCTGTCCACAATTCCATGATGTGGGGCCCAGTAGTTGGTCCAAGCCAATCACTGCCCTCTTTGCGATATCATATGTCTGCATGATCCTCCGGGCTGGCTCACCTTCGTTAAGCCCCCTTTCGGGCAGGCTAAAACCCTGATGAGTTCCCGAAGACTCTATGACCTAGTGATGCCCGGAATAGTACCATTTACATGGACTAACTCCCTAAACACCATTCATAGATAATCTAGACACCAAAAGTGTGGGGCTTAAGGGTGCCCACCCATATGTTGTATCCACACAAGTAATCACAACATCACGTTAAGGTCGTCTTGCCTCCATACAAGAGGAAAAGGATACAACTGACTTCTCCGTCCCATTCCAAATCTCATGGTTAACGCGTAATATACGGCGCTAGAATCACTGATGTTATGGGTTATTAATCCCTAATTGTTTATCATTAGTGCAATTAGAACCTTAAGTTATATTGCTCCATCATATCATCACTTAGGATGATATCTAAGATTTAGTATCTTAAGAAAATATTTTTTTCCATAATATAGATGATAACACACAATTCGCAAATACTTTGATAAAGACTCTTCAAAGGATATGATCAAGTGATTAACTTGCCTTGTGATGTCAGGGTAGTGAAGTCTGATGCTTGCACTGGACCTTGAGCTTCTATGTTTACAAAAACATCATTATTGCCCGGTAAGGACAATATTTACAGAAGCAAAATGATTATGCAAAGTAATGTAATGCATCATTTAGCTTTATATGTATTCTTCCCTATTTATTTAAAGTATAAAATTCTTTTAATGAGAAAGAATTTATAAATATTTTTTTAATATTTATTGAATATTGTATTCTTTTATTTTATTTTAATTTATTTGCCTTTTATTTAATTAATAATTCCTTTAAGACTTATCCTTAATTATCAAAAATTTGACATCAAATATTTGTTTAGTATTTTTCTAAAATACTACAATATTAATATATAATGAAAGTGATTTTTATTTATTTTTATCATCTTTCAATAATTTTTTAAAATTCCATAAGTAATATATAAATTACAAAAGTCTTAATAAAATTTATATGTATAAAATTTTATTTCTTAATTTATTTGAATAGTTTGGATCATTGTGAATCCATAAATATTTTATTTATATTTTTTGGACATTTATTTTATTTTTTAGAATTTATTTAAATTTAGGGGCATTTTGGTCTTTTTCCAATTATTAAAACAGGCTCTAAATGATTTGGGCTGGCTATTTGGTTTTATTGGGCCCATGTGGCCCAGTAGGGCAAAGGCAAAACAACACCATGAAGGGGTATTGGCCCATTCCATCCCATCATTCTCTGTCTCTCTCTCTCGAGCTCACCTCTCTCCTTCTCCTCCCTCGACCCCGTGGTCAGCGGTGTCACCGTCGGTGATTCACGAGGCCGTGGACCTCCCTGGCCGCTACCGTGGTGCAGGATGAGGTTGTCGTCCCCGCTCTTCCTTCCTGTCCAGTTGGATTTGGACCTGGAGCCCTCCCGTGGCCAGATTGATGTTGTTCTGAACCCTAGGGTTTGGGGTTGGCTTCGATGCTGACGCCACCGCTACTGTCATGTGCCGTGGTGCTGATCCTTGCCTCCAGGCATGGCTATGGCCGCCGCCGTGGCGTGGTGTGGGTTGCAGCGCCCCTTGGGGGTGCTCCCCGTGCCGTCGTGGTCGTCGGCCTCCTCTTCTTCCTCTTCTAGTCTACAGCGAGGACCTCTGGTAAGTGGTTCCTCTTCCTCTTGTGATCTCTGTGCTAGGCCATCCCATGCTAGATGTTGGTACTAGCCTTCCTGGTTACTGTCTTGTCCTGATTAAGATGATTGGTTCTGCTTAGGGTTCATACCCTGCTGTGGATTAGATATTTGATGAATTGGATCATGTATTGATGATCCTTGAACCTGTTAAGTGGTGACTTGTTGTGGATTACTGCTGATGGTTAGCTGTGTGATGCTAGTGGATCATCAGATGATTCTATGGATTAAATTTTAGATGATTCAGATGGTAAAGTTGCTCTAGAAGCAATACTTGGTAAATCTAGTGGTTTAATATTTCACCACTGTCATTACTTGGTTGATGACAGTGAGTGTTGTGTGATGAAGTCACTGTCTTAGTACTATTGTCTTAAGAATTCATAAATAGCTTGAGAACAAAATGGTTTTCTATAGTGAAGATATATATATATATATGAATATCCTGGTTATGATTCCTATGATTAAGAACAGGAAAATGATTTATAGTTGGTTGGTTGTAGCTGTGAAGATTGGATGCTTAACTTGCTTAGTTTAGAGCTGTTCTTGTGACACCATCCTTGTATGGCACACAAGATTAGATTCTATAACTTGGTTTGGTCTTGTTTAAGCTTAAAATTGACTTGGCATTATAGATAAGTGGAATTATCTTTTCTTGCATCCCTAGAACCAATGATGTTGGTCTGAGGTTTAGGGATTTAGACCTCTATCTTGTTGATTCACATGAATTGGTTCTGGTAGTGATACCAGCTACTGTTTCTTGAATCAAAGTTGGGAAAAATGATGGTAGGCTTGATCACTTGTATAGATCCATAAGATTAATTCTAAGGTGCTACTCTTGTCTTAGAGATGTGCCTAGAGGTTTAATTCTTGGATATATTCATTATTGAATTGAAATATAGCTTGATAGCTTAGATCAATGATGTTGTTCTGAGATCTAAGTTGGATCCTAATACTTTTCTGATTGCTTTTAGTGTTTAAAACCTCAGTGATGGATTCAACCCACTTGGGTGCTTTTTGAGAGTTTGAGTAATAGACAGATCATGTATGCTTGTCTAATCTTAGACAGATAGATCATGTGATGGTCCATTTTACTCACCACACTTATTTGATGTTGGGTTGCCAGTGATTGATCTTGTGGTGGCTTGATCTGGTGCTCTCCTAGTATTTCCAGCTCCTAGCTTGTCCTTGATCCAGCCCTTCACCTCCTGGTCCTGATGGCTTGATCTTGGTCTTGCTATCCACCTGATCTACCCCCTCCTTAAGTCACCATTTTGGTGGTGTGATTCAGGGTTTTGGTTGGTATGATCTAGCTTGGCTTTGGCTTGGTTTAGTTGGTGGCTGCTATGCTTGGTGTGTAAGAACAATGGAATGGTGTGGGGATTGGTTTCCCACGACTGTGTTGATGGTTTTGTTTGCTTGTGCTGTTGTTGTTGTGGTGCTGACAGCACACACCATGCAGTTTGGTGTGTGTGCTGCTTGTGTGCCTGCTACACAGTTGTGGATATGTTCTGAATTTTGAGAGTTACTGTTATCAGTTACATTTTACCTGGCTGGTGAAACTTGTCCCTCCTTATTGTTTATTTGACTTATGGCTTAAAATTATGAAAGATACATTCTTTCATATTGGTGAAACTTGCCCCTTAAATACTCAATGATGAAAAAGTGAACAGTGCACTTCACTGTCAACTCTGATAGTAAAACAATTCTAATCCTAACTTTCTTTTTCGTTTAAGTTTCTATTTTTTTTGCAGGTACCAGATTTGAAGATCAAGATTTTAGTTGAGGCTTTTATTTTTCTTTATAGAATAATCACTTGTAATAACTTCTAATATTCAATTGTAATCTTTAATTTATTCTTTTGTACTCTTTATTTTTTATTCTTTTGTAATAAAGATTGTACTTTTATCAATAAAGAAATATTATTCTTTATTTGTTTTGCTATTGTAAAGATTGTTTCTCATTTCATAAGTTACATTTTGTAACTCATTATTGAATGAAGTTTTTTTGGAATATTCATGTTATTGATTATCTTCTTTTATTTAAAGTTTGAGTTGTTATTGGTTAACTCTTAAATTAAATCAAATACTCAAATATCATTCAAAATCCTTTTTAATTATAATTCAAACACTCTAGTTTTAAATTCAAATTTCATTTCCCAAAACACATAAATCCACAAAGATCATATCAAAGTCTATAACAATCATCCTTCAAGACTATACCTAATCTCAAAGTATGAAAAAAACTTTGATCACCTTAGGTTTTTATTTGGCGCAAAATTTACCCACATTTTCACAGATGAATGCATGCAATATCTCAAATTCCTAAATATCCTTCGTTGGTTCCTAAATGTTGGGATGTTATAGTGACCCGTAGAGCGGGATGAGCACACATGTGGGTGATAGCCGGGTTACATCTTTACTTTGACAAGTTCGCCCTTGCCGACTCCCATCCCAGGGAGGGTAATCATGGGGCGAAGCTTACTTCTGTTCTCTGGGGGTGGTCATCGTCTTTATCCCACCGCTCCGCGGAGGGAGGTGCAAACCGTGGTGACCAAACTAGGCACTCCCGGTAAGCAGACGTTTGGCCAAGACCCCATTCCCGGGAGTTACTCGACACCTCTGTCCAGTCGCCATGCGGGGAAGGTGCAGATCGTGGGTGAGCCTAGAGGCTCACCCAAGAAACGTAGGTGCGGAGGGTCCAAGGATTCTGTACGCTTGCTCGTCCATGGTGGTGCCCCTAGGAGAGCCAATCCGAGAAAGATGCGACCATTCTTAACGCGATTTCCGTTAGCGAGGCAACCTGGATGAACGATGATCAATATGAGTTCGCGACAAACCACTTCATTCGTGTCCATCCACGTGATCTATCTCTGGAGACAATACTTGCGCTACGGAGCTTGTCGTTTGCATAAGACTGTGTTCTCTGAGGAGGGCACCGATAGATGTAAAATGCATCCATAAACTTTGTAGTTTATTGTGCCTAATTCTTCATTATCTTGCAACTTTAATATATTTATTAGGACTAACCTATTAATAAATTCATTCATTTTGTTACGAACTTATATAAAAATACTTTTAGATATTTGTATTTTTAAAAAATCTTATAATTTAGAATGGAGGAAGAAGTAGTTTTACTTTTTTAGGGAAACAGCTAGCACTCCGTCCTGCTGCGAGCTCTATTGATCATATAATAATTACATCGTCAATTAACGAAGATTTAATAAAACTTGACGGTTCATCTATCCAAACAGATGGTAGTGATCCCGTCTCTCTCGCTAGACAATTTGCAACGGCATTAACCTCCCTATTACAGAAACTAAATTCACATTTAGAGAAAGTAGAAGCTTGCACATAAATATCTTCAAATACCGCCAGCGCAGTAGACGAGCAACAGCATGCTTGTAGACAAAGGCGGACCCAGAAATTTCTAAAAGCCTGGGCAGACATGTATATGATCCTAATTTTTTCAATAAAATTGTATAAAATACATTGGATACCAGGCATCGCGCGGCCGGCAAGCCTGGGCGGCCTCCCGGGCTATAGGGATGGTGGATCCGCCTATGCTTGTAGAGTCTCCACTACCTCAAGGCAATTAGAAGCCGGGAACATCCCAATTAATTCGCAAGCGCCAATCCTATGCTAACTGTAGTAATCTCCAGAGTATTAACATCAGTAGTATAATTAATTGGATCATTGCAAGCGGCTATAAAATTTCCTGTTTCATTCATCCTGAATAACCGCACCATTTCCTCCATCAAGACTATCTGGTCTGAATGTTGCAACAATATTTCTACGTGTTTTTTCTTTTGGTAGCATTTTTTTGTCAGCACATGGATATTATTCTCTATAATTACCTGTATAGACGTAGCAGCTATCATGAGAGGGGCCTTTATAGTTTTATTAGTACATGGGTTAACCCTAGCATCATCCATCCGGCCCGACTTAACATGGGTTCACTTGGCACCATTAATTCTGCCCGGCCCGGCAAGTAGTCGGATGTATGCAGTCGCCCATTACGGGATGGCCTCACAAATTCTATCTCATCTCGCGTAGAGCACAAAATGCTGTGAGTGAGCAGGGCAGAAGAAGATGGCTGCCACCAGCCTCAGTTCCTCTCCCTCCAAGGTCGCCACTGCCAAAGTAAGCTCCTGGTCCATCTTCTTCCTTCCTGTTTCTTTCTATTTGCTAGCTAGGAATCATGTTCAAAAACAAAGAGATTATGCCGGCCATGCCAGCTTCTGTAACAAGTCTCACGAGGAGACTAAATTCCAGTTGGTACTTTGGTTTACACAGCTAGGAGGCGTCTCCAGACCTTCCTCGTCCTACACCCAGCTCGCCTTCTGCTCCAGACATGCCTTCCAGAAGATAGGGACCGCTGCAGCTCCGCAAAGGCCTCAGAATGAGCTCAAGCACGGAAGGCCTTGCGCGACCACGGACAACGACCGGGCGGCGCCGGCGGAGGCAGCACAAGAAACAACCATTAGCGCCGGCCAGGTGACTTCCGGCAACAGCAACGGTCAGCAGCCGCAGCCGAGCGATCCGCCGAAGCGGCTGCCGCTGACGGCGCGGGAGCGGCTGCGCGCGGCGCGCGTGCTGGGCAAGTACGCGGGGGAGCCAGGGGACAAGAAGAAGGGGTCGTCGGAGTTCGGGAGCGGGGTGCTGGACGCGCTGCGTCAGACGGATGGCACCGGCGGCAAGAAGGGCGGGAGGAAGCGGTCGGGGCTTCCCGAGGCGCCGAGCAACCTGCTGGACGACACGAAGCGTGGGATGCCCAAGGACGGGTGGACGTTCGACTGGCTGGCGGCGCTGCCGGTGGGCACGGACGTGCTCATCGTCGCGGCGTCCTTCAGCGTCATCACCACCGTCATGTTCGGCACCACCTACCTCGTTTGGAAGCTCGGCGCCATACACTTCAACGAGTTCTAGCACGTCTTCACTTCGTTGTTGATCTGAAGAAGTTTTAGCTCGCTAGATTTGGGTGATAGGAACAATCTATCTGCAGAACTGGAGTGCTTCCTGATCTTGGGGTAGAAAATTGCGTGGTTATGTACGATAATGCCGTCTATTGTATCAGGCAGATTTTGAGCACAAAATTACACCATATTTGTACGAATTACTAAAACTGAATTTTGTACTAGTAAAGTAGTGATGCTACTTATAAATTCGTTTGTAATTTCCATCACAAAAGTGGCTGTAGTTTAGTGGTGAGAATTCCACGTTGTGGCCGTGGAGACCTGGGCTCGAATCCCAGCAGCCACATCCTCTTTTTTTCTTTCGTTTTTGCTGTATTTTTTCTACTGACCGTTAGATCATGCTGGATGGTTAACGGTCTTGATTAGCTGACAGCCAGAGCCCACGCTTCTCCCCTCCCCTTCGTCTCCGCCGCTCGCCTAACGCCATAGCAGATTACTCTCCTCTTCGAGTTTCTCCGCGAGATGGATCCCGACGCAGGCGGTTCCACTGCCGCCCCATCGACTTCAACGGCAACCCCAGGTGATTTCTTTGCTATTTTGTTCCGTCTGACCAGTGCCACCCGTCAGACGCTAAAACCCTAGCGCGCGCTCTGTCGAACCATTTCTTGCAGGGACGGGCCCGGGCGCGGAGACGAAGGAGGGCGTCGGAAAGAAGGTGGTGGTGATCCTCGTAGGTCCCCCGGGCAGCGGCAAGTCCACGTTCGCTGAGGCCGTCCTAAAAGCCGCCGCCGCCAGCGGCCGACCATGGGCCCGCGTCTGCCAGGTTATCCCCACGCGCTCTATTTTCTTTCGGTGGGCTAATTTCCTTAGTGGTGCTAGTGCTATCCGTCTCCGTTGTGAATTTGATGTTGGAAGGCAAATAATTTGCAAAGCCAAATTGGGGTTCGTCTGATGCAGCTTTGAAATTGCTTATATTACCTTATTGTTACTTGTTGGAAACTGTATTTTTACTCTAATTGACAACATATGTGGAATTGGAAAACATCTCCAACTCAAAAACACTAAAATCCTTTTTCCTGGGCATGGTGGAGCAGTTGTAGTTTGTGCATTTTGTTTGTGATGAAACAAAAGTAGACTTGCGCCTTTTTTTCCCTTGGCTTGCATGTTAAGAGCCATGTTCGTCAACTGAAAATCCAGCAAATGTGACAAGATTTTGTTTGGGTGTTTATTGTTGTCCAGGATACGATTGGAAAGGGCAAAGCTGGGACAAAAATACTGTGCTTGAAGGCTACAGCGGACGCTTTGAAGGAGGGAAAGAGCGTCTTCATTGACAGGTGCAACTTGGAGCGTGAGCAGCGTGCTGATTTTGTGAAGCTTGGCTCCACCGTACAAGCGGATGTGCATGCTGTTTTCTTGGATCTCCCCGCAAAGGTTTGCATCTCGCGCTCAGTTAGCCGAACTGGTCATGAAGGGAATCTGCAGGGTGGGATGGCTGCCATGGTTGTCAACCGCATGCTGAAGAAGAAGGAGGTGCCATTGCTGACTGAAGGTTTCAGCCGGATCATGTTCTGTAAGGATGACGATGACATTAAGAAGGCAGTTGACACGTATGGTGCTTTAGGTCCTTCGGATAGTCTTGCTTCGGGTGTATTTGGTGAGAAGAGCAAAGTACCTGTACAAGCTGGTATAATGAGATTTCTAAAGAAGGCAGACACTTCTAGTGCTCAAAAATCCAGTGGAACTATGCTGACGTCAAGTGAAAGAAATCCAGGGCAGCAAAATACATTGCCAAAACAGGAAAACACTGAAGCTATTGGCACCTGTTCAATTGAAGTAGAAAAAAAGTCCAATAACATGAAGAAAAATGAAGAACAAAGTAAACAGAGTGTTTCTTCTGTCATCAATTCGCACACTCTGGCATTTCCATCAATATCTACCGCTGACTTCCAGTTTGATCTTGAGAGAGCATCTGACATTATAGTAGATACTGCTGCTGAATTCGTGCAGAAGCATGACAATGGAAGACTAGTTCTTGTGGACTTGAGTCAGAAATCAAGAATATTGTCGTTGGTCAAGGACAAGGCTTCTAAGAAGAGCATTGACTCCAGCAGATTTTTCACTTTTGTGGGAGACATCACCCAACTGAAGTCAAAAGGAGGTCTTCAATGCAACGTGATCGCTAATGCTGCCAACTGGTAATTACTATTCTCTCACTAAATACTTATAATGCACGTGTTCTATTAAATGCAGATTTACTTCAAGATTATGTAATATATGTTGAGTACTTGAATCCTGCTTTATTCGTGCTCGACTGGACCTTTTGTTTTTGTCTTTCACAAGCAAAAATGGTTAGGGCATTCCCTCCTCTATCATGGATCTGGAGATGATACCTGTAACTTTCATGCAGGAGGTTAAAAGCTGGAGGTGGAGGGGTTAATGCAGCAATATTTAATGCCGCTGGAGAAGCTTTACAGCGTGCAACCAAGGAATGTGCTGACACATTGAGACCTGGTAGCTCTGTTTCTGTTCCACTCCCATCTACTTCACCTCTGCATCAAAAGGAAGGGGTGACCCATGTCATACATGTTCTCGGACCAAATATGAACCCAATGCGGCCAGATTGCCTGAAAAATGACTATACCAAAGGGTGTAAGATTCTCCATGATGCATATAATTCACTTTTTGAGAACTTCGCATCGATCGTCCAGAACCACACGGTGAAGCAGAACGTTGAAACTTCATCAAAGAAGTCAGCGTCGGGAGTGATATCACCTAATGATTCAAAAATGAAGCGAGAGGATAGCCATGATTCTGAAAGGGCCAAAAAATATAAGTTGCTCCAACCTATTCTGCCTTCAAGGCAAAACCATGAGCACAAAGGGTCTAACACACAAAATCATCATGATAACTCCATGGGGTCGTCTGATGCTCCAAATCAAGCTAGAGAGGAAGATGGCAAGAAGAATAGTGCAGTCACCAGTAAGACTTGGGGATCCTGGGCACAAGCTCTTTATGAGGTTGCCATGCACCCGGAAAAATACAAGAACTCGGATTCTATCCTGGAGACATCTGATGAAGTTGTTGTTCTAAAGGACCTCTATCCAAAGGCATTGTGAAATTAAATACCATTTCCCCTTCATCTCTAATGCTATTCAGTCGGCTGGCTGACATCTCAGCAAAGCTCTTTATGTATGCAGGCCAAAAAGCATGTGTTGGTGATATCTAGGACAGATGGTCTTGATTCTCTAGCAGATGTAAAGAAGGAGCACTTGTCTTTGCTGAGGAGTATACATTCAGTTGGGCTGAAGTGGGCACAGAAGTTCCTAGAGGAAGATGCATCTCTGACATTCAGACTTGGATATCATTCGGTAGTGTCTTTAACTCAGTGTTGAACTTCTTATTCCCTACTTTTCTCCAAAGTGTATGATAACATGAGAAAAATCAAATCTGTCTTTGGTTTCTGCAGGTTCCATCCATGCGGCAGTTGCACCTTCATGTCATAAGTCAGGATTTCAACTCGCCCAGCTTGAAAAACAAGAAGCACTGGAATTCCTTCACAAGTGCGTTCTTCCTTGATTCTGTGGATGTCATGGAGGAGGTGGACCAGCAAGGATCCGCAACTATCATCCCAGAGGAGAAGATTCTCGGGATGGAGCTAAGGTGCCACAGATGCAGGAGCGCCCACCCGAATATCCCCAAGCTCAAATCCCACATCGCAGCCTGTAAGTCCTCCTTCCCCTCCCATCTTCTGAAGAAAGACAAGCTGCTGTCCGCTTCGACACCGCGTATGGACTGCACTTAGAAGATTGAGCTCAGCGGAACAGAATGATCCTTGAGAAGCACATTTTGCGTTTCGTGCTGTTAGAAGGATGGGCCACTTCTGAGTTTTTGTATGACGATGTTGCACAACCAACTTATTCTGCAGTTTGCTGATCTTTTGTAAATGCTGATTTCCTATTTCTGCAATTCCATATGGTTCCTTGCATGTGTTCACATCTTTCGGTTAACCTCACTACTGTCGACAGGGATCGCTAAATTTTCTTGAATAGAAATACAGAGTGAGA
Organism: Avena atlantica; assembly: GCA_910589765.1. NCBI lineage: Eukaryota > Viridiplantae > Streptophyta > Magnoliopsida > Poales > Poaceae > Avena > Avena atlantica. The sequence continues at coordinate 82,800,481 of OU342737.1, forward strand.
TATTAGTGCATTGGATCCTGCTACAAAATAGCACGAAGTACTCGTATAGGGTACTTGTGTTCCGTTAAAGGCGCAATGTAGTGATCGTCTGGACTGACATTGACATGTGAATACAGTACTTGTGTTCCATCAAACGTACTACAAAGCAGGGCTAATTAATGCTGAACGGAGTTAAGATCTTCGTTTGCTTGCTTTTAGACACATAAACTTCCTCTATTTATGAATGAATTGACCTAACCTGGGATCATTGTCGACATAAGTCCCCGTTCTCATGGAAAATACTCTGTGGATGGACAATCGTTTCCTAGGCATGCTATTCTTTTAAACCTGCAAGGTGAGAAGTTTATGTGGGCAGTGACCAAATAATTCAGTATGGACAAGTACGGTAAGTGGTTTATATTCCCTTTATATTCCCTCCGTTTGAAAATATAAGATGTTTTAGGTTTGTTAAAAAAATGTATCTAGACTTGTTTTAGTGTATAGATTCACTCCAAATCTTAGTAAACCTATATATTAAAAATAGTCTAGATACATTTGTTTTACAAACCTAAAACATCTTATATTTTCAAACGGATGGAGTAGTTATGAAAAGGAACCCAACATCGTGATGGATTGTCTGCATGACCTGACCCCAAGATCCATGCTGCAACTTCCCTCGTCGGAAGGGAAATGCCATTTGCCCTTCCAGGAAAACAACAGCACGTGAGAGCAGAGATAACTCAGTCCCCCGTGTCCTTATCACATGCGGAAACTTCAAAGGTTGTATCTATCGATCGCCTTTTCTGCCTTAGGTCGTTAATAATTAATTGGTGACTGACCGCTGATTTGTACGGTGACCGCCTTAGTCGGCTAAAGCAACAGGAGGTGGCAATATCAAAACCCACAAACAAACATATGGCTCCACGAGAGGCAACGAATGCTGAATCAGTTCCGTGCGGATGCACGCACGCACGCACGCTGGGCTACTGCCAAGCCTACTTGCTCCATATAGTAGGTTGTTGCTTTTTACAAGAAAAAAAGAATTGCTCTAATAGTTGATTAGGAGTACCAAATGTGCCTTTGGCCTTTGCCTTTCATATTTGCAAGATTCAGTGTTCAGGCATGCTGCATCGTGGGTCTAGCGCTTCCTTGATTCCTCAAGCAGCCACTCAGGAGTCGCTCGTGACATACATTTATGCTCCGGCGACCATCTTCATGTAGAGTACGAGCTACTCCCTCCGTTTCAAATATAAGATGTTTCAAAATATAAGATGTTTTAGCTTTTGTTAATCAAATGTATTTATACTTCTTTTACTCCCTCTGTTTTAAAATATAAGATGTTTAGGTTTGTGAAGAAAATGAATCTAGACTTATTTTAGTATGTAGATTCACTCAACTTTGGGATGAATCTACACACTAAAATAAGTCTAGATTCATTTTCTTTACACACCTAAAACATCTTATATTTTGTAACGGAGGGAGTAGTATGTAGGTTCACTCCAAACCTTCACTTACTAAAAGAAATCTAGATATATTTTCTTTATAAACCTAAAACATCTTATATTTTAAAATGGAGGGAGTAGTACATAAATAACTTTTTTTTTGGAAAAGAGTATATATTAATATGGTGGAGAAACCCATTACATCCGGCCTCTGCAACAACACATGTTTTAGCGGTCTTAGGATGCACACGGTCCAGAAAAAAATTAGAAAAAAAAGTTCCTCTATAGTGATCTACTTGTCGCAGCAGACCAACCACCACCAAAACAACACCAGAAATCACACATAGCTAAGGCAAAGGTTAAAATTTCTCATTAATCTTCGTAGCATTCGCACCAACAGGCGATGGTCACAAGTCACAACTAGGCACAGAACTACTTACACAAGATAGGAAGGACATAACAGAAGGGCAAACATACAATGTTCACATTATTTGATGACGCCCAACGTGCTGTTGTTGCTGCTGCTACTACTACAACTGAGGCACGCATGCTTGGTCTATTGTGGGTTTGGTGGCCTAGAGTTGGCAGCAGAGACCCTGGAGCCCCATTCAAGAAGCTCTTTGCTGGTGTCGTCCTTGTGTGCGATCACCTCTATGAAGCAAAAGGAGTCCTTTTTCTCCCCTAACGCCGTCTCAATCGCCGCCGTCAGCTCCTCCTCACACTTCACCTGGAAAAGACAATAGTAGCACATCATCCATCAGCAGCAATTCCGCAAGTTCGGCTCATTTTGATGCTTGAATTGGACTATGCAATGGACAATAGCTTACCTTGGCAGTCCAGCATTTTCCCTCCCCGTTGTGGATGGCGTCCACCAGGCCGGTGTAGTTCCAGTTCTTGATGACATTATAAGGTCCATCGTGGATCTCCACCTCGATGGTGTACCCACCGTTGTTGATCAGGAAGACTATGCTGTTCTGCTCGCACCGCAGCATAGTCGACACATCTTGTGCTGTCACCTGCCGAAAATGAAATTTCCCACACTAGGATCAGTCTAGTGTGTCAAATTGCAGCACATAGCAGCAGATCAAATTGAGGGATATTTCACCTGGAAGCTCCCATCACCAATGCAGGCAATCACACGCTTATCGTTTGCCCCTTGTGCATACCCGAGCAATGCACCCACTGACCATCCAATCGAACCATACTGCATCTGGAATTCATACCTGCAGATGTGCAAACAACCCTGCTTACCACAAGGCAAAGAACAGGGAAACATGCACCGTTACAACATTACAGAATCAGAATGCTCACCCGCAGCCCTCGGGCAGCTTCAGCTTCTGGCAGTTGAACCAGGAGTCACCAGTCTCAGCTAGAACTGCATTGTCACTCGTAAGCATATCCTGGATGTGCTTGAAGAGCACATTGACACGCAGCGCCTCGTTCGCCTCGCCCTTCAGTGGATGACCCTCAGGCACAAATATCCTCTTGTAGTTCTCGTAGGCAGTGGTGTTCTTCTGAACCCGCTTAGCCAATGCAGACAAGTACTCCTTCATCATGATGCACCCAAATGCTGGGCCGTTCCCAACAGTTACACGATCAGGCTGCACGATGATGGCCTTGTCTTTCTTGAGCAGGAAAGAGTAGCCAACAGAGCTGTAGTCATTGAAGATAGGGCCTGCAAAGAGGTACGCGTCGGCCGACTCGACGATCTCGGCACAGAAGGCGGTGCTGACGGCGCCCCAGTAGGTGCCAATGAAATGGGGATGGGTCTCTGGAACAAGGCCCTTGGCCGATGGCATTATCCCATAGGCATAGCCACTGGAATCTACAAGGTCGACGAAGGCCTTTGCTGCCTTCGCCACGCGCAATTTGGGGCCAGCAACGAGGACTGGCTTCACCGCCTTGTTCAGGAACTGGACTGTTGCCTCCACTGCAGCCTCGAGCCCCATCTGGTTGCTTATCCTGCAATTTTACAACACATTTCAATCCACTAGATGCCTTCAAATAATCGTATTACAGCACGGGGTGCAGTATGACGAAAAATTCAATTCGGTTCGGCAGGTCACCATATAAAATTTCCATCTAATGCTAATGATTCCACTATGCGCAATTTTTGAATGACAAAAACTGAAGCTCCCAGCAGCTAAGGACATGCAAATCAAGTGTCACTAGTGGATGATTTGGGGAAAATGTTACATGATCCAAGATAACGTGTTCGGATAATAATACTACAGTAGTAAGAAACAATACAGGGAAATAAAAGGGCCATGAGAAATAGTACTTGGGGGCGAGGAACAAGGGGACTGGATCAGGGCTAAAGGTGGGGTGAAGTAGGCCGGGGAGGTTGCAGCTGATGCTGATATACACCGGCTTGCTCTCCCTCAGCGCCGTCGCGATGGCCGTGTCGATCTGCTCGTGCGCGTCGTCCAAATTGGTCACCACCGCCTGAATTTAGGAACCAACCAGATCAAGAGCTGCTCCTAAAACCCAACAAATTGCAGGAACCGGGATGAGGCGATGGTTGAAAATAAAAATAAAAACCTGGTAGCAGGTGACGGTCTGGAAGCAGCGGAGCTCCTGGGAGAAGTCCGGGACGCCGATGGTGTGGTGGAGGATGCGGTTGGTGCCGTAGTCGTTGGAGTTGGGCCCGCCGGCGATGCAGATGACGGGCAGGTTCTCGCTGTAGGCCCCGGCGATGGCGTTGAGGACGCTGAGGCCGCCGACGGTGAAGGTGACGGCGCAGGCGCCGACGCCGCGGGCCCGCGCGTAGCCGTCGGCCGCGTACCCGGCATTGAGCTCGTTGCAGCAGCCTACGAGGCGCAGGCCGGGCTCGGCGATGAGGTGGTCGAGCAGCGTGAGGTTGAAGTCCCCGGGGACGGCGAAGACGTCGCCGACGCCCACCTGCACGAGCCGCCGCGCCAGGTGCCGCCCCAGCGACGCCTCGCCGGCGGGCGGCGCCGCGGACATGATCGGGGACCCGTGCGCCGACGCCGGGCAGCCCACCGCGCCGTTCGCCGCCGCCGGCGACGGCCCCATGCTGGTGTCCATCACGATCCGGGGCGGGGAATACACTGGTGGTGTTGGTGGAGTGGGAGATGACACCAGAGCAGAGTGGGGTTTGAGCCTTTGAGGGAATACGCTGATTTGTCTTGCTTTGACGTGTGTCGAGCTGGTGTTTGGCGATGGGAGGTAGAGGCCGTCCTCGTTTTATACCTGAGGTGGCACGCGGAGATCGAATTGCGATATACTCATAGAAACAGGGGTGTTCCTGCAAAACGTGCCTGCGTTTTTCTTTTCTTGGGGAAAAGGAAAACCACGGGCCGCGCTGCGCCGCGGGTGGGAGCTGTATCACGTCCGTTACCAGACCATGCGTAGTGGGGCCCAGAGCCTTGTCGAGGTCCACATCTCAGCGGCACACATTGGTACCAACTTTTAGAATCTTTACTAGATTCGCCTCGGTCCAGGCCTGGCTGACAGCGGTATTTGGTTTGGGGCACAAGTCGCGGTTTTCGGTCGTGTTCGCTGCGCAGGGTGAATCGCGCGCGGTCATGCTTGAGGCCGGTCACAGTGCAAACTTTAAGAGCAATTAAGGGGTCCAATTCAGCGAAATTGATTATGTAACAGTAAATTAATAAAAAGAGAAGAGGATGGAGTAACATATTTAGTTACCGTAACATCACAAATATCAATACAAAATGTGTCTATTATCTAATAAATGATATTTTACGTGACACCACTTATATGTTACTCTCCACTATAAAAATAGTAACATAGAGTAGTAACATATGCATGTTATTAGTCTACTAGTTGAATGTCCGTGCGCTGCTACGGCACCACAATTTGTACATACTACTATTGAATTTAGTTAATTATAAACGTGATGACTATTTTATATGTATGCTATCACTTGAAAAAATAGATGGTGTTTGCTCTTACAGAGGAACATATGATTTTCGGCTATACTTGATCTTCAGATTTTGATCTAGCTATTTTTTTACATGCGATAAAAAATTATGACAATATAATATTTTTTTGAAGGATGGCAAAATTTTGTTTAGTTAGTCGTCAAAATGAGCTAAATTTAACTGCACGCTAATGTCATGCATCATTCGAGAATCAACTAGCCTTGTTGACCAATTCATGTGAAAAGATGATATAAGTAGAATATTGAGATCATTAGGTTTTAAATGAGGCGGGAGGCTAACAAATTCTGTTTAGAACGAGTGTGTATCGTGAACGATGAAATACCTGACAACACACCGGCGGTGCAAGTTTGTAAAGCAACTGACAGTGGGAAACCATGGGATCTCTCTTTTGCTACTCTCGATCTCAATCATTCAATAGTAGCTATATTTGATGTCTCATTGCAGCTAACAATGCCCAAATTTAAGGTCCTCATGGTGTTAACTGAATTTGCAAAAGCCAGCGAAGTGATGGCCAAGCAACAGTTTAAGTTTAATACACATCTTGCATCTGCATATTGTAGACATTGCTAGATGAGTTAAATCAGCATCCCCATGTTTGCCCTCGAGTTCCAATAATAATCAGAAAAATAGAAAACACAGAACCTGGACAGAAAAACAAATGCCACCCATACCAGGTCAGCATATTCGTGCATGCGCACTGCTTTGGCGTGTTGTACCCCATACCAGGTCTTGGCGACCCCGAAAATGCATGCATGTACATAGTTGAGTCTATGGACGTCGTGGACCTCAACGTGCCAAGTGAAACAACTGAATATGATGTCAAATGTAAAGCATCAGTGTTTTTACCCCAGGGACCTCATCGTATTTTGATTTGTCACTTCAAATTGATCTACTTGCTGACCGGAATTTTCTAGAAATATCATTCAAATTTATTGTACATGTACAACATATAGCATTGTAGCCTTGCCGATTAAATATATATAGAACATCAAAAGAGTTCACTCAGCCTATCAACCTTCTGCAACTTAGTTGACACTCAAACCAGAGCAAAAACATCCAGAATGGAAAACCGCTGGAGGATTAGAACGCAGCACAGTTTCTATACAAGCCCCTGACCCCACAACTGGACCCCAAAAACAACCGATAGAGAATACGGTTTATCTCTTGATTTTTTGACCAGCATAGCATCCATCTACCTTCTTCCCCCTTGCACATTCAGAAAATCAGAAGCCCACACTGAGTCCCTGACTCTGCGTAAGACCAAGAGTTTTGTATAAAGGACCAGCAGACTAAACCGGAAAGCAAACATTTCCATTCTACTGTTAATTTTTCATTGCCTCATCCAAATCCTAGATTGTAGCATCTACATATAGGAAATGACAGTTTCCTTTGCTACACAAGACATCTTTTTGTTTAACACTGATGGGATTTTTCCATTCAAAATGTGCACCTTGAACAGATTATGTAAGTAATTTTCTCGAGGCGCCACTCTTGTCCAGTCATAGTGGTTCTCTTTAGGATGAGTCCAGTACTTGAGTTGCAATGGAGTGGTGTCGATGAAGAAAACCAAATTTTTGAGAAATTCGTGATGATTGGCACTTGGCGAGAGTCATCAATCTTTTATTTCTCTCCACTTTTTTTTACTTTTGTTTCATTCTTTCTGGGTGGAACAAACAAACCTAGAATCTTCTCTCGGTATGAACAAAATAGGATCCTGCATCTGAATTAACGATGAATGATCTCTTACAAAACAACCGGCTTCATATATTTTGCAAGACTGGGGTAACCTGTGCTAAATCTCACACCATGTAGTCATGATATCCCAGGACCGTGAAATGAAATCAAGTCCCAAGTCATAGTACGCACTTCTAACATCCACCTAATCGAATAAATAAATAAATATTTGAGATGGCAAAGCATTCATGTACAGACATACATCAGTTGTTTACATTACAGGATGACAACCTGTTTACAGTTTGAAAAATACATACGAACTGCACATATATTCAACACAGCCAAATGGAATACAAAGTATTTCATGCATTGTGGATATGAGAAGGAAGTCACAAACCTTGTTGAGATGCAGGGGCGCTGGAGAGGTGCGGAAGCTACGAGCTATCTGCCGATGAATGGACTTCTCCACCAAAAAGCATCTCCAGGTACCGTACACCGAGGACGCCAGGCATCCATGGCCTTGGACATCCGACATCAATCAGATCCAATGATCCAATAACCTCTTCCCTTCTCCTGCAATCTTACCAAAATAATTTATCAGTTCACATAAGTGTAAATTCTGAAGTTTCTGAAGCATCATGCTTTAACATCCCTTCAAGCAGATACATTAAGCTCTATGCCATCAAGCAAAATGCAGTATGTGTTACAGCTGAAGATTCTTAATAAGAAGAACAAATTGACATAATTAACAATCAGGTAATTGGGTTTAAGAGGCCATTCACATGACTCACATCAGCTAGCTCAAATCTCGGAAAAAACATCGGCTAGCTAAAACTTGAGCACATTCAAAAAAGCTAAAATTTGAGCACATTCAATTTATGGTAGGAGCACCGCCAGGAGCAGAAGCCCTCCTGCTGCGCCAATGGGCCAGCCAGCAAGCCTAAACTGACCCCCTGGACATTGACGTCACCTGACGTTGTTTTCGCCCACGAGCTATATACGATCGAAGTGTATTCAGCTGAAAAGTGGGGTTAAGCAAAGAAATAACACACCAAGGCTCGGATTCCTAGGATGATCGGTGCGGTCAGATAGCCGAGACCACCCATCACCATGTCCAATGCATCCGCTCTCACATGTCACTACTCACTAAGAGAATCGAGATATGGAAAAGGTTTTCCCTTCATGATAACTGACAAGCACCAACATATATCTTGATATATGCACTCCCAGTTCTGACTAAGTTGAATGTGAGAAAAGAACATGTAAAAGAGAAAAATCTAGGAACAGGAAAAGTGGATTTAAGTAGCAACTTACTTCATCACACTCCACGATCCCATACCCAATTTGTTGAGGGTAAGCCATGTTCTGACAATTGATAGTCCTAGAGAGTGTTTCCACAAGCAAGCTAAACAATAATTCAGAAAGTCCTCATTATTGAGTGCTAAGAAAACATATCTTGAGCTTTAGCACCAAAAGATCCATTCTTTTATGGTCCTTGCCTCAATAAAAACCTTTTCCTAAACCATCTGTCAATAAAACATCACGAATTACTTGAGATGAAATATTTCACAATGTATGTGCAGGTCAGTCATGGGATGCATCACTCGCTGACTTGAAGGTCCAAGGGGAAGTGGCACATAAGTCTCCTCCATCTTTGAAGCCCGATACAAGCAAGCCAGTGCCAAGCGCAGTGTCATCCAAGCTTCGCCTTCGTGCCATGAGAAACCAAATGATTTAAAACATATTATGGGATTTTAGCAGGATTGTTTGTGTTGGTGCTGAGATGAAAAACTTGCAGGTAGTTACCTACTACAGTCAACGATGCATAATTGTAATGCTCAATGATCTATCGGCAGAGAATTGCAGATTGCGTTGGTGCTGAGATCAAAGACGTACAAGTAGTTAGAACGGTGCATAATTGTAATGCTGAATGACCTATCAGCAGAGAATTGCAGATTTAATCATCTACGTGGACAATCTGAATTAGAACGATACAAAGAGCAACAGTTCAATGTGAAATCTGTAGGGAAATGGATAATGGAGGCACATCAAGGCGTATCAGAGATGTTGTGGGAGGAGACGTGCATCCGAGAGAGGGGATCTAGAGATACGGCAAGGATGAAAAACTCAAGGCTCCTTACCTCGACCCAGTCCAGTGCAGCTTGCGCGGGTGTCCGTGCGAGTGCGAGCGCAAGACGTCGTGCATCATCTGACTCTTCGTCGCCTCACACAGGTGCTTGGCCACCTCCAGGCCGTGTTTGCTGCCGAAGGACTACATCCCGGCTGCAGCGACCGCGATGCAGATCCAGGACGATGCCCCAAGCGCCCTTCCCATGCCGAGCCTCTGGAATCGACTGGAGCTTGTCCCTGCTGCTGCGCACATGCGTCGTCGGCCTGGAGCGGTTTCTCCATGCGTGAATCGTGGTGAGCTTTTTTCTTTTAAGATGAGTCGTGGTGTGAGATTGGGGGCGTTTCGAAGAACTGGAGGCGGCGAGGACGGGGAAGGGAGAAAATGGGTATGAGACAGAGGAGGGTCGAAGGATATGTTCACTTGGCGGTGGCAAATTAACGTAAATACTCAGAAAATGCAGGGTAGATTCAGAGCGACGTACCACCATCTTGTCCTCTTTGCCTTTAATAAGTAGTAAGATAAGATATAGTAGCTTGACAATACTCTGATGCACTGCTATCTAATAAAGTAATCGATTTGGTCCGCCTCTTTGAACTATTGCTCAAAATGATGTATACTGAAACAAGAATAATAAGCAAGTATCAATATTCTTCACTGCAAGTCTGATACACATGAACTGATGTGGTGCAGGTCTGGACGGATTCCTCTGGGTTCTGTTTCATAACATTTTCCGAGCACACAAATGCAGTTACCACAGTTCATTTTATGGCCAACAATCATTCTCTTCTCAGTGCCTCCCTTGGTGGGACTATTCGAGCATGGGATTTGTTCCATTATCGGAATTTCAAAACATTTATGACCCCTTCACCTAGACAATTTGTTTCATTAACATGAAGTAACATGTGCTGGAACACTCGATTCATTTGAGGTGTGTGTATGCAAAAACATTTTCGCTCCATTCTTTTGTCGGCTAAGCTCCACATTAGTTGTTTGACTACCAAAACATTATTCATGCAGATATATGTTTGGTCAATGAAGACATGTCGTTTGTTGGATGTACTCAGTCGCCACCAAGGACCAGTTCATGGTCTAATGGTTTCACCAATCAATGTAAGTTCCTGCTTTGCTCTATTTTGGTTCTAGTACTACATTCAGTTTTGAACAGTAGAGAACATATTCAGGTAGAGAAACCGAACAAAAATGGGCTACGATTAGAGCACATGTGTAATAAACAATGATAAAAATTTATGTTCCATGGGCTGAGCATCAGGCATACGGTCATTCGGCAGTTACAGAGAGAAATAATCAGAGACAGAGAGCATGAGAGATAGAGCTACCTTGAGGAGGAGTGCAGCGGTTGCTATTGGCGCCTGATTCATGCAACACCTGGAGTGGCGGACGGACGGAGGACCGTATGCCTGATGTCCGGGAGCCGGGCGGAGCGTTGCCGGCGCGGCAAGGATCGTCGGCGGGCTCCTGTTTCCGGACTGGAGGGAGGAGAATTCGTGCAACACCTGGAGTGGCGGCCGGACGGAGGACCGTATGCCTGATGTCCGGGAGCCGGGCGGAGCGTTGGCGGCGCGGCAAGGAGCGTCGGCGGGCTCCTGTTTCCGGACTGGAGGGAGGAGAATGTGAGAAAAGGGCGTGCAGCAGGAGGAGAATAGGCGCGCTCGTACCTTTTGTATCGGGAGTGGAGGCAACCAGCACGAGCTCCACGATCGGCATCGGCAGTTGCCGAGCTGACCGGCGGTTTCCAGCTGACCATGGCCGATGGGGAGGTTGCGCCGATGGGGATGGGCCAGGAGTCCCGAGGAACGGGGACGGGCGGAATCGGCAGTGCGGCGGCGCGCGGGACAGTAGGAACATCGGGCGGCGCGCGGGACAGCCTGCACTCGGCGCAGAGGAGGGGAGTTCGTGGCGGCGGAGCGGTTCCAGACGAGAGCTTGACGAGGAGGCGATGAGGCAGGACTCGTGGCGGTCTTTTTTTTCTCTGGGATGGATGGATGAGGGTTAGCCCCGATTGTCTTTTTTTTTCTCTGGGATGGATGGACGAGGGTCAGTCCCGATTTTTTCCGTGCGGGCTGAGAGGACGTACCACCATCAGGTCGTTCCCTCCTTTAAGGAATAGTAGAGATGTTACTCTTCACTATGACCAACCTAAATGTTGAGATGTGAGCGGAGCAGCGGCGGGCCCAGGATTACTAGAGTGTGTATTCAAAATTTAAAAGGGCACAAATAACTGTTTGACAGTCTGAAGCCTAGTTTTTGGCATGTATACTATGACTATAGAATCATATCGTTCTAACTGAATAATACGTATCCTTAAAAAAACTATGTAATACAAAGAATTTATGAAACAAGTTGAGGCCAATATCACAGATTCATAGAATAATCGAATAGATCACAACAAACTAAAGATTTGAAGCCAGGCCCATGAACATGTGTACAGTGTACATGAAAACTGGTATTAAACTGTTTGTACTAGCCTAGCAATTTTGCATTTCTAGACAGTAAAATGGGATATAACATGAAATTGATCGACGTATATAAGTTCCAACTGTTTAACACAACAAAAGAATAAAAATATGGAATATATAAAGGACAGAAAATATTAAAATGAATAGAAAGCTTACAAGTTATAGGGTAACTTTCCAATCCTGTACAAAATTCAAAACGAGAATAACAATAAGATGTACTGAATTTCGGGTTATTTTAATCATATTTGAGAACTAAAGGTGCTCTGAATTTTTAGTGTATCTCAACACCTAAACAAAAATATGAGAGAAGACTAGAGCAGCATGTGTATGTGTGGAGTCTGAATTACAACTTACAAACCTAGTTCTTGTAGTTGTTGATTGCCAAATCCACAGGCGAACGAGGTCCTGGGCAGCTGGGCTCTTGGCTTCCCGCGATCGAGGACGCCAGCAGGTTGTCGGCTATGGCGGCCGCGCTGGGGCTTAGGGATGAGGACGGAGGAACGAGTGTCGCACTGTCACAAGAATTTCTTGGTCGCTGCCGCAAACTCTATTGTAGGCTTAGGGTCGATTGATCAGCGGTGCTGGCCGGGGAATCAGGCGGCGATTAGGAGAAAAGGTAGTTACACGAACGCAAGTGATGTGGATAGAGCCAACTGGGGCAAAATCAGCTAGGCCACATAGAGAGAGATGGGCTTCTATGTCTGTTTCATGTGAATACCGTGTGTCTTATTTTCGGGTTTTTTCCATGCATATAGCTCCCATGTACTATATATTTGTAGTTTTTAGTCAAAAAAATTGGGTATGTATCTGAATACCTTTGACTTCAAGTGGGCCCGCCCCTAGAGCGGGGCCTTGTTACCGTAATGGTTCCTACTTTTTTGCTTTGTTTCCTCCAAAGAGTTGAGCCAGGTATTTATGATACTTGTGAGAGAAATATCAGATACATCATACATGGGTACACATAGAATCTAGAAAAAATGGGTTCGCGAAGTTTAAGTTGAAGAAAAAACCAGTTAGATTTTTCTTTGTGAAAACACCAGGTAGATTTTACTTCGTGATACGTTGGAACTTACTGTATGCTCTATACACTTTGCAACACTTCAAAACAAATGCTCGGAAGGGTGAGACAAGTGTTGCCAAGCAAAGGATTCACTACCTTATGGGTTTCGACAACGATAGAAAGGACCAAATCATCAATCTTCGACGATATAGAATGCTCAAGACAGTTCAAGATTAAAGTTATTGGTCTCTAGTGAGGCTATTATTTTGTAGCAGTAGCCACATAGCAACTCACTATATATTTCACCACGTGAGCTGGCAACGTAGCTTTGATCTACTCTCTCATAATAATTATATGGACTACATAACCACAATATGTAGAAGATGGTGATTTCATCCCATTTTAACCCTCATAATGTATATACACAATCAACCTAAGGTTGAAGATGGAGGCCAAGAGCGTAGGGCACCATAGTAGGCCTTGTGCCCCCATGTGCACCTTCTCATGTGCTCCTTCATTGCTATATGAATTCCTTCTGCATGAAGTTATTCTAACTTCCGCAAACTTTTATGTACAACGCATAAAGGTAAAAATATTTTGGATTCTCACATCTATTAATATATTTTCTCCTAATAATAATTTTTTATCTAAAAACACATCATTTAACCATGAATGTCAATTGATTTTCTAACTATTATGTCTCCTTTGGATCCTTTAACAAAGGGCATTCCTAGAAAAACGGGGCATCTACTTCGATTCACCATGCTTGCTAGGCTGAAATCATTTAGTATTTGCTTAGAATGTTTGGTATGCCTTTTGTTGTAATGATCCTAGATGTGTGTTGAAATTCTTACTTTCATGTTGAGGAATAATTTTTTGGTCTTGTTGCATAGTATTATTCTAGGTTCCATTTTGATAGGAATCTATTGTGTGCGAGGATTTTGTTTTTGGCTACATGCACATTCTAAAGTATTGCAACGTCTTTTGCAGGTTTTGTGTCATAAAATGGAAACAATGCTACAATGATGCTGCATGCATATATACAAAAATGTTTGTCTGACCCGCCAAAGCTCGTCATACCCATACTTTCCAAGTTCATGAGAGTTTCTTTCATTTATACCGTTTGCATGATAGTTCAATCAACAATATTCAAATAATTGCACCATAACAATCACAAACAAATCCATAATTAATAGATATGGATATGATGTCTAAGGGGAGACCGATATTTGATTCCAATGAACTACTACCTCTATGGGTGGAAACTGGTACTGGATAATCTGAATTATCCGACATTTGTATTCGAGAAATTGAAAATGTAAGTGGAAATACCCTGATTCAGACGAAAAAGGAAATGGGTGTGGTAAAAATCTTGATTCGTTTTACAAATACAAATAAAAATACAGGACTGAATTTTGAATCAAAATGTGTATATAGAAAAAGGTATATCCATATCTGAATAAAAACATGTTAGCTAATTTTAGTAACTCCATCCCGATAGCCATTTGCCCAACCTTAAAAACTAACAAAATGGCAAAATGTATTTATCCGAAATTGAACTCGAAGCTATTGTGTATTATATCGGTATTTATCTCTCGGTCATTTTATATTTGAGTCCTTTTAAGGCATGGCTCGTCTTTTATTTTGCTATATATATTCGTATCTGTTTTGAATTGATAAAACACCCAATCCCCATCCCTATTTGAGAAGACATATCCGTTTCGGAATCATGAGAACGGATATGGAAAGGGAACTATCCGATCCGCCACTAATGCGTTTCCACCCCTAAATATATTTTTGGAACTAAAGATAAACTAGTGACCTCTTTGATTTGAAGACGTTTCAGAGGGTCAAAACTCACAGTTTTTTAATATTATTAGTATTAGTATTCGAGCTTAATGAAAAATCTACTCAACCCTTTTTCTAGCAAGAGGCTTTTATACCCATGTGCTTTGTCAAAAGAGAAGCAGCAGCAGCAGCTTGAAACTGCGGCGCGCTACGTACAGCGAAACCTCCCACCTGTTTTCCGCCTTTCCGCCCTGAGCTGAGCTCGGAAGCTGCCTCCTCTAAATGATTGGCTCCGAGACAAAAGCATTGCAGCGAAACGCTGCCACTTTGCTACTAATCTGAAATCTGGTCTTCTCCATTATATATCCTGGTCGGCTGCTGATCCATGCATGTTGCAGGAATAAAATGAAGCATCATCACATAGTACAAATTAGTGAGTGTCGGCAGGTGCTCCGTTCCGTCATGTATGAGCTCAGCAGCTAAAGCTTGTGGTCGACCAAAAGAAACAGCGATTGGTCATTAATCTATGCTTAATCATAGTACTACTAGTAATAAGCTGTATAATGAGTTGCCTGACAGGCTGACACCCAGGTCCAAGCGGCTAGCTGTGCCCAACTCTTGCACACGTTGCCGTACGTGCCGTGGAACCCAAACGCGTCGAAGAGTCAAACACAGTGGGCTCTCGATCGATCAGCTGGTCGCGTCTGATCGGCCGTGAACGCAAATAGTAGTACTGGTCAGTACGTACGGCTACCGCCTGTCATTCTCTCCATCGGACGGCCGCAGCTGGCGCAGGCTCGATCAGGGCAGCCAAAAAATGGATGGCGCACGAGCCACGCAGTTCCGGCGTACTGGTGCCGGAAAATGATTCTGTAAATTCAGCTGCGTGGACCAGCTGCCACAATTGACACCATGAAATCAGCCAACGATGCAACGTGGAATAATCGCGCAATCACCCGAACCGGAGAAACCACAGTGCAGCAGCAGCAACAGTAACAGCAACGGGGTCGTAGGAGGCCCTGTAGAGGCGAGGCGGGGAGGGGGGGACATAGATATGGAGTTGACAAACGTTGGCGTTTGATTGGGAGTACAGTACTACGGAGTATTATAAATTTTAAAAGAGTTTAAAAGATCTTAAATAAACTGGTGTGTGGGATATTTTTGTTGATTTGTGGTGCTAATGAAAAAAGATTGAGGAGCTAGACTATCATTCCATGGCGCGTTCCGTGTTGCATGTTAACGAATTGGATGTTCCACAAGCCGCTGCTAGCATCTTAGATCTAGCCATGCTCAATGCTCATTGGCATCTCACAGCAATGGATCAGATCGGTCGAAGGCATTCCAAGGAAATAAGGCAAGCTAATAATTGGCATATATTTTTGCTCGAAAAAGAAAACACCAAATCTCGTAGAAACAGCATGTAGCCACAGAATGTACCAACGTAGACACGAACAGACTACCGAAGTAACCAAACATAACAGAGAAGGGCAAAGACGAAGTACACAATCATTTTATGGCGGCCAACGTGCTAGGTGCGTGGTACTAGTGATGCAGAGGAGGTAAAAGCTTGGTCTACTGAGGGTTGGGTGGCCTGGAGTTGGCCGCAGAGACCCTGGAGCCCCATTCCAGCAGCTCTTTGCTCGTGTCGTCCTTGTGCGCGATCACCTCGATGAAGCACAGGGAGTCCTTCTTCTCCCCCAAAGCCGTCTCTATCGCCGCCGTCATCTCCTCCTCGCACTTCACCTGAAAGTATTACAGCGCCCATCAGCAGAAATTCCCCGAGCTCTGGCAGTTCCTGTGAGCATTTTGGCTATGGACAGTTTTGCTTACCTTGGCGGTCCAGCACTTGCCCTCCCCATTGTGGATGGCGTCCACCAGGCCGGTGTAGTTCCAGTTCTTGATGACATTGTAAGGTCCGTCATGGATCTCCACTTCGATGGTGTACCCGCCATTGTTGATCAGGAAGATTATGCTGTTCTGCCCGCACCGCAGCATCGTTGACACATCCTGGGCTGTCACCTGCAGGTAGTTGCCCACAAAGATCGCATTAGAAACACACAATCACTTGCAGATAATAGCAACATAACAGGGTTGTCAAAGCAAGAAATGTCACCTGGAAGCTCCCATCACCAATGCAGGCGATCACACGCTTGTCATTTGCCCCCTGGGCGTATCCAAGCAATGCACCGACTGACCATCCAATTGAACCATACTGCATTTGGAATTCATACCTGAAGTGTCCAAACAAACCTGCTCAGTACAGTACAAAGCAAATAACAAGAAACCATACACAGTTACAAAAGTGTAGAGTCAGACTATAAGAATGCTTACCCACAGCCCTCAGGCAGCTTCAGCTTCTGGCAGTTGAACCAGGAATCACCAGTCTCTGCGATCACCGCACTGTCACCTGTAAGCATCTTCTGGATGTGCTTGAAGAGCACATTGACACGCAGAGGCTCATTTGGCTCACACTGCAGCACCTGGCCGTCAGGCACAAAGATCCTCTTGTAGTTCTCGTAGGCAGTGGTATTCTTCTTAACCCGCTTCGCCAGTTCAGACAAGTATTCCTTCATCATGACGCAGCCGAATGCCGGCCCGTTCCCAACGATGACACGGTCAGGCTGCACGATGATGGCCTTGTCCTTCTTCAGGAGGAAAGAGTAACCAACAGAGCTGTAGTCATTGAAGATAGGGCCTGCGAAGAGGTAGGCGTCGGCCGACTCAACGATCTCTGCACAGAATGCGGTGCTGACTGCGCCCCAATAGGTGCCAAGGAAGTGGGGGTGCGTCTCTGGAACAAGGCCCTTGGCCGATGGCATTATCGCATAGGCATAGCCACTGCCATCCACAAGGTCGACGAAGGCCTTCTGTGCTTTCGCAACACGCAGTTTGGGGCCGCCAACAAGCACCGGCTTCACAGCCTTGTTCAGGAACTGGACGGTTGCCTCCACTGCAGCCTCGAGCCCCATCTTGTTGCTCATTCTGCAACAGCACGGTTTATTTCGTTAGAATTCTTCTGCAATTACAGAACACGGTTCAGTTCATACTTCAATTATACAACACGGTTCATTTCGTTAGAATTCTTAGCCAACACAATTTATTTCGTCAGGGGGCTAATCAACTTATAGTGAAATATCACAAAACACTCATTAAATTCATCAGATCAGATAGCTCAAAGAGCATCAACGTTTTCACTATCCCAGTATAGGAATACTACTGGCTCAAAGAGGCACATTATTTGGGTAATACTACTAAAATCTTAAGCTCCCAGCAGATCATGAAATTCATCAGATGACTCAAACAGCATCAACATGCAAATCAAGTCAACTCGGACTAGATTATTTGGTGGAAATGTTCAATGGTCCAGAGTTATTCACAGCATGATCCAAAATAAGCCGATGAGTCATGGCACGAAAAGGCTTAGGAGAAGAACAGAGAGAAGGATTAGTACCTGGGAGCGAGGAAGAAGGGGACAGGGTCACGGCTGAAGGTGGGGTGAGGTATCCCGGGCAGGTTGCAGCTGATGCTGAGGTACACCGGCTTGCTCTCCCTCAGCGCCGTGGAAATCGCCGTATCGATCTGCTCGTGCGCGTCATCCAGATTGGTCACCACTGCCTGAATTGAGGACAAACAAACCAACCAGATCAAGAGCTGCTCCTCAAACCAAACAAAATTACTGGAGTACATCGATCGGTTTGGGAAAATCACAGGAATGAGGAAGAGGCAATGCATGCCGGGAAGGCGCGCGTACCTGGTGGCAGGTGACGGTCTGGAAGCAGCGGAGCTCCTGTGAGAAGTCCGGGACGCCGATGGTGTGGTGGAGGATGCGGTTGGTGCCGTAGTCGTTGGAGTTGGGCCCGCCGGCGATGCAGATGACGGGCAGGTTCTCGCTGTAGGCGCCGGCGATGGCGTTGAGGACGCTGAGTCCGCCGACGGTGAAGGTGACGGCGCATGCGCCGACGCCACGGGCCCGCGCGTAGCCGTCGGCCGCGTACCCCGCGTTGAGCTCGTTGCAGCAGCCGACGAGGCGCAGCCCGGGCTCGGCGACGAGGTGGTCGAGCAGCGTGAGGTTGAAGTCCCCGGGGACGGCGAAGACGTCGCTGACGCCGACCTGCACGAGCCGGCGCGCCAGGTGCCGCCCCAGCGACGCCTCGCCGGCCGCCAGCGGCGCGGGGTGGGAGGACATGATCGGGCACCCCGGCGCCGACGCTGGGCAGCCCACCGCGCCGTTCACCGCCGCCGGCGACGGCCCGTCCACGGACCCGATGCGGGTGTCCATCACGATCCGCGTACGCGAGTGGAGTGGCGGGCGAAGCACCGGAGCAGAGATGGTGGGGGTTTGGGTTTGGTGAATATTCTAGGACCTGCTGGAGATTTTCTGGAGTTGCTGCTTTGACGTGTGTTGGGCTTGGTCTTCTGGGAGAGGCAGGTGTCCTCCTTTTTATACGTAGCTGGCACACGGAGAGCGAGCTGATATTTACGTACAAAGATAGGGGTGTTCCTACAAAATGGTCTACTTTTCTTCGGGAAAAGGAAAACCACGGGCCTCGCCTCGCCGCGGTGCACGGGGGAAGTATCGCGGTGATTGACTGGGGACCCACATGTCGGTTGCACAATCTGAGGATGTGGCCGCGCGAGCAATGAATGTCTCATTCGTTTTCGTGGCGATACGTTGTTGGGCGCGCGCGCGGTGGGCGGTATTTGGTTTGGGGCGCAAGTCGCGGTTTCGGGTCTTGTTTGCTGCGCAAGTTGGACTCGGGTTGGACCGTTGGACTCGCTCGCTCGATCCAGCGGCGAGGCGAGGGGCGACCGACCTGCGACCACCTATGACTCTCTCTCTGTGTACGAAAAGCTGCTGCTAGGCGTGCGGTGGCGCATTGGCGCCATGTGGGGCGGCACCGCTGCGCAGTCGTAGGCGCGAGTGACGACAAACACAAGTTCAGCTCGTGTAGCTCTTTTTCTTCTTCTTTGTGTCAAATAAAGATTTAAATCAAGTGTTTGTAATAAAACACTAAGGTCCTATTTTGAACGCAGGAATTCTGAAGGATTTGAGGAATATTGTTCTGCATAGACCTTCTAGACAAAGGAAATAATTTTACGATTTTCTTAAGAAAGTTTGTACTAACGAAGCCATCAACCGGCGAAGTACAACAACTCAAACAAAGAGGAAAGAGGAAAAACTAGGGACATTCGGCTAACTCCACCAACAAGATGACAAACCTTTAGGGTTCAAAAGGGGGGGTGCTTCATGACAATGCCTCTAGGAAGAGAAACAACGCTCGAGGGTGTTGTTGTTGTCAACGCAAGGCAAAGTCGTGCAGAGCTTTCGCTGGTTCCAACACCCACCCCAAGAGACCCCTATGGCTTTGCCCTAACAACCAGGCTGGCAATCCGCTAAAGAAAAACCCGGTATCCCCTCGTGGCAGGTCACCAACTCAACCTCTTAGGATCAAGAGCGACCATGCAAACTAGAAAGCACATTGTTTAGAAGAGGCCGAGCCGACATGATGCAAGGCATCATCGAATAGAGGAGGAACTCGAAGATGACACGAGTCAAAAGGCAGCAGAGGTGTCTAGGGAAAAGCAATCAGCAGTGGGATGAGCGTCATGGCCATGCCTCCAAGGAGGAGAACACCATCCATAAACATCGTCATCCCCATAAATAGCCGAAGTCTTGGGGTCCTTTTGCAAACACACTATCTTACACACGGACGTCCTCACTTCCTAAGATGGACAGAGGGACTAGTGACATGGTTATACCCCACGGGTACAAGCAATGGTAAGGAAATCGGTAATCGCTAACTGCTCGGTTGTCTTGGGAGTAGCAACTAATTGGAATTCAGACGATTAACAGATTTAATCGGTCGGCTATTAATCGGTGTGACCTACAAAAATTAGCACCTAAAACACATATGACTCCTCTTGCACCTCAACCACCTACCCTATTAAATGCAGCCTCGAGCTCCCGGATGAGATCCTGAAGGCGCTCGAGCTCTTGTATCTGAGGTCTGATCGGCAACTATGAGGAACTAGTCAACAACGACAAGGAATTGGCTGGTGACGGCAGAAATCGAGCTCCCGGAGGCAGGGATCGAGCGGGAGCTTCAAGAAACCTACTTCATTAGGGCGGGCTAGCGGATGTATGGGCGAATGTGTTGATAATTTTGCAGATTTTTTGACCAAGTGTAGTAGTTAATCGGGAACATACCTAGTAATCGGAGTGTCAGAGCTATTAAAAGAGATAAACGATTAACACAAACGATTACTGGTAATCGACACGGTCAGGTCCCCAGTAGAGATTAATCGGCCTATTAATCGCTGATTCGGCCTATTTTTTGAACAGTGGGTACAAGACATTGGTATTTCTGGTCCAGCCCAAGGAAGGCCCATGTCAAAGACACGCGGCCCATGAAGATTTCGGGTGGTCCAAGACCATGACGTCTTCGACTTCTTGGAGGACAAGTCTAGAGTAGATAGAATTTCAAAGGGTACCGACCCTAATCTGTAACCAACTCGACCTAAGCCCGAGACCTGCCTATCTATATAAAGGCCAGGAGGGTACGGCGAGAAGGATCCTCACACACCATCGCATAAGCACCTCACGCCGTATTGCATCTACGCACCCCTGTAACTTTCGGTTTCACCGTAATCAAGAGCAGACAGGCAGGAGTAGGGTTTTCCCTCCGGGGGCCTGAACCTGGGTAAATCCTGTGTCCCACGTTGCTTGTCTGTTAACCGTTCCGCGACTTCCAGCATCCCTATCTTCTCCAAAACCCAAGTCCATAACAATGGGCATTGACGAGATCGTACCTCGTCAATTGGCGCCGTCTGTGGGAAGCGGGGACGCTGATCGTGCAATCGTGACGGTTCCATCCAGATCGATCTACAACTCATCGGTGACGGAGAGTCATCTACTCTTCGGCATCTTCGACTTCACCGCCCACTCGCCAGCCATCCTGAGGGATTTCGAGTCCGTCGGCGACGGGCTCGAGATGCTGTTCGGGAGCTTCTGCTTCCAGGTGGGGCAGACCGGCACCCTCCGCCTCCCAGAGCGGGTGCCACCACCGTCCATCAGGCCCGCTTCGTAGGTTCCACCTATCGGCGCGTTACACGCGTCGACGCTGACAGACGAGTCAGATAATAGCGGCAGCTACAACTCAGATATGTGTGGCCCTCCCTCAGATGAAGGAACCTACGGTTCCGGATCCGAAAGCTACGACAGCAGCAATCCAATGCGGGCGCTACTTATGCACCGTCATCATCAACAACGTAACAGAACCACCACTAGGTTCGAGTGTGCAGCAAACACCCAACCCCCTCTCAACCCGCAAGGTGAGAATGGAGGAAACGGGGGGATCCGCCTAACAGGCCCAACGAAAGCGACGCCCACACCTACAACAAGATGAACCTCAACGAAGAAGGCTGGCACCAAGCACGCGAAGCCGTAGCAGGCAACATCATCCTACATGTGAATGCTTCACGGGATCTACTGATGGCCTACCACCTCCTCCTCATCGACGAGCACAACCGACATGTGAAGTTGATGAAGGAGCTTGATAAGCGCAAGAAGGCAGCTACGGAATCCAGCACGCGGCGAGCTGCGCTCTCTGCCGCTGGTGGATCCAGTTCACATGGCAACAACGCCAACAAGTACCGCTCTCGCACAGAGCACATAGACCCCGCCGCACGACGCGAGGTCACCCGGGCCCTCAACACGTCCTTCATGACGATGGACTCGCACGACAACGTCATGCTGAAAACACCACAAGCTGCGATCATGGCAGCCATTACATATCTCGTGTCCCGTCCACCTCCGATGGGTGACCCGAAGAGTGCCATGCACAAGTCTGCACTAGCTGGCCTCGGACTCATCGGATCCGCGCTCCATGACGAGGCTCCTGCGGAGCAGAAGAAAAAAGCTGCGGTCAAGTTCAACCGTAGCCCTACGCCCGCATCCGAAGACAACAAGCACGACCTGCACCGGAGCGGCAAGAGCCCACGGCGCCGTAGTAGCAACTACGACGCTCGCAACGAGCTCACCTAGCGCAAGATCGACAAGGTACGCGCCAAGCGTGCGTGCTCAACTGAGTCTGACGAGGAGGACGATGGAGAGCTGTGCGGCGCCAGATGCTTCAGCAGATCCGTTTGGCGAACGAGGATGACGAAAATTTTTAAGCTACCTTCGGACAACCCGAAGTTCGACGGTATGCAAGAACCAAAGGCCTGGCTCAACGATCACCTGTCGTCAGTCAAGCTCCATGGCGGAAACAAGAACACCGCCCTACAATGCTTTCAGCTGCAGCTGACAGGCGCAGCCAGAGTCTGACTCAGCAGCCTATCCTCCGAATCAATCCGAAGTTTGGAAGAGCTAGCATACAGCTTCATCCGCAACTTCAAGGGCACCGGCAAGAGGCCAACATCAATTGAAGAGCTGTGGGCCTGCACCCAACGGTCCAACGAGTCCATCCGCTCGTACATACTCTGCTGGTCCCACATCAAGAACTCCGCTGCACACATCTCTAAGGAACGGGCAATCAACGCCTTCAAGGACGGTGCCAGGCGCCCCGATTTCAAGGAGGAGCTTGGGCGTGTCAAGCCCAAGACACCCGACCACCTCATGGACATCGCCAACCGGTGGGCAGATGGTGAGGATTCTGTCACCCAAGCACATTGATGTCTATGCACTTCTATTCTTGTAGACAGTTGTTGGGCCTATAAGTGCAGAGGTTTGTAGAACAGAAGCAGGTTTCCCTTAAGTGGATTACCCAAGGTTTATCGAACTCAGGGAGGAAGTGGTCAAAGTTATCCCTCTCAAGCAACCCTGCAATCAAGATACAAGAAGTCTCTTGTGTCCCCAACACACCCAATACACTTGTCAGGTGTATAGGTGCACTAGTTCGGCGAAGAGATAGTGAAATACAAGTGATATGAATGATTATAAGACAACGGTTCTAGGAAAGAGCTTGGTGGGAGGAAAAGGTTGAAACGGTCCTGTAGTTCCCCGTGACGGCACCAGAAAAGACTCTGATGGCGTGGAAGAGACTAAAGGCAAGCAAACAAAGATGGCTGATACGTCCAATTTGCATCACTATTCTATATAATAATTTGCCTCTATTGATTGATATATTTCTTATTAAGAGGTGTTACTTATGTCTTTTCATCTGTTTTTGCATGTTGGATGATTCTTGGAGGATGAACTGCCGGAGTCAGGATTCTGATGGAAAAAGAGGTGTTTTGATGCAATTTCGCGGAGATCAGAAAAATACTAGAAAAACTACAGAAAATCATATTTTCCCAGAAGATGAAGAAATCCAGAGGGGAGGAGGAGATGGGCCACAGGGGGCCCACACCCCCCAGGCGTGGGCCACCGCTAGGCCGCGCCTACAGGGGTGTGGCCCACATGGCCCGCCTCTGGCTCCGCCCTATCGCCTATATCTTCTCCTCGAAACCCTAAGACACGAGGAGCGACCACAGAAAGATTTCGCCGCCTCTGCGTGGCGGAAAACACCGAGAGAGAAAGAGCTCTTCCGCGGACAGATTTCTACCGAGGAAATTCCTTCCCGGAGAGGGGAGATCGTCGCCATCAACACCATCATCAAGCTAGACTTCATCGGGACCATCATCATCATCCACACCATCATCTCCACCAGCACCATCATCACCACTTCATCCCGCTGTAACAATTGTGTTGAATACTTGCATAGTTCTTAGGGGAACTTTCCCGGTGTTGATTACTGTTGTAGTTGATGCTTGTGAGTGGAACCATTGGATTATTGTTTATGTTCAGATTGTTATCCATCACCATATCATCTTTGATCTTGATCCATATGATGTCTTGTGAGTAGTTCGTTTAGTTCTTGAGGACATGGGAGAAGTCATGTTGTTAGTAGTGGATTTGTGTTGAGGTATTATTCAATGGTTTAGTATTTAAGTTGTGGTGCTATTATTCTAGTGGTGTCATGTGAACATCGACTACATGATACTTCACCATTTATGGGCCTAGGGGAATGCATTGTGTATTTGGCTACTAATTGTGGGGTTGCCGGAGTGACAGAAACCTAAACCCCTGTTAGGACACCATTGCACAAGGGAGTGTAGGATCTCAGAGTTTAAGGCCGTGGTTAGGTTTATATCTTAATTGCTTTCCTGTAGTTGTGGATGCTTGCAGGGGGTTTAATCACAAGTATGTATTAGTCTAAGTAAGGTCTGTACATTAGCACAGGTTCACCCACACAACACTTATAACACCAAAGAAGACTACTTATCTATTTGAAGCGAAAGTACTTGACAGAATTCCCATGTGTCCTCGAGAACGTTTGGTCTTTATAAGTATTTCCACGGGCTTGTCCTTTGCTAAGAAAGGATTGGGCCACTTGCTGCAATTGTTTGTTGTCTTTATTACTTGCACTTTGTTTCTTTGCTTTATCAGAAAACCCCTAAAAATCCGTTTGCTAAGTATTTACAGAGATATTCTGCTCCATACCACTAGTCAACACCTTCTGCTCCTCGTTGGGATCGACACTCCTATTTATCAAAAGTACTACGATACACCCCCTATACTTGTGGGTCATCAATGGAAACAAGGAAACATGCAACAGATCTAGTTGTGAATGGTGTTTCAATGCTTAGAAACAAGGCCTAGGGATCATACTTTCACTAGTGAACACTCTCATATAAATATATTATCTTCATGATACTACTCTTAACTACTCTCCGGTTGGTGAACTCTAATCCATGGTAGGGCTATAACATCACTCCTCAAAGTCTGCCTTCCCCAATCTAGATAACCCCACACTGTCACCTTGAGCGCTACATGGTTCCAAGAAACACCGCAATTTCATAGAGACAACCAACTCAAAGTATACTCATGATAAGGATTTATGAACTCTAGCCTAAGTGCCACCACGGTGTGCACGCTGCCACTTTCACACACGTGGGGAGAGTAGAGATCTATTGAAGCACCTGAGTATTTATGTAAACTCTAGCCTAAGTGCCACCACGGTATGCATGCTGTCACTATCACACACCTGGGGAGAGCCAGAGATCTATTAAAGCACTTGAATAGCAAAGTAGATCTACTTGATTACAAAGCTCATGATCAAAATATGACCATGCTTAAGTGCCACACATGGCATGCACGCTGTCACTTTCACACACGTGGGTAAAAGCATAGATCTATTAAAGCACAATGAATATTTATGTAGACTCAAGCCTAAGTGCCACCATGGCGTGCACACTGTCACTTTCACACACATGGGGAGAGCAGATATCTATTGAAGCACTTGAGTATCAAGGTAGATCTACTTGATTACAAAGCTCATGACCACAACAAGATCATGCATAGAGAGAGATGAACACATAACTACCGGTAGAGCCCTTAGCCTCGAGGAAGAACTACTCCCTCCTCATCATGGGAATCAGCAATGGCGATGGAGATCGATGGAGATGGATCCGAGGGCACTTCCCTGTCTCGGCAGGGTGCCAGAACAGAGAATTATATCCCCTGAATCTCCCCTTCGGTGGCGGCGGCACTGTGGAACTTTTTGTTGCTTTCTCGTTGATGATTAGGGTTTTTGGGTAGGAGGATTCTTATAGGCGAAGGAGACAAGGTCGATGGAGGGGACCACCAGGGGTGGCCCGCGCCCACCTAGGGTAGGGCCACCCTGGTGTCCTCCTCCATCTTTGCTTCGTGGTTCCGTGTCGTGTCGGGTAAAATAATGACTTTGGCTTTTGTCCCGTCCAATTCCGAGAATATTGATTTTCTGCCTTTCTAGAACCAAAAAATAGAAGAAAACATGCAACTGGCACTATGGCATCTTGTTAATAGGTTATTCTAGAAAACATATAAAAATACCTCAAAGTGTAAACAAAGCAAATCAAAGTAGATACTAAACAAGCATGGAACATCAAAATTTATTGATACGTTTACAACGTATCACACATTCGGATGACGAAGACGACTACGGCCACATACGCGAACACTATAGCAAAGGAAGATCGCGCATCTACGATGATCGCGACGCAGTCGACATGGTCGCGGCTGCATACGCCGATCGACGCAATGATGGCAACCGCAACAGCGGATACCACAGAGGCAACTACCGCGTTAGCGGGCGACGACGAGCCTTCAGCATACGACAAACTGTCTGGCCCCTGCACCATCCACTTCTACATTGACAAACAGGACGACAAGAAGTAGGCCAGCCACATGCTCAAAGACTGCCGCAAGTTCCAGAAGCTCAGCGAAAGTCTCACCCAAATGCGGCGCCAGATCGTAGACCCTGGGTTCAGGCCCGCACCCGTACCCGTACCAGGTTGTAGGGTTCGCAGCATAGAAAACAAAAAAATTCCTACGATGTGAACTATATACCAAGATCTATCTACTAGATACAAACAACGGGCGGATGTATATCCGTAGAGAACATACCCTTGAAGACCGACAAAGCTTAACGAGTTCAACTCGTGGTTGATGTAGACGATCTCTTGCCGATCTCAAGATCGAGAGGAAGTCCTAGCGCCGCAAATCAGCAGCACATCCTGTAGGGGTTCGTAGCATGGAAAACAAAAAATTTCTATCGCATACAAACAAACAAGCCAAGATCTATCTACTAGATTGTAGCAACGAGTCGATGGAATAACTCACCCTCGAAGATTCCAAAGCGTTTAACGAGAGCGGATTCTCGTGGGTGATGTAGTCGTACTCTTTCCGATCTCAAGATCGTGTAGACGATCCTTCCGGCGCCACGTTCCGGCAGCGCTCCCGCAGTCGGTCACACGTTCGGTACTCGACGAAGACCTTCCTCTCCCTTGTTCCAGCAGGCAGCGGAGGTTGTAGCACTCTCCTCGCGATTCCGGCAGCACAACGGCGTGGTACCGGAAGTAGAGGGAAGATCCCGCAGGGCTTCGCCTTAAGCCGGTGCGAGTATGGTGGAGTATGAGAGAGGCTATTAGTGGTCTAGTAATTAGACACACCAATTAGAAGGCTCTAAACCAATTAGAAGGCTCTAAACCGAAGGCTAAAGCAATTAGAAGCTCTAAACCAAAACGGCTCTAAACCGGAGGTAGAAGATAGGAACTTGTGTGTACTAGGAGGGGAGCCCTGCCCCTCCTTATATAGATGGGAGGGGCCGGCGGCCAAGGGGAGGAGTTCCTCCCCAAGTCGGCCTTGGGAGGCGCGCCGGCCAAGGGGACTCCTCCCCCAAGTCGGCCTCCACCAATCCTCCTTCTCCTCTTTCCGAAAACTGGCAGTTTGACTTTTCAAACTAGCCGTTTGACTTTTCAAACTAGGATTTGAATTAACCCTTTATCTCGGACAGCGATGACACTTAGTACATGATGCAATCATACCAACTTTGATATAACACATTCATGTACCCCCCCCCCCCCCCCCGGAGTGCCGGACATTCCGGAACCTTCTAGAACATTCCCGATGAAAACACCGGAATCATTCCGCAACTCCGAAACGGGACTTTCCTTATATGAATCTTATTCTCCGGACCATTCCGGATCACCTCGTGATATCCTGGATCCCATCCGAGACTCCGAACAACATTCGGTCTCTTTCTCATAATACCATAACTACTCAAACAACGTCGAATCCTTAAGTGTGTCTCCCTACGGTTCGTGAATTATGCGGACATGATCGAGACACTTCTCCGAACAATAACCAATAGAGGAATCTGGAAATTCATATGGATCCCACATATGTCTACGATTACTTTGCGATCGAATGAACCACTTACATACGATACCAATTTCCCTTTGTCTCACGATATGTTACTTACCCGAGGTTATGATCGTCGGTATCTCTGCATACCTAGTTCAACCTCGTTACTGATAAGTACTCTTTTCTCGTTCCCGTGATATGTGATCCCTTGTGACCAAGTCACATGCTTGCAAGCTAATTGGATGACATTCCACCGAGAGGGCCCAGAGTATATCTATCCGTCATATGGATGGACAAATCCCATTCTTGATCCATGTGTCTCAACCAATACTTTCCGAACACTCAATGCCACCTTTATAACCACCCAGTTACGGTGTGATGTTTGATGTCATCAAAGCATCCATCTGGTAAAGGTGATATGCATGATCTCATGGTCGAAGGAATTAGGTTACTATGTATCAGAAAGCATATAGCAATTTAACTATTGAAATGACTTGATCTTTATGCTACGCTTATCTATAGGAGTATGTCCACCATATCATTCTCCTAACGATATGATCTTGTTGTTGATAACATCTCAATGTTCATGATAGGGAAACCACAATCATCTATCAACCAACAAGCTAGCGAAGTATAGAGGCTATACTAGGGACTTCAAATTAAGTTTACAAATCACACAAGTATCAATGTTTCCTTGTTAATACTATTATAGCATGAATGTAAACATTTATCATAAACACAAAGATATAATAATAACTACATTTATTATTGCCTCTAGGGCATATCTCCAACAGTCTCCCACTTGCACTAGAGTCATCTAATCTAGATTACATGGTAATATACCGAACACCCATGGCAGTTTGGTGTTGGTCATGTTTTGCCCTCGGGAGAGGTTTAGTCAACGGATCCGCCACATTCAGATCTGTGTGTACTTTGCAAATCTTTATATCCCCATCCTGGATATGTTCTCGAATAGCGTGGAAACGTAGCTTGATATGCTTCAGCTTCTTGTGTGACCTTGGTTCTTGCGCATTGGCTATGGCTCCCATGTTATCACAGTAGATAGACATTGGGTCCAGCGCACTAGGAACCACACCCAGCTCTGTAATGAACTCTTTCATCCATATCGCTTCTTGTGAAGCCTCCGAAGCAGCCATGTATTCCGATTCAGTTGAAGATCTCGCCACAACGCTTTGCTTTGCACTCCTCCAGCTAACTGCTGTGCCATTCAAAATAAATACGCATCCGGATTGTGATTTAGAATCATCCGGATCTGTGTTCCAACTAGCATCAGTGTAACCATTAACAACGAGATGTTCATCACCTCCATAAGAAAGAACCATATCCTTAGTTCTTCTCAAGTACTTAAGGATGTTTTTGACCGCTGTCCAATGATCCACTCCTGGATCACTTTGATATCTGCTAGTTAAACTAACAGCATATGCAATGTCGGGTCTAGTACATAGCATGGCATACATTAGAGATCCTATGGCTGAGGCATAGGGAGTCTTACTCATCCTTTCTCTATCTTCTGCCGATGTCGGACTTTGAGTTTTACTCAAGGTCGTATTGGGCAACATGGGCAAGAACCCTTTCTTGCTTTCTTCCATTCCAAACCTCTTTAGAACTTTGTCCAAATATGTACTCTGTGACAATGATATTTGGCGTTTCGATCTATCTCTATAAATCTTTATGCCTAATATGTAAGCTGCTTCGCCAAGATCCTTCATTGAAAAACTATTATTCAAATATTCCTTGACACTATTAAGAAGGTCTACATCATTCCCAATCAACAATATGTCATCCACATATAGTATTAAGAATGCTACAGAGCTCCCACTCACTTTCTTGTAAATACAAGCTTCTCCATAAGTTTGTATAAAACCAAAACTTTTGATTACCTTATCAAAACGTTGATTCCAACTTCGGGATGCTTGCTTCAATCCATAGATGGACCGTTGAAGTTTGCATACCTTGTTAACATCTTTAGGATCGACAAAACCTTTGGGTTGCATCATATACAACTCTTCATCAATGTCTCCATTGAGGAATGCTGTTTTGACATCCATCTGCCATATCTCATAATCATAATATGCAGCGATTGCTAACATAATCCTCACAGACTTTAGCTTTGCTACCGGTGAGAAAGTCTCATCGTAGTCAACTCCTTGAATTTGTTGAAACCCTTTTGCGACAAGTCGAGCTTTATAGACAGTAACATTACCATCAGCATCTGTTTTCTTCTTGAAAATCCATTTGTTCTCGACAGCCTTCCGGCCATTCGGTAAGTCCACCAAAGTCCATACTTGGTTTTCGTACATGGATCCAATCTCGGATTTCATGGCTTCTTGCCATTTATTGGAATCTGGGCTCATCATCGCTTCCTCATATGTCTCGGGGTCATCGGTGTTGTCCACCAACATGACATTCATAACGGAATCATACCAATCTGGAGTGGTACGAGTTCTCTTTGACCTCCGAGGCTCTGTAGCAACTTCAACCGAAGTTTCATGATCACCATCATTAGCTTCCTCTCTTATTGGTGCAGGCACCACAAGAACTTCTTCCGGTGCTGCGCTACTCGCAATTTCGAGAGAAGGTTCGACAACCTCGTCGAGTTCTACTTTCCTTCCAGTCACTTCTTTCGAGAGAAATTCCTTCTCTAGAAAGGATCCATTCTTGGCAACGAAGATCTTGCCTTCGGATCTATGATAGAAGGTATACCCAATAGTTTCCTTCGGGTATCCTATGAAGACGCATTTTTCCGCTTTGGGTTCAAGCTTGTCCAGCTGTAACTTCTTTACATAGGCTTCGCATCCCCAAACTTTAAGGAACGACAATTTAGGTTTCTTCCCAAACCATATTTCAAACGGTGTCGTTTCAACGGATTTAGATGGTGCCCTATTTAAAGTGAATGCGGTTGTTTCTAATGCATAACCCCAAAATGATAGCGGTAAATCTGTAAGTGACATCATAGAACGAACCATATCTAAGAGAGTCCGATTACGACGTTCGGACACACCATTACGCTGTGGTGTTCCCGGCGGTGTCAATTGTGAAAGTATTCCGCATTTCTTCAAATGCTCGCCAAACTCGTAACTTAGATATTCACCTCCACGATCAGAACGTAGAAATTTAATCTTCTTGTTACGTTGATTCTCTACCTCACTTTGAAACTCCTTAAACTTCTCGAAAGTTTCGGACTTATGTTTCATGAAATAGATATACCCATATCTACTCAAGTCATCCGTGAAGGTAAGAACATAACAATAACCACCGTGCGATGCTACACTCATTGGACCACACACATCGGTATGTATGATTTCCAATAAGTCCGTAGCTCGCTCCATCATACCAGAAAATGGAGTCTTAGTCATTTTTCCCATCAGACATGCTTCGCATCTTTCAAGTGATTCAAAATCAAGTGATTCAAGAAGTCCATCGGAATGGAGTTTCTTCATACGTTTCACTCCGATGTGACCAAGACGACAGTGCCACATATAGGTCGAATTATCGCTTGATTTCAAACGTTTAGCCTCAATGTTGTTGATATGTGTATTTCCACTATCGAGATTCAATAAGAATAGACCATCTATCAAAGGTGCATGTGCATAAAACATATTACTCATATAAATAGAACAACCATTATTCTCGGATTTAAACAAGTAACCGTCTCGCAATAAACAAGATCCCGATATAATGTTCATGCTCAACGCAGGCACCAAATAACAATTATTTAAGTATAAAACTAATCCCGATGGTAGATGAAGGGGTAGCGTGCCGACCGCGATCACATCAACCTTTGATACGTTTCCCACGCGCATCGTCACCTCGTTCTTCGCTAGCTTCCGTTTATTCTGCAACACCTGTTTTGAGTTACAAATATGAGCAACCGAACCAGTATCAAATACCCAGGCACTACTACGAGTACTAGTGAGATACACATCAATAACATGTATATCAGATATACCTTTCTTCTTGATGTTGCCGTTCTTCAAATCCGCCAAGTACTTTGGGCAATTCCGCTTCCAGTGACCTTCTCCCTTGCAGTAAAAACACTCAGTATCATGCTTAGGTCCAGCCTTGGTCTTCTTCGTCGGCGTAGTAACTTTCTTACCACCCTTCTTGAAGTGTCCCTTTGGCTTAGACTTGCCTTTCTTGAATTTGGTGGTCTTATTGACCAACAACACTTGGTGCTCTTTCTTGATCTCCACTTCTGCAGATTTCAACATGGCAAAGAGTTCTGGCAACGTCTTGTTCATGTTCTGCATGTTGTAGTTCATCACAAAGTTCTTGTAACTTGGTGGTAGTGATTGGAGGACACGGTAAATCCCCAAAGCATTAGGAATCACTATACCCAAGCTTTGAAGTTTGTTTGCGTGCCCAGACATCTTAAGCACATGCTCACTGACGGAGCTGCCCTCTTCCATCTTGCAGTTAAAGAACTTTTCAGAAGCCTCATAGCTTTCAATTGCCGCATGAGTCTCAAAAATCAATTTGAGATCCTCGACAATATCATATGGGTCTGAATCCTCAAACCTTTTCTGAAGCTCCGATTCCAAACCATACAAGATAGCACACTGAACTATGGAGTACTGATTCTTCCGAGCGAGGTAAACATTCTTTACTTCATCGGGAGCATCAGCTGCAGGTGGGTCACCCAGCGGTGCATCCAGCACATAGGTCAAATTACCAGCTGTGAGGACAATCCTCAAATTGCGAAACCAATCCGCGAAGTTGCTTCCATTGTTTTTCAACTTTTCTTTCTCTAGGAACGCATTAAAATTGATGGTAGGGGCTGCCATTGATCTACAACATATTTGCAATAGTTTAGACTAAGTTTATGACAAATTGAGTTCAAATTAATTAATGTAATTAAACTAGGTGAACTCCCACTCAAAACAATATCCCTCACATTGTTTTAGTGATCACACGAACCAAATCCACTACATCAACACCGATCATCACGAGAGTTGATATAGTTTCAATGGCGAACAATCGTCATGTTCATCATATATACTATATGATTCATGCTTTACCTTTCGGTGATCCGTGTTCCGAGACCATGTCTGTACATGCTAGGCTCGTCAAGATCAAACCTTAGTTTCCGCATGAGCAAATCTGGCTTGCTCACGTTGTATACACTTGCGGAATCTAACACACCCGATCATCACGTGGTGCTTCGAAACAACAAGCTTTAGCAACGGTGCTAACTAAGGGTGAACACTTTATGACTTGAAATTCATGTGCATGAGGGATCATCTTATAATGCTAACGTCGTCTACTAAGCAATACAAGATGCATAAAGGATTAACATCACATGCAATTCAATATATTTGTGATATGATATGGCCTTTCTTCTCCGTGCTTCCGATCTCTATCTTCAACCACGAACATGATCTCCATCATCACCGGCATTGCATCAAGGTCAATGACGCCTCTCCATGGTTGTCGTCCACCGGCTTCAACTATTACAACTACTTTGAATAGACACGCGGGTCTTAACATAAATTAAAGACAACCATATGGCTCCTGCCGGTTGCCGACTTACAATAAGGAACATTGCATACATCAAATATAATCACAATCATGGCCATATCACATCACTGCACACCCCTGCAAAACAAAGTTAGACGCCTCTACTTTCTTTGCATATTTTACGTGGTTTGGGGCTTTCAATAAGTGTCGTTCTAACTTACGAACAAGAACCACAACATTGATACTAGTATTGTTAATCACCCGTTGTAAATTGGATCTTAACTATGCTAGGAGAAACAGGCACCCGCAAAGCCACTTATGCAATACAAGTTGCATGTCAAGCGTGAAGCAAGTCTCATGAACGATGTCATGTAAGGTTAGCCCGGGCCGCTTCATCCCAACATACCGCAAGATGCAAAGTACACAAGAAGCAATCGACAATAAAAGCATCAATGCCCACAATGACCATTGTGTTCTACTCGTGCAACAGATCTACATATAGACACGGCTCTGATACCACTGTAGGGGTTCGTAGCATGGAAAACAAAATTTTCTATCGCATACAAACAAACAAGCCAAGATCTATCTACTAGATTGTAGCAACGAGTCGATGGAATAACTCACCCTCGAAGATTCCAAAGCGTTTAACGAGAGCGGATTCTCGTGGGTGATGTAGTCGTACTCTTTCCGATCTCAAGATCGTGTAGACGATCCTTCCGGCGCCACGTTCCGGCAGCGCTCCCGCAGTCGGTCACACGTTCGGTACTCGATGAAGACCTTCCTCTTCCTTGTTCCAGCAGGCAGCGGAGGTTGTAGCACTCTCCTCGCGATTCCGGCAGCACAACGGCGTGGTACCGGAAGTAGAGGGAAGATCCCGCAGGGCTTCGCCTTAAGCCGGTGCGAGTATGGTGGAGTATGAGAGAGGCTATTAGTGGTCTAGTAATTAGACACACCAATTAGAAGGCTCTAAACCAATTAGAAGGCTCTAAACCGAAGGCTAAAGCAATTAGAAGCTCTAAACCAAAACGGCTCTAAACCGGAGGTAGAAGATAGGAAAAAGTGTGTACTAGGAGGGGAGCCCTGCCCCTCCTTATATAGATGGGAGGGGCCGGCGGCCAAGGGGAGGAGTTCCTCCCCAAGTCGGCCTTGGGAGGCGCGCCGGCCAAGGGGACTCCTCCCCCAAGTCGGCCTCCACCAATCCTCCTTCTCCTCTTTCCGAAAACTGGCAGTTTGACTTTTCAAACTAGCCGTTTGACTTTTCAAACTAGGATTTGAATTAACCCTTTATCTCGGACAGCGATGACACTTCGTACATGATGCAATCATACCAACTTTGATATAACACATTCATGTACCCCCCCCCCCCCCCGGAGTGCCGGACATTCCGGAACCTTCTAGAACATTCCCGATGAAAACACCGGAATCATTCCGCAACTCCGAAACGGGACTTTCCTTATATGAATCTTATTCTCCGGACCATTCCGGATCACCTCGTGATATCCTGGTCCCATCCGAGACTCCGAACAACATTCGGTCTCTTTCTCATAATACCATAACTACTCAAACAACGTCGAATCCTTAAGTGTGTCTCCCTACGGTTCGTGAATATGCGGACATGATAGAGACACTTCTCCGAACAATAACCAATAGAGGAATCTGGAAATTCATATGGCTCCCACATATTTCTATGATTACTTTGCGATCGAATGAACCACTTACATACGATACCAATTTCCCTTTGTCTCACGATATGTTACTTATCCGAGGTTATGATCGTCGGTATCTCTGCATACCTAGTTCAACCTCGTTACTGATAAGTACTCTTTTCTCGTTCCCGTGATATGTGATCCCTTGTGACCAAGTCACATGCTTGCAAGCTAATTGGATGACATTCCACCGAGAGGGCCCAGAGTATATCTATCCGTCATATGGATGGACAAATCCCATTCTTGATCCATGTGTCTCAACCAATACTTTCCGAACACTCAATGCCACCTTTATAACCACCCAGTTACGGTGTGATGTTTGATGTCATCAAAGCATCCATCCGGTAAAGGTGATATGCATGATCTCATGGTCGAAGGAATTAGGTTACTATGTATCAGAAAGCATATAGCAATTGAACTATTGAAATGACTTGATCTTTATGCTACGCTTATCTATAGGAGTATGTCCACCATATCATTCTCCTAACGATATGATCTTGTTGTTGATAACATCTCAATGTTCATGATAGGGAAACCACAATCATCTATCAACCAACAAGCTAGCGAAGTATAGAGGCTATACTAGGGTCTTCAAATTAAGTTTACAAATCACACAAGTATCAATGTTAACTTGTTAATACTATTATAGCATGAATGTAAACATTTATCATAAACACAAAGATATAATAATAACTACATTTATTATTGCCTCTAGGGCATATCTCCAACACATCCGTGCTCGCACACACGTTTGAGGCACCGAGCAACCTCCGCCTCCTCGCTCCAGCGATGCAGCGGAAGCACAACTCTTTCTTGCCGAATAGCCACCGGGAACATGTATCTCGCTAGTCCGAGACCATGGGGGATAAATTCTAGAGGGGGAGAGAGATCCTTCACGAGGAGGTGTGTGAGACAAGTGAGGAGGGGGGCTCCTTTTATAGGAGGAGGGGGAACCCCAAGGGGGTGGCCGGCGCATGGGGCTGCCCCCTTGCCCTCCCCTCTTCATGTGGGTGGACACTCCACTCACAAATCTCCTTTAAATTCCCTCCACTCAAAAGTCCACTCAAATTCCCATTAAATTTCCACCAAATTTAATGCAAACTCTCATTAAATAAAACTCTTTTATTTTATTCAGAATTTTGTCAATTAATTTAATGACAAACATTCACAAATAACCCCTTGCTAGAATTCTATTTCACATGCATAACCACTTTATGCAATTTCACCCGAAAACCTGTTTCGGTATCTAGTGAAATAAATTCCTGCGCTTGTTCATTCTTTCGGCATGAAACATTTGCTCCAATTGGATGTCGGTGTCTCTTAAGTGTGTCACCCTACGGTTCGTGAATAATGCGGACATGATCGAGACCCCTCTCGGATCAATAATCAGAAGCGGGATATGCAGACCCATACTGACTCCCACACATTCAACGATGACTTTCTTGTGATCGTCAGAACCTTTTACGCTAGTATCTTAATCCCTTTGTTTCACGATATATTACATGTCCGAGATTCGATCATCGGTATCTCCATACCTAGTTTGATCTCGTTACCGACATGCACTCTTTTCTCGTTCCTGTGATATAACATTCTAGTGATCAAATCACTTGCTTGCAAGCTAATCAATGTGATATCACCGAGAGGGCCCAGAGTATATCTATCCGTCATCGGGATGAACAAATTCCACTCTCGATCCATGAGCCTCAACATAACACTTTATTAGTTCTGAATCCATCTTTATAATCACCCTGTTACGGTGTGACGTTTGATGTTATCAAGAAACTCTTCCGGTGTTAGTGATTGACATGATCTCATGGTCTAAGGATTAGGATCACTTCGTAAGTTGTTATAGCAATATAAACTCAATGACTTTGATCGTAATGCTATACTTCGGATGAATGTTCATCACACCATTACACTAATGTTGTGATCCCATTATTAACAACATCCAATGTCCATGATCAGGAAACCTTGATCATCTTGTTAATCAACGAGCTAGTTTATGAGAGAGGCATAACTAGGAACTTTCTGTTTGTTTATTAAACACACATGTATTAACGTTTCCGTATTAATACAATTATAGCATGCAAAATAAACATCTATCATATACTTGGAATACACATAATAAACACTTTATTATTGCCTCTCAGGGCATATTCCCTTCAGTCTCCCACTTGCACTAGAGACAATAATCTAGTTACATAGTGATAAATCTAACACCCATTGAGTTCTGGTGTTGATCATGTTTTGCTCTAGGGAGAGTTTTAGTCAACGGATCTGCTACATTGAGATCCGTATGTACTTTACAAATCTTTATATCTCCATCCTTGACATGCTCGCGGATGGAGTGAAACCGGCGCTTAATATGCTTGGAATGCTTGTGAGACCTTGGCTCTTTGGCATTGGCAATGGCACCATTGTTGTCACAATAGATCACCATTGGGTCCAACGCGTTTGCCACTACTCCTAGTTTGGATATGAACTCCTTCATCCAAACTGCTTCCTGAGCCGCTTCCGAAGCAGCAACATATTCGGCCTCCGTTGTTGATCCCGCTACCACAGGTTGTTTGGAGCTCCTCCAACTAACCGCTCTGCCATTCATGAGAAATACGTATCCGGATTGAGACTTAGAGTCATCCATATCGGTGTCAAAGCTAGCGTCGACATAACACTTAGAGACGAGCTCTTCTTCACCTTCGTATAGAAGAAACATATCCTTAGTTCTTCGTAAGTACTTAAGGATATTCTTGACCGCTATCCAGTGTGCCACATCCGGTCTTGTACATAGCATGGCGTACATTATAGAGCCTATGGCTGAAGCATAGGGAACTTTGTCCATTATCTCTCTTTCTTCCGTCGAAGCCGGACTTTGAGTCTTACTCAATGTCTTGCCTTGCAACATAGGTAAGAACCCCTTCTTACTTCCGTCCATTTTAAACTTCTTTAAAATCTTATCAAGGTATGTACTTTGTGATAGCCCTATTAGGCGTCTAGATCTATCTCTATAGATCTTTATGCCTAATATGTCTGACGCTTCACCTAGGTCCTTCATTGAAAATTTGCTGTTTAGATAACTTTTAACACTGTTTAAAAGATCTATATCATTTCCGATCAATAATATGTCATCCACATATAATATCAGAAATGCCACATTGCTCCCACTCACTTTCTTGTAAATACAAGCTTCTCCATAAGTTTGGACAAATCCAAACTCTTTGATCACCTCATCAAAGCGGAGATTCCAACTTCGTGATGCTTGCTTCAATCCATAGATGGATCGCTGAAGCTTGCACACCTTGTTAGCGTCCTTAGGATCGACAAAACCCTTTGGTTGTATCATATACAACTCTTCTTCAATATTACCATTGAGAAACGCGGTTTTGACATCCATCTGCCATATCTCATAATCGAAATATGCAGCAATTGCTAACATAATCCTAACTGACTTTAGCATCGCTACGGGAGAGAAAGTCTCATCGTAGTCAACTCCTTGAATTTGTCGAAACCCCTTTGCGACAAGTCGAGCTTTATAGACGGTCACATTACCATCAGCATCAGTTTTCCTTTTGAAAATCCATTTGTTCTCCACGGCCTTTCGGTCGTGAGGTAATTCCACCAAGTTCCAAACTTGATTTTCATACATGGATTCCATCTCGGATTTCATGGCTTCTAACCATTTGTTGGAATCCGGGCTCATCATCGCTTCTTCATACGTCGCAGGGTCATCATTTTCATCAACCATGAAATTCATGACAGGATTTCCGTACAGCTCGGGAGCTGCACGCGTCCTGTTTGACCTGCGAGGTTCGGTAGTACTCTCTTTCGGAGTTTCATGATCATTATCATTAGTTCCCTCTTCAACAGGTGGAGCCAACTCCGGAACAACTTCCGGCGCTGCGCTACTCGCCATACTTTGAAGAGAAGGTTCCACAACCTCTTCGAGTTCTACCTTCCGACTACTCACACCTTTCGCGAGAAACTCTTTCTCTAGAAAGGATCCATTCTTGGCAACAAAAACCTTGCCCTCAGATCTGTGATAGAAGGAATACCCAATAGTTTATTTAGGTTATCCTATGAAGACGCATTTTTCCGCTTTGGGTTCGAGTTTATCCGGTTGAAGTTTCTTCACATAAACATCGCATCCCCAAACTTTAAGAAATGACAGCTTAGGTTTGTTTCCAAACCACAATTCATACGGTGTCTTTTCAACGGATTTAGATGGTGCCCGATTTAAAGTGAATGCAGCAGTTTCTAGTGCATAACCCCAAAATGACAACGGCAAGTCCGTCAGAGACATCATAGATCGAACCATATCTAATAAAGTACGATTACGACGTTCCGACACACCATTTCGCTGTGGTGTTCCGGCAGGTGTGAGTTGTGAAACAATTCCACACTCTTTCATGTGAGTGCTAAACTCGTAACTTAGATACTCACCTCCACGGTCGGACCGTAGAAATTTGATCTTTCTATTACGATGATTTTCCACTTCATTCTGAAATTCCTTGAACTTTTCAAAGGTTTCAGACTTGTGTTTCATCAAGTAGATATAACCGTATCTACTCAAATCATCCGTGAAAGTAACAAAATAACGATATCCACCTCGCGCCGACACACTCATTGGACCACATACATCAGAATGTATGATTTCCAATAAATTTGTCGCCCGTTCCATTGAACCGGAAAACGGCGTTCTAGTCATCTTGCCCATAAGGCATGGCTCACATGTATCAAATGATTCATAATCAAGTGATTCCAAAAGTCCATCCGAATGGAGCTTCTTCATGCGTTTAACGCCAATATGACCTAGACGGCAGTGCCACATATATGCGGATATATCATCATTAAGTTTAATCCTTTTAGCATCAACATTATGAATATGTGTAACATTATCATCGAGATCTAATAGAAATAAACCATTCATCATCGGTGCATGACCATAAAATATTTCATTCATATAAATGGAACAACCATTGTTCTCGGATTTAAATGAATAACCACTTCGCATCAAACACGATCCAGATACAATGTTCATGCTCAGTGCAGGCACCAGATAACATTTATTCAAGTTTATAACTAATCCCGACGGTAAGTGGAGAGGCAGCGTTCCGACGGCGATCACATCAACGCTTGATCCATTGCCGACACGCATCTTGACCTCACCCCTTGCTAGCGGTCGCTTGTTCCGTAGCCCCTGATTCGAGTTACAAATATTAGCAACTGAACTGGTATCAAATACCCAGGTGCTACTGCGAGCATTAGTCAAGTACAAATTAATAACATGTATATCGTATATACCTTTGTTTGCCTTGCCGGCCTTCTTGTCTGCCAGATACTTGGGGCAGTTGCGCTTCCAGTGGCCAGTCCCCTAACAATAGTAGCACTCGGAATCAGACTTAGGTCCAACTCGGGGTTTCTTTTCAGGCGCGGCAACAGTCTTGCCGCCCTTACTTCCCTTCCGTTTTCCCTTCTTGTCTTTCTTGAAACCAGTGTTCCTATTGATCATCAACACTTGATGTTCCTTTTTGATCTCCACTTCTTCAGTTTTAAGCATTGACAGAAGCTCGGGGAGAGACTTCTTCATGCCTTGCATATTATAGTTCATCACGTAGCTATTATAGCTAGGTGGCAGAGACTGCAGAACACGATGGATGCCTAAGTCAATGGGAATCGATATTCCCAAGGACACAAGCTTATCGGCGTAACCCGACATCTTGAGTACATGCTCACTAACGGAGCTGTGCTCTTCTATCATGCAGCTAAAGAACTTTTCTGAAGCGTTGTATCTCTCTACAGCAGCATGTGTGTCGAAAATCATTTTCAACTCACCCATTGTATCAAATGCATTGCCGTTTTCGAAACGCTTTCGAAGTTCCGGCTCTAGCCCATACAATATGCCGCAATGAACTAAGTTGTGGTCCTCCTGACGAGTCTGATAGACATTCTTCTCCTCGTCAGGGGCATCATCAAAAGGTGGGGGGCCTAACGGCGCTTCTAGCACATATTGCTTTTGTGCAGCAGAGAGGAGAATCCTCAAATTCATGGCCCATTCGGTAAAGTTGCTACCGTTCGTTGCTAGTTTCTCTTTCTCCATGAACACATTGAAATTAAAAGCAGGTGGTGCCATCTACAACATAATTTGTAAAGTTTAGACTAAGTGTATGATAGATTGAGTTCAACTAATCTATATTACGAATGAACTCCCACTCAAAAACGGCATCCCTCGTGCCTTTTTGGTGATTACATGAACCAAATCCACTACACCAAGTCTGGTCATCACGTGAGTCGGTATAGCTTCAAAGGCGAGCATCAAATGGGCATCATATCAACTATATGACTCATGCTTAACCTTTCGGTCCGTGTTCCGAGGCCATGTCTGTACATGCTAGGCTCGCCAAGTTAGAACCTTAGTATTCGCGTGTGTAACTGTTTTACACCCGAAATATGGTCGTGGATCCAAGAACACCCGATCATCACGTGATGTCTTGGAGCGACGAAAACATAATCGGTGCATACTAAAGGAAGAACACATTCTTATCTTGATATTTAAATGAGGGATCATCTTATTATGCTAACAAAGCGCTAAACAAGCAATATAAGATG
Organism: Avena atlantica; assembly: GCA_910589765.1. Taxonomy (NCBI): domain Eukaryota; kingdom Viridiplantae; phylum Streptophyta; class Magnoliopsida; order Poales; family Poaceae; genus Avena; species Avena atlantica. The sequence continues at coordinate 82,842,351 of OU342737.1, forward strand.
CAATCAAACATCATATGTTTATCAGTGAAATGATATGGTTCCCGCAGATGATCTCTATCATGTGCATCGTGGTATGATCACTATCATACCTATATGTGTAAATCCAAGGTCTATGGATTTTACACGCTATGTGTGTTGTAAGAGTATCATCTCATACTTCTACTTACAACACTACCATATCATAACACTAGCCCAGCAACAATCTAAACTAGACGCCTCTAATTTATCCATTGCAAGTTTTACGTGGCTTAGGGCTTTCGAGATAGAACTGTCCTTACCTACGAACATGAACCACAACGAGGATAATCAAATTGTTGACAACTCACTTGCAAAATAGATATTGACTATAGTAGGAGAGACAGACACCCGCTAGCCACTTATGCAAACTAGTTGCATGTCAAGCGTGGAACAGGTCTCATGTGCGAGGACATGTAAAGTTTGTCCGGGACGCTTCATCCCACTATGCCACCAATATCCAAAATTACAACAAAGGAGCAACAACATGATCATCATCGCCCACATACTCATATGTGTACTACCCGTGTAAAGTATCTACGCATAGATCCGGCTCTGATACCACTGTAGGGTTCGCAGCATAGAAAACAAAATTTTTTCTACGATGTGAACTATATACCAAGATCTATCTACTAGATACAAACAACAGGAGGATGTATATCCGTAGAGAACATACCCTTGAAGACCGACAAAGCTTAACGAGTTCAACTTGTGGTTGATGTAGACGATCTCTTGCCGATCTCAAGATCGAGAGGAAGTCCTAGCGCCGCAAATCAGCAGCGCATCCGTGCTCGCACACACGTTCGAGGCACCGAGCAACCTCCGCCTCCTCGCTCCAGCGATGCAGCGGAAGCACAACTCTTTCTTGCCGAATAGCCACCGGGAACATGTATCTCGCTAGTCCGAGACCATGGGGGATAAATTCTAGAGGGGGAGAGAGATCCTTCACGAGGAGGTGTGTGAGACAAGTGAGGAGGGGGGCTCCTTTTATAGGAGGAGGGGGGGGAACCCCAAGGGGGTGGCCGGCGCATGGGGCTGCCCCCTTAACCTCCCCTCTTCATGTGGGTGGACACTCCACTCACAAATCTCCTTTAAATTCCCTCCACTCAAAAGTCCACTCAAATTCCCATTAAATTTCCACCAAATTTAATGCAAACTCTCATTAAATAAAACTCTTTTATTTTATTCAGAATTTTGTCAATTACTTTAATGACAAACATTCACAAATAACCCCTTGCTAGAATTCTATTTCACATGCATAACCACTTTATGCAATTTCACCCGAAAACCTGTTTCGGTATCTAGTGAAATAAATTCCTGCGCTTGTTCATTCTTTCGGCATGAAACATTTGCTCCAATTGGATGTCGGTGTCTCTTAAGTGTGTCACCCTACGGTTCGTGAATAATGCGGACATGATCGAGACCCCTCTCGGATCAATAATCAGAAGCGGGGTCTGGAGACCCATACTGACTCCCACACATTCAACGATGACTTTCTTGTGATCGTCGGAACCTTTTACGCTAGTATCTTAATCCCTTTGTTTCACGATATATTACATGTCCGAGATTCGATCATCGGTATCTCCATACCTAGTTTGATCTCGTTACCGACATGCACTCTTTTCTCGTTCCTGTGATATAACATTCTAGTGATCAAATCACTTGCTTGCAAGCTAATCAATGTGATATCACAGAGAGGGCCTAGAGTATATCTATCCGTCATCGGGATGAACAAATTCCACTCTCGATCCATGAGCCTCAACATAACACTTTATTAGTTCTGAATCCATATTTATAATCACCCTGTTACGGTGTGACGTTTGATGTTATCAAGAAACTTTTCCGGTGTTAGTGATTGACATGATCTCATGGTCTAAGGATTAGGATCACTTCGTAAGTTATTATAGCAATATAAACTCAATGACTTTGATCGTAATGCTATACTTCGGATGAATGTTCATCACACCATTACACTAATGTTGTGATCCCATTATTAACAACATCCAATGTCCATGATCAGGAAACCTTGATCATCTTGTTAATCAACGAGCTAGTTTATGAGAGAGGCATAACTAGGAACTTTCTGTTTGTTTATTAAACACACATGTATTAACGTTTCCGTATTAATACAATTATAGCATGCAAAATAAACATCTATCATATACTTGGAATACACATAATAAACACTTTATTATTGCCTCTCAGGGCATATTCCCTTCACAGGTGACATTGCCCACGGAGCTCCTCCACCACCACCCGCCGGACCGTCAAATCCAGCGATCGCACCAGCACCAAATAACGGTGCAGGAGGGTACCCGCCGCCAAAAGGGTCCCTGATATTCCAGAAGGGGCGCCCAACAAACAGGGTGCAAAAGAAGATCACCCACCAAGTCAGCCTGGTGGTGACCTCTCCACCAGCCATCCCTGAGTACCTCAGTGGATCGGAGTCCTGCATCACGTTCGACCGTTCGGATCACCCACGCCAGATCCCTCGCCCAGGTCATGCTTCCCTGGTGCTTGAGGCGCAGATAGGAGGATTCGAAATGAGCTGCGTCTTCATGGGCGGCGGCAGCGACACCAATATGATGTTCGCCAGCACACTTGCAGTGATGCGGATCCCGCTATGCAGCCTAGAGCAATCAAACATGACGTTCCACAGCATAGTCCCAGGGAAGGGCATATACCCTCTAGGCAAGATATGGCTCGACGTCATCTTTGGCCAGCCCGAAAACTTCAGGCACGAGTGGCTAGGGTTCGAAGTGGGTGGACTGTCCATCGCAGTACCATGCCATCCTCGGGCGTGTGGCTCGCATGATTCTTGGCAGTATCACACTATGCGTACCTGCTACTGAAGATGCCAGGACCTAGGGGTATCATCACCATCCAGGGAAGCTTCAACCGATCCGATCACTGCGACATAGACTTCAACAGAATCTCCCAGTCGTTCGGTATGCAGGAGGAGCTCACGAGGCTCAAAGAGGTGACAAACAACGGGGCACCCCCAGTCGCCAGACAAAACACACCTGACATGTCATTTGACTCCACGGTTAACATGAAGAAGGTGCAGGTCCATCCAACGGACGCCTCCGAGATGGCGTTGATCGCCAACGACCTCAGCCCCGCATAGGAAAGCACACTCGTTGAATTCCTCCGTGAGCGTTGGGAAATCTTCGCCTGGTGTCCTGCGGACATACTAGGATTTACCAGGGAATTCGCCAAGCATGCACTCAATGTGTTTCCGGATGCAAAACCGGTCAAACAATCGATCCAATGACTGTCCGAACCACGAGCCGAAGCCATTGGAATCAAAGTCAATAGACTGCTTGTCGCCAACTTCATCAGGGAAATCAAGGAAAGCGAGTGGCTGGCCAACACCGTGATGGTCCCTAAAAAGGACACGGACATCCTGCAGATGTGCATAGACTTCATATCGCTCAAAAAGTATTGTCCCAAGGACCACTTCCCTCTACCGCGAATCGATCAAATCATTGATTCGACTGCAGGATGCGAGAAACTCTCCTTCCTTGATGCCTACTCAGGCTACAACCAGATTCGGCTGAAGGCCGAAGATCAGGAGAAAACGGCATTCATCACACCGTTCGAAGTGTTCTGCTTCAACACCATGCCTTTCGGGCTGAAGAACGCAGGTGCCACATACCAGAGGTGCATGTAGCCGTGCCTGAAAAACCAGATCGGCCGCAACATCCAAGTCTATGTCGACGACATAGTAATCAAGAATAGAGAGGCCAAGACGCTCATTGACGATCTTCGCAAGACGTTTGATAACCTTGATCACTACAAGGTCAAGCTAAATCTAGAAAAGTGCGCCTTCGGCATCCCATCTGGACAGCTACTTGGCTACTTCATCTCTCAACGAGGGATCAAAGCGAATCCGAAGAAAATCAGGGCCATACTGGCCATGGAGAAACCGAAGAACCTCAAAGGCATCTAGCAGCTAGCTGGGCGAATCGCGGCACTGAGAAGATTCATCAGCCGAATGGGCGAGAAGGCCTTACCCTTTTATCAGCTGCTGCGCAAAGCGGACAACTTCGAGTGGACACCCGAAGCAGACAACGCGTTCGAAGACCTCAAGCGGCTGCTCTCCACCTCGCATGTTCTGGTCATGCCAAAGGAACAGGAGCCTCTGCTGCTATACATCGCAACTACACATCAGGTGGTAGGCACCGTACTCGTGGTCGAACGACCCGTAGATGGCAAGACCAACGAGGTCCAACGCCCAATCTACTACCTCAGCGAGGTACTTGACGAGGTTTAATCTCGTCAATGCCCATTGTTATGGACTTGGGTTTTGGAGAAGATGGGGATGCTGGAGATCGTGGCACTGTTAACAGACAAGCAACCAGGGGACACGAGATTTACCCAGGTTCAGGCCCCCGGAGGGAAAACCCTACTCCTGCTTGTCTGCTCTTGATTACGGCGGAACTGAAGGTTACAGGGTGCGCAGATTCGATCTAGCGTGGATGCGTGTGCGAAAAGTATGAGTTGAGAGATCTAGGGCGTGCCCTCCTGGCCTTTATATAGACTTAGGCAGGTCCCGGGTGTAGTCCTAGTCGGTTACAAGTTCTAGGGTTTTACCCCTTTGAATTTCCTATCTCCTCTAGTCTTGCTCTCCAAGGATCCGAAGACGTCATGGGCCTTGACCACCCGAAAATCTTCATGGGCCAGCGTATGTCTGCTGTGGGCCTTCCTTGGGTTGGACTAGGTATGCTGAAGTTACGTACCCGTAGGGTATAACCATGTCAGTAGCCCCCGAGTGATCAGTCGAATCGTAGATTCGGCTGAGGACTCTTACATCCTTCGGGAGCAGCTATATGTTAATAGTATATGTGTGTAGGGATTGTTGATGCATGTGCCTGACTCACCCGACGGATCAGGGTCAGTTAACTGTCTTAGGACGAAACAACACGATCTTCTTCAGGTTCGGGTCCCTTAACCCGGGCCTGGAACATATGCTGGCGTAATTCAACTCAGGCCGCGGAGGACTTATAGGAGTGAAATTCCAGTGATTTTAATTGGTGTACCCAACGCGTCCGTCGGGATTTTTCATCGTACCTGCTGGTACGGATTCATACTAGCAGAGCGCAGTCAGGTGCGTTGCCAGGCCATCAGATGATATCTGTAGGTCTTATCTTTGCGTCGTAGACGCAGCATCCGAACATTTATCACCTCGGAGGTGCTTCGGGTGGCCAAGGAGATTGTCGCTCACTCAGCGTTTTGTTGGGGCAGAGTTGCCAAAAAGTTTTTGCGTGCTGATTCGAAAGATCGCAGTCGAAGATTTCATAGGGTGCGCGACCAGCGCTCCCTATGGGAGTAGCCCCCAAGTGTCTGTTCGAGTCGTAGACTCGAACAGAGACTTTTAGTTCAAGCATTGTTTCAATCATTAGGTCCGCAGGACTCGAAAATTTTCGGATGCTTAAATCCATCCTCCCTATGGGAGTAGCCCCCGAGTCCGTAGTGGAGTCGTAAACTCGACGTAGGACTCAGAGAAATAATTTTGTCCTCATTTGTCTGTCGGGTGCGCGGCCAGCGCTCCTGATAGGAGTAGCCCCCAAGTATTTAGTCGAATCGTAGATTCGAGTGAGTACTTTTAGCTGTGGAGCCAAAGTGGTGCTAGTATAGCTTTTGATGACGTCAGTTCTTACGATCAATGACCTCAAGTGTCTGCTACGCCAGAGATTACTTGACTGGACGAAGCGTGGGTCCCACTTGCTGACTTTGAATTGACCGGTCACGCGCGGCGTGGAGATGATTACGGCGTCTCCTCGATTTCCGCACGTAGTGGACGGCGTGGTATCGACGGTTCATTTTGGTGCTGACACGTGTACAACCAGATCTACCGTTGGCGTTAGGTCTTCTTGATGGACGGCCAGCGTGCGTCGTCTTCGCTGTTATAATCCCTGGTGTAATCGTGGTTTGTTTTTCACCGCAGCAGTTCATCTATTCACCGCCTCCTCGTTCTTGAGCTATTCTTGCTGTGCGCTGAGAGTTTCCTCCACATTTCCTTTGTCTTTCTTCGTTGGCAACGCCACCACCGCCATAGCGCCATGGGGAAAACAAAGAAGTCCTCATCTGTAGTTGGGACCAGCGCCGCCGGAGGCAAGAAGGGCACCGCCACTGCTCGCGTCACCGACGATGGCTGGCGGCGATCAGAAACGCGGGAGAGCGATCTCCGCAAACTGCGCGAGCGGAGCCTGATCCCGCAAGACACGACGGCTGTGAGACTCCCCGGCAATGAGGTAATCCCCCGTCCCCCATCTGGGTACCGGGTTATGTTTGTTGCCTTCGTGATTCGCGGGTTTTCTTTTCCGGTCCATGACTTCCTCCGTGGACTGCTCTTTTTCTATGGGGTGCAACTCCATCATCTGTCTCCCAACTCCCTTCTCCACATTGCGTGTTTTATCACGCTTTGTGAGTGTTGGCTTGGCATTGAGCCACACTTTGGCCTCTTCCGGAAGCTTTATTCCGTGAAGAGGCAGTCTAGTTCGGATGGTGTGTATCCCATTGGGGGTTTCATCATCTCCCTCAGTCCCAATGTGCAATTCTTTTCCTTTTCCATGTCCGAATATGTCCAGTACTGGCGGAGGAAATGGTTTTACATCCGTGACTCCGTACTGTCTGGGCAAGATTTTGGTCTCGTTCCTTTTGACCCCTCCCAATTGATTGAGAAGAAAAGATCCTAGAAAAACCAAATCTTAGACGGTGAGGTGGCGGAGATAGAGGCCCTGTACCGTCGGGTGGAGGATCTCCAATTGATTCCTGAGAAGGAGGTGAACGGTGCCGACATCATCCGGACGTTTCTTGAGCGTCTGGTGCAGCCTCTCCAAGCGAGGGCGCACCCGATGTTTCTTTACTCTGGGCGCCGTGATCCGACGAGGGTTTCGAGTGAGAAAATCTCCGAGGTGGAACTTGACAAGGCTCTTCGCGCGCTGTTGAAGTTCAAGGCCGACGAAGAAATCCCGGGGAAGTCGCTGACTCCTCCCTTTTCTTTGACGTTGGTCGTTCCGAAGGTGTAGATTTGCGCACGTAGTGCTCCCCCTTTTGTTTTTGTCAGCCGTGTACTTTTTCCTTTGTTTGCTAACAAAGTTCCTTTTCCTTTTGCAGAGCTTCAAAGTGCCGGGCATGGCACCACCGTTGCCCGAAAGGTATCCGAATGCCCCGGATAATGAAGTGGTGGATTCTGTGTCCGAGCTACCGTCAGCGCGATCCCCAGTGGAGGATGCCGACGAATCGAGTGAGGACCATTCGCGCAAGCGATCACGGAGCTCTAGCGAGTCGTCAGATGCCTCGACTCCTCCGACTCCCAGAAATCCTCTGGGCCTTGAGCGTCATGATGATGTTCATGGGGGTTCTTCCTCTCCCCTTCCTGCCATTCCTGTGCGGGTTGTTGCTCCGCACCCGCCAGCAAAGCGGAAGAAGGAAGAAAAGAAGGAGGAGAAGAAGGAAGAGAAAAAGGAGGAGAAGAGGGCCCGAAGGGCTTCTCCTATCTTTGACCTGAGCGCGTTGGGCTCGTAAGTTTTCTTGTTGCCATTGTTGTCCTTTGTTCCCTTGTTATTTTTACATCTGTGTTGATTGGTTAGTATGCAGGCAATCCTCCGACGGCTCTAGTGATGGTGCGCGGGAGATGATGGGGGAGTCGAACATTGCGTCGCCTCCTCCTCAGACTGTGGCGACTTCGGGTGACGCTGCTCCAGTTCCTCCTGTGCAGGATAGGCTGGTGGTTGCGCCTCAGAATTTCGCAGGCGGGCCTGCGGGTTCGCCTTCGGAGCACGTAAGTTTTTCTGCTTTATGTTACGGGGGGAGCCCCCACGTGTCTTCGTATGCTAATGTTGTTTTTGCTTCCTTGTGTTGGGCATAGCCCCCAAGTCCTGTTCTTACTGCTATTGCCTTTTGCTGCAGCCTTTTGTCCAAGAGGACAAACGGCTAGTGGAGGAACGCCTGACGCTGGAGGCGAAACTACGGCAGCTTCAAGATATTCGTTTGCCTTGTAGTACTTTTCTTGTTTATCCTGGTCCTATTCTTTGACACTTGCTTGTTGGAAATGCAGAGGAGCATAATGACTCTCTCCGTGAGGTCGACGCTCTGAAGAAGAGCCTTGGCCAATCGGAGCAGAAGGCCGAAGCCGCCGTTGGTGCGAAAGAGCGCCTTGAGCTGGAGCTGACGAAGGCAGCCGAAGCGAAGGAGCGTCTGCAGCAGGAGGCTGCAGATCGTGAGGAGCAGCTGGCCACCGTTGCTGCTGCTCGTGAAAGAGGGGTGGAAGATAAGCTCATGGCTGCTGCCAAGGCCATTTCGGGTGAGTACAAGCTTGTGAACTTGTTTCTTTTTCTACAGATCTTCTTTTTATGCTGCCTTTCTTCATGTTTTTCTTCTTTTTTGTCTCAGATGCCGCATGCATCAAGTTCGACCGCGGTGCTCTGGAGCACGGGAGTGCTCTAGATGATGCCACTGTAGCGGTCGAAGACCGCTGCAGCACCGTCGTCAACTCCCTTGCCAAGGCGAAAGAGGTCCTTGGTCGCTTCTACCAGGAGCTCTTCCCGAAGGGCGCATCCCTTGAAGATGTGGATGCCCTGGCAGAGGCTCTGTCAGCCTAAGCGCCTGCAGCGTACAAGCGCAAGCAGAAGGGCATCGGCGCGTCCGTCGGGCTGGCGATGGCCATGGCGGCTGGGGCAGAGCTGGACCTGCCCCAGATTACTTCTCGGATGCCGACGGCTGTAGATGGATCCGAGGTAGCCTTCGCCGCCTACTCCGCTCGCTGCAGACGATATGGGCCCAAGCTCATTGACTTGCTGTCTGAGTACGCATTGCGGCAGCAGGGCGAGGCCAAAGCTAGGCAGTCTGGTTTTGAGGCGACTCAGTGCCCTCCGCCTTAGGCATAGTAGACGTAGGGTAGTTTGTAGTCTATTTTTGTTGTAAATATCTTTTGTAGTACCATCCTTGTGCCACGTAGTGGCCTTATATATTTGAATGAATTCCTTCGAGTTGTGCTCTATCCTTGGCTGAATGTCTGTGTGCCTTCTTTTTTCTGCTGCTATAGGTTCCTTCGGGTGCTGACCCAGTTGACACTTCATCCGAAAGGCCCTTGCGACCATCATTGGATGATTCCTCGCAGCTCGCTTTTCTTCAAGATCGCGTGCGCAGCTTGGAGAGAGATTTGCTTGGGTTACGCGGTCGCGCCGACGTTTGGAAATCCAAGGCAGACCGTGGTGCAGCCAGAGAGGAGTATTTGATGGCGGAGCTGGGTCGGCTGTCCGAGCAGCTGCAATGTAAGTTGATCCTTCTTTCGGGCTGTAGCTCAGTTCTTCGGGTGAGCCTGCTGGCCTTATTCTTGTTTTGTGCTGTTGTCGCAGGTGCCAATCTTGCTCCGAGGGAAGAAAAGGAGCGTATCGCTGTTCGAGTCAATTGCTTGACTCAACAGGACATGGAGGCCGACGGCTTCTTCTGGATGGATCGTGATCGCGCCATGGTTCTGGCGACGGTGCAGGATCGTGTCTACCAGGTTTCGCGGGTGCTCCGCCAGGTGCAGACATCACTTTCCTCGGTGCTGCACGTCATGTTTCCGTTGGATGCCATGCGAACGACCCTTGCAGGTCTTCTGACGAAGTTTCGGAGTGCCAGCAATGTCAAGGAGCTGGTGCGGCAGCAGCTCGTCGCAGGGGTGAAGGCTGCCTTGTCTCTTGTGAGGGTGCACCGCCCTGACGTAGATTTGGCTGCTGTGGCGACTGGGCCACCTCCTCGACCAGATGGTGGCGAGTGGAACATGCGTCCGCATTACGCGGCTGTAAGGCAGTATGCGGAACAGATTGTAGATTTGTTTGAGCAGCGTGCTCAGGTTATTCTTTAGAATAGGTAGGACCTGAAAATAAACAGATAGATGTAAAATTTGTATATTGCGGCTGGGCGTTTATGTGCCCTTTGTTGTAAAGGTTTGCTTGTTTGTGAGCACGCAGTGCTTTGATTGAGTACATGCCCTTTTCGTTTGCCTGACATGGTCAGCTACTCGGGTGTACACGTTTTGTCCTCAGTCGATGAAATCGTGAGGTGGGGAGAGCCCCCGAGTGCATATGTAGTATGTAGTAAAGTTGCAGAAATAGTCAACCGAAGGTTGGGGGCGAGGCACTTAGCTTTATTTATATCGTAATGGAGGAGGTACATGGTTCTGCTGAGTAGCCTTGGCTGAAAGCCTTATTGAAAGTAAAAAAGGGGGGTAGGCTGCTATGGGTAGAATCGTCGCAGGTGCGAGACGTTCCATGGGTTGGAGTATGCGACTCCAGACTCCACGTGCTTGAGGCGATAGGCGCCACCTGGGATGACCTCGGTGATGGCGTAGGGTCCTTCCCATGGTGAATCGAGTTTGTTCGGTCGCTTTTGCTTGAGTCGCAAGACGAGGTCTCCTTCGACGAAGGACCTTGGGCGCAGCCGGCGGTTGTGATAGTTGCGGAGACTCTGCTGGTACACCGCTGATCGAGCGGCTGCTATATCCCGCGCTTCATCGAGTGTGTCGACGACGTCTTCGAGTGCAGCCGTGGATTCGGCTTCGCTGTACGCGACGACTCGTGGAGCCTGATGGCGTACTTCGGCTGGTAGCACTGCCTCAGCTCCGTGTACCATGAAGAATGGTGTGTAGCCGGTGGAGCTGTTTGGCGTAGTCCGTAAGCTCCACAGGACAGACGGTAGCTCTTTCGTCCAGTTTCCAGCTTTGTGCTTGAGTGAGCTCATGAGGTGCTTCTTGATGCCGGCGCCGATTAGGCCGTTGGCCTTTTCCACTTGCCCGTTTGTTTGCGGGTGTGCCACTGAGGCATACGTGATATTGATCCCGAGGCCTTCGCAGAAGTCCTGGAATTCTTCGGAGATGAAGTTCGATCCGTTGTCGGTGATGATGCTGTGCGGTACGCCAAACCTGTAGACAATGGATTCGAAAAACTTGATGGCGGTTTTGCCCTTCTGGTTGGTGACTGGCATGGCTTCGATCCATTTGGTGAATTTGTCGACTGCGACCAGGAGGAAGACGTGTCCTCCCTTCGAGGATTTTGGCAGCTTGCCGATCATGTCAAGGCCCCATTGGGCAAAAGGCCAGGCTATGGGTATGGGTCGAAGTTCGGACCCAGGTGCGTGCGGTTTGTCGGCGAACCGTTGGCACCCGTTGCATCTTCTGACGATGTCCTTCGCGTCGCTCATGGCCGTTGGCCAGTAGAATCCTGCTCGTAGATCTTTTGCGACGAGGGAGCGGCTACCTGCGTGGTGGCCGCAGATGCCCTCGTGGATATCTTGGAGTATGGCCTTGCCGTCGTTGATGGTGACGCATCGTTGTAGTACACCCGTAATGCTGCGTTTGTACAGTTCGCCATTGATGATGGTGAAGGCTTTTGACCGACGAGATACGCGCCGGGCATCTGTCGGGCTGTCTGGCAATTCTCCGTTTATCAAGAACTGGAGGTATGGACGTGTCCAAGTTTCTTCGACTGCCATGACCTGCATCAGGTTGACCATGGCAACTTCGGTATCCAACTTTTCGGGTCCTTCATGACCTTCGGGTAGCGTAGCCCCCGAGTGTTCTGCTTCTTCGGGTGATCCCTTGGGAATTTCCGCTTGATGGATGGCACGCAGATCTGTTCGAGGAACACACCTGGTGGTACCTTTGCACAAGTGGAGCCGAGGTTGGCGAGTCCATCGGCCTCCTCGTTGCTCTCTTCCAACGTGCCAAAGTTCGCAGCCGTCGAATTCTCCTTCGAGTGCGTTGTATAGCGCTCGGTACGCGATCATGTTTTCGGCGTGTGCGTCACACTAATTCATCGTCTGCTGTACGACAAGGTTGGAGTCACCGTAGATGACCAGGCGCGTTGCGCCACATATTTTTGCCATCTCCATGCCATGGATGAGGGCTTCGTATTCGGCCTTGTTGTTGGAGGCTCTGAATTTCATCCGAAGGACGTACTTCATCTTGTCACCTTGCGGGGAGGTCAGTATGACTCCTGCCCCTGCTCCGGCTTCGCGTTTGGAGCCGTCAAAATGCATTGTCCAGGACTGCGACATGTCTGGGGTGTCAGGCAGCTGCAGCTCCATCCAGTGCACCAGGAAGTCCGGAAGGACTTGAGATTTGATTGCGTGTCGTTTCTCGTAGACGATGTCCAAAGGTGATAGTTCGATGCCCCACAGGGCCACGCGTCCTGTGGCCTCTAGGTTATTCAGGATGCTGTTCAGGGGTGCCTCGTTGACGACCATCACCTGATGCTCCTGGAAGTAGTGGCTCAATCGTCGAGCCGTCATGAACACGCCGTAGGCCAGCTTCTGGTAGTGCGGGTACCGCTGTTTTGTTGGAGTGAGAACCTCGCTGAGGTAGTAAATTGGGCGTTGCACCCCGTGGGTCTTGCCTTCTTCGGGTCGTTCGACCACGAGTACTGTGCTGACCACCTGGTGTGTGGCTGCTATGTACAACAGCAGGGGCTCACGCTCTTTTGGCGTGACCAAAACGGGCGAGGTGGAGAGGAGCCGCTTGAGGCTTTCGAATGCGTCGTTGGCTTCTGGTGTCCACTCGAACTTGTCTGCCTTGGGCAGCAGCTGGTAAAATGGTAGGGCCTTCTCGCCCATGCGGCTGATGAACCTGCTTAGTGCCGCTACTCGCCCTGCGAGCTGCTGAACGCCCTTGAGGTTTTTCGGCTTCTCCATTGTCATGATAGCTTTGATTTTCTTCGGGTTCGCTTCGATCCCTCGTTGAGAGATGAAGTACCCGAGCAGCTGACCCGAGGGGACGCCAAAGGCGCACTTTTCTGGATTGAGCTTGATCCTGTAGTGATCAAGGTTGTCGAACGTCTCGCGGAGATAGTCGATAAGTGTTCTTGCCTCCTTGGTTTTTATGACTATGTCGTCGACATAGACTTGGACGTTGCGATCGATCTGGTCCTTGAGGCAGGCCTGCATGCATCGCTGGTACGTGGCACCCGCGTTCTTTAGCCCGAAGGGCATTATGTTGTAGCAGAATACTCCGAACGGTGTGATGAACGCCGTTTTCTCTTGATCTTCGACCTTGAGTCGAATCTGGTTATAGCCTGAGTAGGCGTCGAGGAAGGAGAGCTTCTCACAACCTGCAGTCGAATCGATGATCTGGTCGATCCGAGGAAGAGGGAAGTGGTCCTTTGGGCAGTGTTTGTTTAGTGACGTGAAGTCCACGCACATCCGCAGGATGTCCGTGTCCTTCTTCGGGACCATCACCGTATTTTCCAGCCACTCGCTTTCCTTGATTTCCCGGATGAAGTCTGCTGCGAGTAATCTGTTGATCTCCTTGCCAATAGCTTCAGCTCGTGGCTCCGACAGTCTTCGGATGGACTGCTTGACTGGCTTGGTGTCTGGGAAGACATTGAGTGCGTGCTCGGCGAATTCCCTGGGAACTCCTGGCATGTCCCCAGGACACCAGGCGAAGATTTCCCAGCGCTCACGGAGGAATTCGACGAGCGCGCCTTCCTATGCGGTGCTGAGGTCGTTGGCGATCAGCACCGTATTAAAGGCGTCTGTCGGATGGACCTGCACTTTCTTGGTGTTGACGGTGGAGTCGAAGGACATGTCAGGTGCGTTCTGCCTTGTGACTAGGGGTAGCCCATTGTCCGTCACCTCGCGGAGCCTTACGAGCTCGTCTTGCATGCCGAAGGACTGGGAGTTTTGTTGAAATCCATGTCGCATTGGTCCGATCGGGTGAAGCTCCCGTGGACTGTGATGACGCCCCTTGGTCCTGGCATCTTGAGTAGTAGGTATGCGTAGTGTGGGACGGCCAGGAACCTTGCGAATGCTACACATCCCAGGATGGCATGGTATTGCGACGGCCAGTCCACCACTTCGAATTCTAGGCGCTCCTGCCGAAAGTTGTCCGGCTTCCCGAAGATGACGTCGAGCCCTATTTTGCCCAGGGGGAAGATGCCCTTCCCTGGGACAATGCCGTGGAACGTTGTGTCTGATTGTTCCAGGCTGCATTGCGAGATCCGCATAGCTGCTAGAGTGCTTGCGAACATTAGGTTGATGTCGCTGCCGCCGTCCATGAAGACGCGACTCATCTCGAAGCCTCCGATCTGCGCCTCCAGCACCAGGGCAGCATGACCTGGGAAAGGGATCTGGCAAGGGTGATCCGCGCGAGTGAATGTGATGCAGGACTCCGATCCGCTGAGGTACTCAGGGATTGCAGGCGGAGTTGCCACGGCCAAGTTGATTTGTCGGGTGATTTTCTTCTGCACCCTATTTGTGGGGCGTCCCTTCTGTATCATATTGAGTGCTCCTTTTGGTGGGGGGTATGCGACCCCGGCGTTGTTTTGCGCTGGTGCGACTGGTTTATTTGGGCCTCCAATAGGCGGCGGTGGAGGAGCTCCGTGTGCTATTTCACCTGGCACAGGTGCGTTTCCGAACGCAGGGATTGGAGCTTGTTGACTCATCTGCACCATGCCTTCGCTGAGTTTCTAGAACTCGCGGCAGTCCTTGAGCATGTGGCTAGCTTTCTTTTTGCCATCCTGTTTGTCGATGTAGAAGTGGATGGTGCATGGACCCGAAAGTTTGTCGAATGCTGAGGGTCCATTGTCGTGGTCGCGGCGTTGCCACGACTGCGTTGGTCGTCCGTTGTCGCGGAAGTTTCCGCTGCGGTATCCTCCACTGTTGCGGCTGTTGTCGTTACGACGATCGGCGTAGCCGGCTGCGACCATGTCGGGTCCGTCGCGGTCCTCGTAGACACGTGATCTCCTCTTGCTGCGGCATTCGCGTCTTCGGCCGTAGTTGTCCTCTTCATCTGATTGTGCTCGCTGGATGCAATCTTCGCCGTCTGCCCAACTGTTGGCGATTTCCATGAGCTGGTCGAGTGTCTTGGGCTTTACACGTCCAAGTTTCTCCTTGAAGTCTGGGCGCTTGATGCCGTCCCTGAAGGCGTCGATGGCCCGCTCTTCGGAGATGTGTGCTGTGGAGTTCTTGGTTGTAGACCAGCGTAGTATGTACGAGCGAATAGATTCACCCGTTCTCTGAGTGCAGGCTCGCAATTCTTCGATTGAGGCGGGCCTCTTGCTAGTGCCTTTGAAGTTTCGGATGAAGCTGTAAACGAGCTCCTCCCAGCTTCGGATGGATCCTGATGATAGGCTGCTAAGCCAGACCCGCACTGCGCCTGTTAGCTACAGCTGAAGGCATTGCATGGCGGTTTCTTTGTTGCCTCCGTGGAGCTTGACGGATGACAGGTGGTCACTGAGCCAGGACTTTGGATCTTGCGTGCCGTTGAACTTCGGAGTATCCGAAGGAAGCTTGAAGTTGTGTGGCATCTGTGTTCGCCGAAGGGATCTGCTGAAGCATCGAGCCCCGCAGAGTTCTCCTTCGTCTTCATCCATCTCAGATTCAGACGAGCATGCGCGTTTAGCGCGTGCTTTATCGATCTTGCGCTGTGTAAGCTTGTCTCTGGCGTCGTAGTCGCTTTTATGGCAGTGCGATCTCTTCTTCCTTCGAGTAAGATCGTGCTCCTCTTCCTCTTCGGATGAGGGGGTGGGACTCTGGTCGCGCCTAGCCGGAGCTTTCTTCTTCGGTTCCGCAGGAGCGTCTTCGTGGAGCGCAGCTCCGATTAGTCCTAGTCCGGTGAGTGCAGACCTATGCATGGCCCTTTTCGGGTCCCCTTCCGGAGGTGGGTGAGCCGCGAGATACGCAGTGGCTGCCATGATCGCAGCTTGTGGCGTCTTCGGGATGATGTTGCTGTCAGCGTCCATATCCATGAACGATGTGTGGAGAGTTCGGGTCACGTCATGCCGCTCCTTGGGGTCCATGTTTTCCACCCGAGAGCGGTGCTTGTTTCCCTGGTTTCCGTTTGTGCTAGAGCCGGGTCCCATGGTGGAGAGCGCAGCTCGTCGCGCACTGGACTCAGAGGCTGCTTGCTTGCGTTTGTCGAGCGTCTCCTGCATCTTGACTTGCTTCTTGTGCTCCTCGATGAGGAGGTAGTGGTATGCCCTCAGCAGATCACGTGGGGAGTCGAGAGGTAGGACTATTTCGCCTGCGACGGCGCGACGTGCTTCGACCCATCCTTCTTTGCTAAGTTGGATGAGGTGGCCACTGTTTTCCCCGTTTTCGCCGTTTCCACCATTTTCGCCGTTTCTGTCCTGCGGGTTCGGGTTGGGCGGCGGGTTAGGCGTTTCCTCATCGTTTTGGATGACCGTGGCGCACAGATAGCGCCTGCAGATTGGTTGGCTGCTGCCGCAACTTTCGGATCCGGAACCGTAGGTCCCTTCATCCGAAGGTGGATCGCATAGATCGGAGTTGCAGCAGCTGCTGCTGTAGAACTCATCTGTTGATGGTGACGTGCGTAGCACGGGGTGTGGAGCCCACGAAGCGGGCCTGATTGACGGCACAGGCACCCGCTCAGGGAGGCGGAGGGTGCCAGTTTGTCCCACCTGGAAGCAGAAGCTCCCGAACAAAATTTCGAGTCCGTCGCCTACGGGCTCGAAATCCTTCATGGTAGCCGGCGAGTGGACGGTGAAGTCGAAAGCGCCAAAGAGGAGGTGATTCTCCGTCGCCGTGGAGTTGTAGATTGATCGGGTCGGAACCGTCACGACCGCACAATCAGCAGCCCCAGTATCCCACAGACGACGCCAATTGACGAGGTTTAATCTCGTCAATGCCCATTGTTATGGACTTGGGTTTTGGAGAAGATGGGGATGCTGGAGATCGTGGCACGGTTAACAGACAAGCAACCAGGGGACACGAGATTTACCCAGGTTCAGGCCCCCGGAGGGAAAACCCTACTCCTGCTTATCTGCTCATGATTACGGCGGAACCGAAGGTTACAGGGTGCGCAGATTCGATCTGGCGTGGATGCGTGTGCAAAAAGTATGAGTTGAGAGATCTAGGGCGTGACCTCCTGGCCTTTATATAGACTTAGGCAGGTCCCGGGCGTAGTCCTAGTCGGTTACAAGTTCTAGGGTTTTACCCCTTTGAATTTCCTATCTCCTCTAGTCTTGCTCTCCAAGGATCCGAAGACGTCATGGGCCTTGGCCACCCAAAAATCTTCATGGGCCAGCGTATGTCTGCTGTGGGCCTTCCTTGGGCTGGACTAGGTATGCTGAAGTTACGTACCCGTAGGGTATAACCATGTCAGTACTGACCCCGAAAACGCAGAGGTACCCTCACTACCAGAAGCTCGCCTACGGCGTATTCATGACGGTTTGTCGGCTGAGCCACTACTTCCAAGAGCATCATATCATGGTCGTCAACGACGCCTCGCTGTCAAACATCCTGAACAACACCAAAGCCACAGGAGGCGTAGCCCTATGGGGCATCGAACTGTCCCCTCTGGATATAATCTACGAACGGCGCACCGCCATTAAATCTCAGGTCCTCCCTGACTTCCTCGTCCACTGGATGGAGCTTTAGCTACCGGATACTCCGGATATGTCGCAATCATGGACGATGCACTTCGACGGCTCCAAGTGTGAGGCTGGAGCAAGGGCCGGCGTCATACTAACGTCCCCTCAAGGCGACAAGATGAAGTACGTACTTTGGATCAAATTTCGCGCCTCCAACAACGAGGCCGAATACGAGGCCCTCATCCATGGCATGAGGATGACTAAGATCTGCGGCGCAACACGACTCATCATCTACGGTGACTCGAACCTTCTCGTTCAGCTGACGATGAACGAGTGCGACGCTCATAGAGCCAACATGATCACGTACTGTGCACTTTACAACTCACTCGAAGGAGACATTGACGACTGCGAGCTTCGGCACGTCGGAAGGGAAAGCAACAAAGAAGCTGACAAGCTTGCCAACATTGGCTCCACCTGTGGATGGGTTCCACCAGGAGTGTTCCTCGAACAAATCTGCGTACCCTCTATCAAGAGGAAATTCCCAAAAGGGCCAGCCAAAGAAGCAGAGCACTCGGGGGCTATGGTACCCGAAGGACAGGAAGGACCCGAAAAGCTCGACACTAAGGCCGAGCTGGTTAGCCTGATGTAGGTCATGGCGGTTGAAGAAACATGGACGCAGCTGTACCTTCGGTACCTGATAAACAATGAACTGCCTCATGACCCGATAGATGCCCGGCGTATATCTCACCGGTCTAAAGCCTTCACCGTGCACAATGGTGAGTTGTACATGTGGGCCCCCATGTGTGGTTTTGGTAATTAATGACAATCTTTATGGACTAATGTGCGTATTAAGTTATACTTGTAGGAATTGTCCATTGGCATCGCTTGGATCTTGTGTCGGCTTCAAGGTCGATGAAATGAGAAGAAGATATGTTGTGCAAGCTCAAAATGCGCAATATTTAGAAGATCTCATGTTTGATGCTTGCCATCCTCGGTGATCATGGATCGATGATGAGGAATCAAGAAAGGCGTTCCATCTTGAGTAGGGAAAGATCATCTACATCGAGCTCAAGTGGAATGCTCAAGTCAAAGGTATAATCTTGATAGGTTTTCCCTTTTGCCGGTCTTATATTGTTAGTGGAAGACCGGGTTTAGGATAGATAACCGTACTATCAAGAGGGGCTCTCGAATGAGTAACTCGATCACATCGTACAGAGAGAGCTCAAACCTTTGCATACTTGCATCATCGTATTTGGTTGTTATTTGGTCTTATCCATGTGAGGATATAGAGCTTGTGGTAATCTCCATAACAAGCTCTTGTTCATCAAAATCGGATCCCTCTTTTATATCTTATTGCGATTTTGATCTATGCGGTTTTTCGGTTTCTCACCAAGTGAGGTATCTCACATTATTATACTTGATACATTCTCACTTGGTGATAACCAATACTTTCACCTTTTATAGGAAAGCTCATGTCGTCCTCTTTCCAACGCAATTGGAATCGGGTCGATCGGAGTTACCAATCAAAAGTTATAGCCGTTTAAATATCTGCTGGTCTCCTAGGTACCAAAATGCGGTAGTACTGCATTTTAGTACCTAGAGAGGCAGAAGGTTTTGGAAAGTTGCCAAAATCCACTGCCGGGCTAGGTACCAAAAAGCGGTAGTACCGCATTTTAGTACCTAGCGCGACAGAAGGTTTTTTACTTCGTCATTTGGATCTATCCTCCCTTGCTGGACTATGATTTTTCTTTGCCTGATCTTGTAGAGGTTGTTGTCCTCTTCGAAACGAGCCCAAGATCACCGAAATCGGAGTCCGGATGCAAAAGTTATGGTTGTTTTCGTTCTGTGATGACTGGTAGTACCGGACCAGGATCCGGTAGTACCGGGGTCCGGTAGTACCGCATTTTGGTACCGGGGAGCACAGAGAAAAAATGCGTTTGGAGCCCCAGGAACCCCAGGAAATGTCCGGTAGTGCCGGGAAAGTCCGGTAGTACCGGGAAAAAGTCCGGTAGTACCGGGAATCGCGTTTTTGGGCTGCAACAGTTGGATTTTGGAGGGACCTATATAAGGGGCCTTCTTCCCCAATGGTTCCTCATCCATTCTTGCAAGTTTTCCCCTCCATTGTTGACCTTCTTGAGCTTGCTTTATCTCAATCCCTCCGATGATTCTTGCATATTCTTGAGGGATTTGAAAGAGGAGATCTAGATCTACAATCCCACCAATCAATCTCTCCTCTAAGTGAGGGGAACATATTGGGATCTAGATCTTGGAGTCTTTTGTGGATTTCCTCCATTGTACTTACTCTCTTATTCCCCCATAAGCTTTTGTAGCTTTGGTGGAATTTGGGAGAGAAGGATTTGAGCATCTTTGTGGTGTTCTTTCCATTTGCATTTGGTGCATCGGTTTGAGTTCTCCTCGGAGGATTTGGTTTGAGTTGCTCATTGGAGCTTGTCCCTCTTGGGTTCTTGGAACCCTAGACGGTTTTGTGGCCTTGGTGGCATTGTGGCCTTGGTGGCATCTGTTGAGGCCTTTTGTGGCATTTGTTGGGAGCCTCCAATTAAGTTGTGGAGAAGTGCCCCAACCTTGTGAGAGGTTCCGGTTGCCACCGACAAGTGCACCGATAGTGGAAGCGTGGATCGATCTCGTTGGGGTGAGATTCACCGGAGAATAAGGGAGGCCTTTTGTGGCGTTGGTGGTTTGATACCACCCCCTCTCCAAACGAGACGTACTCCATGTTGGGAGGAACTCGGTAAAATATCGGTGTCCCCGCGTGCCTCAGTTATCTCTATACCCGAGATCTTTACTTATGCACTTTACATTGTGATAGCCTTCGTGCTTGAAGTTATATATATATCTTGCTATCACTTTGTTGCTTGTATTGCTTAGCATAAGTTGTTGGTGCACATAGGTGAACCTTAGTTGCTCTAGGTTGTGCTTAACAAAGTAAACACTAGTTTTATTCCGCCTTTGTTGAGCCACTCTAGGAAAAGTTTTAATCGCCTATTCACCCCCTCTAGGCGACATCCATATCCTTTCAATAGGTGACGGAAAAATCATCCTCCATGACATCCATGCGGGTATATGTGGCCATCACGCATGCAGCCACACCGTAGTAGCCAAATCTCTACGAGCTGGGTTCTATTGGCCAACCGCCATGAACGAGCTACCCTCCGTCCTCTGGAGCCTGCGTACAACGCCGAACAGTTCAACCGGCTACACGCCCTTCTTCATGGTGCATGGAGCCGAAGTCGTGCTGCCCGCCGAGGTACGCCATAAGGCCCCACGGGTCTTCGCTTACAGCGAAGCCGAATCATCGGCAACACTCGAAGACATCGTCCACACACTCGACGAGGCACGTGATATCGTCGCGGCTCGCTCGGTGGTCTATCAGCAGAGCCTCCACAACTACCATAGCCGTCGGCTGCGCCCAAGGTCCTTCGTCGAAGGAGACCTCGTCCTACGACTCAAGCAAGAAAGGCCCAAGAAGCTCGAGTCACCCCGGGAAGGACCCTACATCGTCACAGAAGTCATCCCAGGTGGCACCTACCGCCTCATGGACGTCGCATCAGTATTCGAATACTCTAACCCATAGAACGTCGCACGACTGCGGCGCTTCTACCCCTGGTTACCCTTTACTTTCAATAAAGGCTACTCAGCCAAGGCTACTTAGCCGAACAATGTACCTCCTCGTTACGCTATGAATAAAAGCTAAGTTCCTTGGCCCAAATATCTTTTCACCTTACATTATTTCTCGCTAAATACGCTCAGGGGCTATGCCTCACCTCATGACCTCGTCGACTGAGAACAATGCATACAACCCGAGTAGCTGACCATGTCAGGCTAATGAAAAGGACATGCACATAACAAAGCACCACGTGCTATTACATAAAAAACTTTACAAAGGGCATTACGAGCCCACTCGAATACATACAAATTTTACATCATCTGTTTTTTCTTCACATGACCTAATTGTTCAGGAGCATTATATTTGCCCACTGCTCGAACAAATCTACACTTTCCTCCGCATGCTGCACCACAGCCGCATAGTGAGGAAGCATGTCCCATAAGCTGCCATCCGGCTGAAGGGGCAGACCAGTCGCCACCTCTGCAAGATTGACATCACGACGATGCAACCGAACAAGATACAAGGCAACCTTTGGCCCCTGCAATCAGATGATGCCGCACCAACTTCTTGACGTGGCCCACATTCCGAAATTTACCAAGAAGACCCAGGAAGGTAGAAGGTGTAGCGTCCAATTGGAACATGACGACCCAGATGGCTGCCAATGACGACCTCGCCTACCTCAGCACCCTAAGAACCTGGCACACGCGATCTTGCACCGTCGCAAGGACGATGGCTCAATCACGGTCCATCCAGAAGAAGCCCCTAGCCTCCAGGTCTTGCTGCGTCAAATAGTTCATCCGAATGGCGACGCGCTCCTTCTCTTCCCTCGGAATGAGATTCACATCTGCACAACACATGGAATAAGCCAGCATACAGAGCTGCACCCGAAAGAACATCAGTTCGTGACGAGTCACATTGAAGTTGCTCCCCCATCTGCTGCAATTTCCCAAGAAAGAACCCCTCCCTGGCAGTGGCCCGCTCAGCCTTGGACTTCCACACATCCGCGTGACCTTGAATACTAAGGATGTCATTTTCCAAGCCGCGGACACGATCACGCAGAAAATCCAATTGAAACGCATCATCCAAAGATGGTCGCGGCTCAGGCGCAGTCGAAGTGACAACGGGAACCTCACCCGAAGGACCCTAAAGGAAAATAAGCAAGCAAGAACATCACAAACACTTCTGGTAGCAGCTCAAAAGGTAAACTTATATACATAAATAAAGCTACCCCATGGCATCATTGGATTTGTTCATCGGCAAGATGTTACAAAAGGAAGCAAAAGAAGAAGCTATACTGGCTACAACACATAGGCCTAAGCGCCTGCATCCGGAGCATTCTCGGAGCCAG
Source organism: Avena atlantica (assembly GCA_910589765.1). Taxonomy (NCBI): domain Eukaryota; kingdom Viridiplantae; phylum Streptophyta; class Magnoliopsida; order Poales; family Poaceae; genus Avena; species Avena atlantica. The sequence continues at coordinate 82,864,657 of OU342737.1, forward strand.
ACGGCCTGCTCTTGGGCTCATGCTGCTGCTTCGCCGCATAGTCAGCCAGGAGGTCAATGAGCTTAGGCCCATAGCGCTTACAGCGAGAAGCAAGGATGGCGAAAGCTACCTCAGAGCCATCAGCCGCCGTTGGCTTCCTCGACGTAACCTGTGGCAGGTCAAGCTCGGCTCCAGACGCCATCGCCATAGCCAGCCCCATGGAAGCACCAATGCCCTTCTGCTTGCGCTTGTACTCTGCTGAAGCATCCTCTGATAGAGCATCTGCAAGGGCAACGCCCTTAGGGATCATATTCTTATAGAAGCGCGCGAGCATCTTCTTGGCTTTCTCTAGGAAGCCAGTGGCAGTAGCGCAGGGATTCTCGATCGCAGTGGCAGCATCAGCCAAAGCATCTCCGTGCTCCAGCGCACCACGATCAAACGTGATGCCCGAAGCATCTGAAAAGAAGAAGAAAACGCATTCGAATGAGGAAGGATAAAACGCACTCGAAGATCAGAAGACCCGAAGAATACAAACATAACTTACCAGATATAGCCTTGGCAGCAGCCATGAGCTTGTCGGCCATCTCCTTCTCCTGCGCAGCTGCAACGGCCACGAGCTGCTCCTCGCGATCCTCTGCCTCCTCCTGCAGGGGCTCCTTAGCCTCCGCAGCATCCGCGGCCTTCTTCTCCGCTCGACCGAGGCTCTTTCGAGAGCATCCAGTCTTCGGAGAGCAACATTATTATCATCTGCAAAATGAAGAAACTTCGGAAGACAAGCAACGCACTTGGTGAACTCAAATACCAAACCAAGAGACGCCTATGCACCTTGGAGCTACTGCAGCTGACTCTCCAGCGCTAGATGCTGCTGGATGAGAAGGTTGGCGCTATGTACAAAAGGCTACAGAAGAAACATAAACACAAATCATTGAACAAAGGGCTCGGGGGCTCCCTCCGAAGGATCAACAGATCAAACAGACCAAACAAAAAGGACTCGGGGGCTCCCCCACAAAGTAAAGACAACGCTTACATGTTCAGGAATGGACTCTGAAGGTCTGCATGCTGCCTTCAAAGTTGCAACTGCCCGATCTTCTCTCCTGGAGGAGTTCGGGCCATCGTCCTCAGAGTCGGCCACCACCCGGGGACGGAAGTCGTCGGCTTCGACTCCGCCATCAATTCCTGAGAGTCCCCATCAAGGGACTCCTCTGAAGGATTGCTGCAAGCAACCAATCGAATCAGCAACAAGATAAAAGTTACAAGGATGGAAAGAAAAACAAGACTCAGGCGTAGTGACTTATGACTCAATGTCCGATAAATTGAAGACAAGAGGTGCGTTCTCCTTCTTCTTCCGTGCTGGCGGCTGCGGAGCCACCGCTCGAAGGGGCATGGCAGGAAAAGGCGCAGACGATGCACCTTCTTCCACACCGTTCTGTTCAAGGAACAACGAACCCCTTGGATTCGGAGGAGTAGACGCATCCGAAGACTCGCTCCGGGTACGCTTTCGGGTCCGTCCTTTGCTCGCTTCAGGAGCATCCGCAGTAGGAGACTGTGCTGGAGGAAGCTCGGATTCAGAATCCACAACTTCATTGTCCGGTGCAATCAGATACTTCTCAGGGCAGAGGGGGCATCATCCCCGCTACCTCGAGACCCTACACATAGAAGACACAAGAAAGCATGATTAGTGATACTAACAAGAAGCAAAAAGCACTCGAAAAGCGCAACGCGCAAACTACAATTTTCCACCCGTGGCACCGCATTTTTGGCGTCGAAGGGGGAGGTCAACAATTTCCCTGGAAGGTCCTCATCGACTTTGTACTTCAGCAGATGCCAAAGGGCTCTATCAAGATCACCCTTGGACAGCTCCTCGAGTGAGACCCTTGTCGGGTCGCTGCGGCCAACATATAAAAACATCGGATGCACCCTTGCTTGGAGTGGCTGCACCCGATGCTTGAGGAAGGTGCGGATGATGTCCACGCCATTGACCTCCTTCTTAACCACCATCTGGAGCGCCTCCACGCGACGATAGAGCTCCTCCACCTTCGCAGTTTCACCCTCCAAGATGTGGTTCTTCCACGACCTCTTCGGGACGATTTTCTGAGCGGAGTCGAATGGGGCGAGACCATATTCTTGTCCGTCCAACTTGAAGTCGCGGATGTAAAACCACTTTTTCCGCCAATACTGGACGTACTCGCACATGGAAAAGGAGAAGAAAAGAATAGAAGATCGAATGGAGATGATGCAGCCGCCGAGCGGATAGACTCCGCCGGTACCGGATTGCCTCTTCATGGAATAGAGCTTCCGGAAGAGGCCATAGTGTGGCTCGATACCGAGCCAGCACTTGCAAAGAGTGATGAAACATGCAATGTGGAGAAGAGAATTGGGAGACAAATGATGCAATTGAATCCCATAGAATAAGGGAAGTCCACGAAGCAATTCATGGAAAGGAAGAGAAAGACCGCGGTTGACAAAGGCGTAAAACATCACCCGAAACCCTTCGGGTGGGCGCGGTATTACCTCGTCACCAGGGAGGATGGCGTCCTCCTTGTTCTGGGGAATCAACCCAGAATTGCGCAACTTGCACATGTGTGGATTTTCAATGAACCCCGCTCGGTGGCATTTTAAGTACTATATGTGGATGACATTTTGATTATTGGAAATTACATTGGTATGCTTAACGATGTGAAGATTTATTTGAATAAATGTTTTTCAATGAAAGACCTAGGAGAAGCTGCTTATATATTAGGCATCAAAATCTATAGAGATATACAAAGACGCCTAATAGCTTTAAGCCAAAGTACATATCTAGACAAAGTTTTGAAAAGGTTAAGAATGGATAAAGCAAAGAAAGGTTCATTGCCCATGTTGTCAGGTAAGATATTGAGAAAGGCTCAGTGTCCAGCTACGGTAAACGATAGAGATACTATGAGCAAAGTGCCATATGCCTCGGCCATAGGTTCTATCATGTATGCCATGCTATGTATTAGACCGGATGTGTCCATTGCTCTTAGTTAGACGAGCAGATACCAAAGTGATCCAGGAGTGGAACACTGGACAGCCGTAAAGAACACCCTAAAGTATTTAAATAGGACTAAAGAAATGTTCTTGGTCTATGGAGGTGATGAGCAGCTCGTCGTAAAAGGTTACGTCGACGCTAGTTTCGACATAGACCCGGATGATTCTAAATCTCAGACAGGATACGTTTATATTTTGAATGGTGGAGCTGTGAGCTGGAGAATCTGCAAGCAAAGCGTGATCGCGGGATCTACAATAGAAGCGGAATACATGGCTGCTTCAGAAGCGTCAAGTGAAGGAGTTTGGACCAGGAACTTCATCACTGAGCTTGGTGTGGTTCCAAGTGCCTTGGACCCACTGGAGATATTGTGCGACAACACTGGTGCCATAGCACTGGCTAAGGAACCAAGATATCATCCAAAGACCAAGCACATCAACCACCTTTTTCATATAATTCGAGATTATATAGCAGATGGAGATCTAAAGATTAGCAAAGTACATACGGATCTGAATGTCGCAGATCCGTTGACTAAACCTCTTCCACGAGCAAAACATGATCAACACCTTAATGCCATGGGTGTTAGATTGTTGCCAGATGTAAACTAGATTATTGACTCTAGTGAAAGTGGGAGACTGTTGAAATTATGCCCTAGAGGCAATAATAAAGATGTTATTATTATAATTCTTGTTCATGATAAAGTTTGTGTAGGGTTTCGTAGCATGGAAAACAAAAAATTTCTACCGCATACAAACAAACAATCCAAGATCTATCTACTAGATTGTAGCAACGAGTCGATGGAATAACTCACCCTCGAAGATTCCAAAGTGTTTAACGAGAGCGGATTCTCGTGGGTGATCTAGTCGTACTCTTCCCGATCTCAAGATCGCGTAGACGATCCTTCCGGCGCTGCGTTCCGGCAGCGCTCCCGCAGTCGGTCACACGTTCGGTACTCGACGAAGACCTTCCTCTCCCTTGTTCCAGCAGGCAGCGGAGGTTGTAGCACTCTCCTCGCGATTCCGGCAGCACAACGTCGTGGTACCGGAAGTAGAGGGGAGATCTCGCAGGGCTTCTCCTAAAGCCGGAGCGAGTATGGTGGACTATGAGAGAGCTCCTCGGCGATATAGGGTTTATACACACCAAGGAGGAGGTGCTAGGGCCGATGGCTAGGGTTTGGGGCTTGCCCAAGTCGGCGTCTAGGGGAGCCCTAGGCGGCGGCAACAGGAGGTGGCGGCGCCGGGCTAGGGTTTTGGGTGGAGATCTTGTGTGCTAGGAGGGGCATCCCTGCCCCTCCCTTTATAGGTGGGAGGCGCCGACCAAGGGGAGGGGAGTACCTCCCCAACTCGGATCCCAAGTGGGCCAGCGGTGGAGGAGGAACTCCTCCCCAACTCGGTTTCCCACTTCCCCTCCACTTCCCAAAACAGCCGTTTGACTTTTCAAACTAGGATTTGATTAAACCCTTTATTTTGTTCAGCGATGACACCTAGTACATGATGCAATCATTCCAACTTGGTATGACACATTCATGTACCCTTCCCCTTCGGAGTGCCGGACATTCCGGAACCTTCTAGAACATTCCCGATGAAAACACCGGAACCATTCTCCAACCCCGAAACATGACTTTCCTTATATGAATCTTATTCTCCGGACCATTCCGGATCTCCTCGTGATATCCCGGATCCCATCTGAGACTCCGAACAACATTCGGTATCTTACTCATCATTCCATAACTACTCAAACAACGTCGAATCCTTAAGTGTGTCTCCCTACGGTTCGTGAATTATGCGGACATGATCGAGACACTTATCCGAACAATAACCAATAGAGGAATCTGGAAATTCATATGGCTCCCACATATTTCTACGATTACTTTGCGATCGAATGAACCACTTACATACGATACCATTTTCCCTTTGTCTCACGATAGTTTACTTATCCGAGGTTATGATCGTCGGTATCTCTGCATACCTAGTTCAACCTCGTTACTGATAAGTACTCTTTTCTCGTTCCCGTGATATGTGATCCCTTGTGAGCCAGTCACATGCTTGCAAGCTAATTGGATGACATTTCACCGAGAGGGCCCAGAGTATATCTATCCGTCATATGGATGGACAAATCCCACTCTTGATCCATGTGTCTCAACCAATACTTTCCGAACACTCAATGTCACCTTTATAGCCACCCAGTTACGGTGTGGTGTTTTATGTCATCAAAGCATCCATCCGGTAAAGGTGATATGCATGATCTCATGGTCGAAGGAATTAGGTTACTATGTATCAGAAAGCATATAGCAATTGAACTATTAAAATGACTTGATCTTTATGCTACGCTTATCTATAGGAGTATGTCCACCATATCATTCTCCCAACGATATGATCTTGTTGTTAATAACATCTCAATGTTCATGATAGGGAAACCACAATCATTTATTAACCAACAAGCTAGTATTATAAAGAGGCTTTACTAGGGACTCTATTTTAGTTTACAAATCACACAAGTATTAATGTTTCCTTGTTAATACTATTATAGCATGAATGTAAACATTTATCATAAACACAAAGATATAATAATAACTACATTTATTATTGCCTCTAGGGCATATCTCCAACAGTTTATATTCCATGCTAGAATTGTATTAAGCGGAAACATTGATACTTGTGTGGTTTATGAACAACACCGTGTCCCTAGTACGCCTCTATGGACTAGCTCATTGATTAATGATGGTTAAGGTTTCCTAACCATATACATGAGTTGTCGATTAATAATGAGATCATGTCATTAGGAGAATGATATGATGGACAGACCCAAATTAAGCAAAGCAATTAGATCGTGTCATCGTGTTCATCTTTGCGAAGTTTTTTCTTATGTCAAGTATTGTATTCCTTATACCATGAGATAATACGACTCCCTGGTATCGGAAGAAAGCTTTGAGGTCATCAAACATCATCCTATGTGAGGGTGATCATAAAGGTGTCTCTCAGGTGATCGGAAAGTACTTGTTGTGTTGTATGTATCGAGATGGAATTTGTCCCTCCCGAGTCGGAGAGATATACTTTGGGTCCACTCGGTAATAGATATCAACACCGCTTGCAAGCACGTGGTTAAGGAGTTAATCACAAAGTGATATCGGATTACGGAACGAGTAAATTACTTGCTGTGAACGAGATTGAACTAGGTATGCCGATACCAACGATCGAATCTCGGGCAAGTAAAATATCGCGTGACGAAAGGAATACATATATGGGATTAATTGAATCCTGGCATCGTGGTTCATCCGATATGATCATCGATGAATATGTGGGAGTCAATATGGGTTTCCAGATCCCGCTTTTGATTATTGATATAAGATCATGTCTGCATATTCTCGAACCCGTAGGGTCACACACTTAACCTGCATCGACGCTAGGATAGAGTAGATAATTGGTTTATGAGTTTTTGTTTGGAGTCTCGGATGATATCCAGGACATCACGAGAGGTTCTGGAATGGTCCGGAGAATAAGATTCATATAAAGGAAAGCAGTTTTTGGATTTCGGAATCGTTTTGGAGTTTATCGGTATTGTACCGGAAGGTTCTAGAAGGTTCCAGAGTGGGACCAACGTGGGCCCACTTGTCGGAGGCCTGCGTGGGCCTAAGGGGAAGTGCCCTGGACGCTTTGGGCCAGGGGCACAAGGCCCCAAAGGCCCAACCGGCCAGCCCTAGGGGAAACCCTAGGGAAGCCTTCTAGAAGGAAGGGGAAACTTGCCCCCCACTCCACCGTTGGGGCCGCCGCTCTAGGGCTTGGAGGAGGGGCAAAGTGGGGGCCGTCCAACCCCCTATATAAGTTGGACAGGGGTGCACCCTCCCCCTACTACTCCTCCAACCCTAGCCGCCGTCCTGCTGCCCCTCCACCTCTCTCTCTCCCGACTGCGCGTAGGCGAAGCCCTGCTGCAGAAATTCTCCACCATAAGTACCATGCCGTCGTGCTGCAGATCCAATCTATCTCTCCACCATACTTGCTGGACCAAGGAAGGAGGAGACGTCGCAGCACCGTACGTGTGCATCTCTCGGAGGCACCGCCACTTGCGGCGTAGGATCGGATCAGATCGCGAGGAGGAGAAGGCTAGTACGACTACATCACCCACGTTCTGTTGAACGTTTCAGCTGTGCTATTTCTTCAAGGGTACGAAGATCTCATCTATCTCTCTCGTTGATTGCATATCCTAGATTAGATCTTGGCTTTCTCGTTCGCATCCGTAGGACTTTTTTTGATTTACTATGTTGCGAATCCCTTCACTGACGTCACCAAGGCAAAGCCAGCAACGGCTGGAAGTTCTCGGCTGATCAATCAAGTACTTACTCGAATCTATGGTTCGAGAAATTACTCGGGGGCTACTCCTATCAGGAGCGCTGGACGTGCACCTGAGAAATGACTAAGGTAACTACACCTCGCAACTATCTTCGAGTCCTACGTCGAGTCTGCGACTCCACTATGGACCTGGGGGCTACTCCCATAGGGAGCGTCAGTTGAGCATCCGAAAATATCGTGTCCTTCGGACCTATATTGCAAACGAATGAATAAAAGTCTCTGCTCGAGTCTACGACTCGAACAGACACTCGGGGGCTACTCCCATAGGAAGCGTTGGCCGCGCACCCTATGAACTCTTCGACTGCGACCCTTCGAATCAAATACGAGGCAACCTTGCCCAAACCAACGCTAAGTGAGAAACGGTCTCCTTGGCCACCCGAAACACCTCCGTGGTGACATAGTTTTGGATGTTGTGTCTGCGATGCAAAGATAAGTCCTACAGATATCATCTGATGGCCTGGTAACGCACGTGACTACGCTCTGCCAGTAAACTCCCATGTTAACATGCACGATGAAAATCCTGACGGACGCGTTGGGTACATCACTTAAACTTAGTGGGATTCGACTCCTGTAAGTCCACAATGGCCTGAGTCGAATCACACCAGCAATCATTCCGAATTCGAGTCCGAGGACCTGAGTTCGATTAAGATCATGTTGTTTTGTCCTATGACAGTTAACTGGCCCTAATCTGTCGGGTGAGTCAAGCACACGCATCAACAATCCCTATGAACTAAATATTTCTCCTTGTAAAGCAGGTTCAACTACATAGCACCCGAAAGATTGAAGAGTCTCCAGCCAAATATATGATTCATCTGAACACTCGCGGGGTGACATGGTTATACCCCACGGGTACAAGACATTGGTATACCTGGTCCAGCCCAAGGAAGGCCCACATCAAAGACACACGGCCCATGAAGATTTCGGGTGGTCCAAGCCCATGACGTCTTCGACTTCTTGGAGGACAAGTCTAGAGTAGATAAAATTTCAAAGGGTACCAACCCTAATCTGTAACCGACTCGACCTAAGCCCGAGACCTGCCTATCTATATAAAGGCCAGGAGGGTACAGCGAGAAGAATCCTCACACACCATTGCATACGCACCTCACGCCAGATTGCATCTACGCACCCCTATAACTTTCGGTTCCGCCGTAATCAAGAGCAGACAAGCAGGAGTAGGGTTTTCCCTCCGGGGGCCTGAACCTAGATAAATCATGTGTCCCGCGTTGCTCGTCTGTTAACCGTTCTGCGACTTCCAGCATCCCCATCTTCTCCAAAACCCAAGTCCATAACAATGGGCATTGACGAGATCGTACCTCGTCAACTAGGATGATCCTGCTTCCAACACACTCGCAGAGCACTAACGGCCAACTGCGCCTAGAAAAGGCGAGATCAATACGGTTGCCCCAACATTCGCTAGATCTGGCTGGAGAAAAAAAGACTCATGCAGAGACGGCTGACATCCATCAGCTACAGACCACTTAGCACCATATCCATGCTCCCTGCCCAGATCTAGGATCGCACCTCCATCTATCCCTTGAGAGGAACCGAGAGAGAATAAAGGGGAACCATCACAATTGTTTACCAAAATCTCGCACGCTAACGAGCACGACCCATCCTCCAAGAGGCCTCAAATCATGCACCCAAAGGTTGACTCCACATCGAGCTCGCCCGCACAGGCCATCCCCCGGAGGTGTAGAGCAAGGCGAGGAGGGGCTGCTGAGATCGACCAACACCAGATCTGGAGGGGGCACGATGTCGTCGACCACTGTACCGTGCGAGGAGCCATGACCATCCCGACAAGAGGAACCACGCGGGAGGGCCTCGCCATCGTCGTCGGCCACTCGGGCTTTGTCTGACATGACGAGGGAGGAAAATGAGGGAAAGAAGGGCGGCGGCGAGGGTCAGCCCCCGAATCTCCCTCGCGAGAGCGACCCGTGGGGCTTCTTTTAAAGTAAGCAAGGAAAAAGAGAAGGCACATGCATTGTACATCGTGTGCATGCTAGTAAAGCATTTCCGATGTAGAGAAAAATTATGAGTTAGGAACCTTGTGAGTGATGTGCGATCATGGCATCCACCACACACTTTGGATGTATGTGTTACACTAATGATGATATCATACATACGGAAATAACTTATTAGTTTGCGATTGTGCCATATATGTCTAATGTTTTTCTTTTTTTTAACCTATGAATTTTCTACTAAATACTTAAAAAACATTTGTTCGTAAGAAAGAGAAGGGTGCTGAGATAGTATACAAGAAGATGCCAGAGGTTTTCACGTCTTGGCGCCATCACCCCTTCACTGAGGATGACAAAGTCCTTAACTCCATTTGTGCTTCGCAATAGGATGTTTTTTTCTAAACAGTCAAAGGGGTATCGATGACCCTAAAAGCTGCAATTAAGAAATGTGGCAGGTGCAGGATTTGGGAGGCCACTAGCAAAAAGCACCCTATCTAGGCTAGAAAACAAGAAAAGGGGCCTCCACTTTACACAAAGCACCTCAACCCAAAAAGAAAGATTACAATCTAAACCCTGGGTGCCTCCACCACAGAACTTCGGCGATCTCGAGCCAAAGGCGAGATTGAAGACTCTTGCTCGTGACTCTTTCTGAGCCGGAGAAGCAATGCCGCCGGCCAAATCAAACTCTCCGGGGACGAACCACTTGTCGAGAACGATCTGTCGAGCTCCGGTGCAAAGCTTGAGAGGGCCTCTGATGGAGGTTGAAACCCTAAGCCGCCATTCGGCTAGAATGGGCAGCGGTCCAGCGGACACGCCACCAAAATACCACTTCGAGGAAGAACCATAGGGCGCAACTTCAACAGGCTTCGGCTTCGTCATCCACATTGAAGCGCCCTCCCTTCCGTCCCTCGCCACCACAGCAGGCCGAGAGAAGGAGAGGAAGCTCGACACCTTGCACTCCGCCGAGAAGCCAACGAGCTTTATGACCGAACCGCCGCAACCCCCGCAAGCCTTCACGGCTCCTACCATAGGAGCAGAGAGGGGGAGGGGACTGGGCGACCTTCTGTTGCCGCTCAAAAGCCACCAGAAGTAGCTCGGAGATGCTCCTCTGCTTCGCCACTAGCAAGAAATCTTCGCACTCCCCTCGCCACCACGGCTGGCCAGAGTATGAAACAAATCGAGTGGGGGCACACCAGACAGAGCACCACAGATAGCTTTATTTGAAGAATAGGTGCCCCACTCCGTCATCTTCCGACCGCCAAGAATCCAAAGCGCGCCGGTAAGGAACCCTAAGCCCTAGATCTGGCTGATCAGATCTCGAGCTCCTCTTCTAACTATGGGCAAAACGCCTAACTCCGGCAAACTACCGCAACTACAATCTAACCTAACTACTTCGGCGCCTCCCCTTCGCCATCTCCGACCGACAACGCCGGCGAAGAAAGCTCGGGGGCGGCCCGGCTGCTGAGGGGTGCCGCTCAAGGAGAAAGGAGGCGTGTGTGGGGGGATGGGGGGGGGGGAGGGGAGACACATGGAGAGGAAGGGAAGAATAAATTTTTCCCATCACCCCGCAATAGGATGTTGACGAGCCTCTCCCAAATAGGAGACATGTTGTGTTTGATTTGTATGAATTGCGGGAAACAAAGACTTCGCATAAATTATTTGAATGCTTGTTTAGACACACCGATGGCATCAAGTTATGGACACCTGGCTACCATGCGAGAGATAAGAGTCCACCTTGTTAGATCTTTTTAAAATGTTGAACCGTCGTTGCAAAAAATAGGTAAGCTGTGCCATAAAATTATAATTCCATGAAAAACTTTTGTGCATTCCTCGTAAAAGTGAAAAAAAGTACTATCTATTTTGCTACCTCTATAGAAAAATTGCAATTCTATGAACAATTTGTTACTCCGTATCAAAATTTTAGATGTGGTGTCCTATCGGCCAGTCCCAAACAGATACAAATGCAAGTTCCATGACTAATATATCTGATATGATGCACTATGATCCTAGATATTCTTACAAAGTTACAGTAATATAAATAAGAGCAACACTTGTTAAGTAGCAAGGGTGTGGGAACACGATTTGCCAGCCCACCGCAGAGAAAGCAACACCGATGGCGAGAAACAGCTTTGATCGCCCTATGTAAGACCTAAACCCTTCCACCGGTTTTCTGCCTTTCCGCCCTGAGCTTCAAAACATGTTTTCGCTCTGAGACAAAAGAGTTGGCAACATGCATGTGCGGCCGTCCGCAAGAAACGACTCACTCGTCAGCATTCTCCATGGTAATCGCCTTGACCGCTATGTTGCCACTAGTATAATGAAAAGGACACTTTGCTAGTTTTAGTACTTACTCGGATCTAAATTACTTGTCGCAGATTCATTTAACTTAGACAGTTTTGAGACAATATTTTTGACTAAAACCACGCAAATAATTTGGATAGGAAGGAGTAATAATTTGGAAAAAATCCTGGCCCGATGATCCTTGACGAAGAGATAAAATGCAGCGCTACATATTCGAAGAGCTAGTAAGAGCATCTTCACTAGCATTTCTAGGACGCCCATTCGAAAGCCAAAAATAGACCCGGAAGCCGAAATTTTGTCTCAGGAACCTATTTTCGTTCGGATTTGGTTTGGATCGGGCTTCCCAGCACATTCCCACCCGGGAACACCCCAGAAAGGACGAAGCGAATTCGGCGAGTGAACCTGCCCAGTCGGCATATATTCGTCCATATTCATCCAAAGTTCATCCATATTCGCCTAAAATTTGCCCATATTCGCCCAAAGTTCGTCTATATTCGCCCAAAGTTCGTCCGTATCGACCATATTTGTCCAAAGTTGCCCATAATCGCCCATATTCGCCCAAAGTTCGTCCATATCGCCCATATTCGCCCAAATTTCGTCCATATTCGGCCAAAACCACTTATATTCGTCCATATTCGCTCATATTCGCACAAAGTTCGTCCATATCGACCATATTCGTCTAAAGTTCATCCGTATTCGCTTGTATTCGTCCAAAGTTTGTCTATATCGACCATATTCATCAAAATTCCTCACCCAAAACCGCTTATATTTGCCCATATTTGTTCAAAGTTCGCCCAAAGTTTACCAATTTTTTTAAAATTTTAGCCAACGAGAGAACTCGAGTGAGAAACTCGGCGTTTTCAGACCAAAAACTAATTTTATCCGGACCAAAATATGACCGGATTTCGGCTGAGAACGCTCAATAACTTGGGGGTGCTCTAAGTTTCAATCGGTAAATGAAGTCAGCTTAGAGGCAATCAGTGAAGGATACATCCACCGCCTAGAGGCAAAACGAGTAACTAATCACGTGATTCACATGGTAAGTAGAGTACGTACTAACCTGCGCGCCTGGCACCACATCAAATCGCGCGGCTGCTGTGCCCAACTCTCGTACGTTGCCGCTCTTCCGCGACCGCGTGGCCGTGGAAGAACTCAAACTTGTCAAACCCAGTGGGCTCGCTCGATCGATTCGGTCGGTCGTTACGTCGGTATTGAGCCCCAATCGTGGTCAGTTCCTACGGCCACATCAGTGTAATCACGTGCACTCGCGGTCACATTCTTTGGCCGAGCGGCCGCAGCTGGGCAGGCTCAACCAGGGGAGCCAAAACTGAAGCATATGGTTGCCCACGCCACGTGGTTCCTCCGGTGCCCCTTGGTTTAGACGCGATGAAATCGGCGGAATCTGACCACGTTCTCGTCGAGATGAACCGACGACAACACAGCAACTACTCATTTCGTTTCAAAATATAAGTTGTTTTAGCTTTATAAAGCAAATATATCTAGACTAGTTTTATTATATAGATCCACTTATATTTTGAGTGAATCTACACATTAAAACAAGTCTAGATTTATTTTCTTTATAAACCTATAACATCTTATATTTTGAAACGGAGGGAGTAAAACAGTGTGCACCAGTAGGTAGGCAACTCTTTCTTTTTAGCTGGAGTCCTACTTCTCAAATTAGATATCAGAGTTTTGTCTAGTTTGTATGTATTTAACAACTAAAACATGTGTAGGTATATTCAGATAAGTCCTCGACATCTAATTCGAGACGCATAGGGTATTATTATTACTCGGCATGCAACAATTTCTTTACATAATTACAATATGTAGAGACAGTAGGTGCAACAACTAAAGCTCCCGAAAAACCCAAAGCTCAACATCATTATCTAGCCGCATACTTTGCCGCTTTTTGCCTAACAATGAGTATGTTCAACATCTGCAGATCTAGACAACCCACACCGACATCGGATCCAGTGAAGTTCGCCGGGAGAGGATGAAACATTGACCGTACTAATGACACATAGGATATATTGTCACTAACCAAGGAGAGGTGAGGTGAGGTCATTTGCTAGCGTGCAATGATACGACAGACTCGATATGAAGCATCCGCATATAAAAGTTCTAAGGGTAGGTCCGTCTGTGATCTAATTCACCTTCCTTTGCGAGTTAATTGCAATGGCGATGGTGTTTTTGTGTGGTTGTTCCATCTCCCTCGTAGCAGACCGTCTTCCTGGTAGCTTGTAGTTCAGAAGAGTATCAACATCTATAATAAGGAATGAATATAATCAGAACTTGCGTGTTGTATACTCTCATATAGTATCCACTTGGTAATGTCAATATTGACATTTTTTTCTATGTATTTGATCAAACTTAACTAAATCTAATATATAGAGTAATAATATAAAACCGTGGAAATTGAAGAAAAACATGGTCAGAGCTCACGTGATCTGCAATGACAGACACCATGCGAACGCTCGTTATCAACGGACCATTTACCTTTTCTAACCTGTGTTCCCAACAAAATTTCAAAAAACAAACCTAGGATTTTAGGGGAAAAACAAATCTGGGTTAATTAAAAAAACTAGAAATTTCCATTTTTCTAATCTTTCACTAGGTAGGCCCAGCAAAAAGCCCAGGAGACTCTCTCACACCCACCTCCACTCTCTCAGCTCCATTGCCGACGGCAAATCCTATTTTCGCTCAGTGCTTGTAGGCCGGCCCATTTCCTTTCCGGTTGCGCGTGACAAGCTCGCTACAGCCTACAGGTTTTGCGTCAATGTTTCTGTCCATATTGTTTTTTTGCTTCCGGTTTTCCGTTGCGGGTTTTCACAGCTTTTTTCATTTTCTTTTTTTCCTATTTTTCTTTTCTATACTCACTTTTATTTATTTTATGTTTTCGGAGTATTTTTTTGAACAATGTATAGATTTTGAAAATGTTGAGATTTGAAATGTTCACAATTTGAAAATATTCGCATTTTGAAATGTTCAGAATTCAAAATTGTTTAGCTTTTTAAAAGATGTTCAGATTTTCAAAATATTCCAAATTCAAAAATATTCTAATCTAAAAAATGTTTAGATCTAAAAGTTGGTATTGATTGAATGCTATGTTCCCGAGAGCACCGACCCGCCGCTTCTGCGTTTCTACACGCCAGTAGCCAGACATTAAACATAATCAATAAACAGGACATCGCAATTCAGTCCTTTATGAATACACAGTAAGTGTTGTATCAGTCTAGTATCGACCTGGCCTCACCCGTGTTGCTTCTTACTAGTTCTTACTATATACTGTATTTGAAGTTTAAGTGTCTGTTCTTTTGCACTTGAACCCTGCTGCAAATTTGCAGCTCTGAACCTGGACCGGCATTTTAGCAGAGCGGCCAGGAGGGCATGCTTGAAATCTCGCCATCAGACTCGACAGAACTTTGGCTAATCCAGTGGCCTATAAACCATGTAACTTGGAAGTTGGATTTTCTTTTCTACCCCTGTGGCATGTTGTTACTAGTATGCTGCATTTGGGCTCCAAGGTAGTAATATTTTTCTGTATTATCACACAGGTAGATGCTTCTGATTTTCATGGCAAAGAAATTTCTCTTAAGCTCCACCATGATGGAAACTTGGGGACTTTGGAAGGATCCTTGGTAAGATAAATGCCATTTGTTATATCGATTTTTTTCACTTATTAATTACATGTTTTAGTGATCTTAAAGTCTCTCAACATTCAGACAACAACTGAGTTTGCTTTTGGTAAACTCTGTCAGACTTCAGTGTTGATCGTGTCAATTTTTTCTGAGCAGTGGTTTTCATTTTGTCAGACCTCAAGAACCGGAGAAAGAGAAACCATGTTTAGAGAATCTTACTCCTAGCAGCATTAGGTGATCTGCAGGTATTTCTTTCTAAAGATAGTTTTTCTTCACCAATGCCACTTTTATGCTGTAAATAGTGTAGACAAGTTAGGTATGATGAAAGTTATAGTCAACTAAATCACTAGATTACGATGGGTTTAACCTGAAACATTTAGCTAGATTTTCTGAATCAAGTACATGAAGAAGGTCTCATCCATGGCATATGGAGAGAAACAACAAAAATACAAGAGTAGTTTTACCTCTGCTAAACTTAGCCATAGCTGGATACGCAGAACATTACCAACATGGCTTCATAGAATGTACAGATTGTGTGTTAATGTTGCTGTTATTTGCGGAACTCACTGGATCCAATCCAAAATGCTGTCAGGGCATAGCTTTCCTCTCTGATGAAATGCTGCCTGCTAGTTTTCTAAATGCCGTTTTCTAAATGCTAGTAAGTGCAGTCAGTAAATAAATATTCGTGATAAGTTCAGCATGGCTTTCCTTTCAGTTTCTTTCCTTTTTTGGTTTGGTTTTTCTTGTTTCCTATTGGGGTGTGCTCATGATAATATGGCACTTTCATCTAAAACAAATGACGCGCATTTAGATGCGTTTTTAAGAAAAGAAATCTTGACAAGTCACCTATCAGTGCATATGATCTTCCAGGTTCTTCTAGGATGACTATGTTCACAAAACCGCAGCAGCCAAGGACCAGCACTCTCTCTGGGTCAACATAGTGCGGAGGAGCAGACGTCCAAAAAAAAAAAGCAAAAGAGAAGGGACGAAAGCAGCTTGGGCCACTCAAATTTGTCCGCGAAGGCCTCCGAAGTATCTCGTGGTACAGAAAGCAACACAGCCTCTGCTATCCCGCAGTTGGTAGAGAAATCCGGGAAGACAGAAGTGCCATCGGTCAGACACCTGCCCTTGGTGTAGAGATGCTAATTTTCCCCGAACTATCAAACAGCTGTGCCTCCTCTTTGTTGTGCCTGCCCTTGCATCTAGTAGTACAGTACTAGCATACCTGCATCACGTCAGGGATTCATCTAATACGGCGGGAAGCCACCTTTTTCTTCTTCTTTTGCCTCATCATCCCCTAAAAACGGCTACTGTTTCATTGGTATAATATCCTCAGAGAAGTCTGCTACGACTTCGAATCAAGTGCTGGAAATACACCCCACTCTCAGTCGCCCGGACGCCATTCAAGGGCGTCAGTTTCCGTGGAGAAATCTGGTCTATTTTTCTCTACCCTGACAGCGATCCATCCACCATAGTCCGGTACGGCGGTACAAATGTCGGGTAAGCACCGCCCAAACGTGTCAGTTCTCACCAGAAAAGGTAGACCTGATGCTGGATTGCTGGTGGGGGTGATGGGTGCGCTCATGCATTGCCAAGACATCTTTCTACAAGGGTTGCTACCCCAAGAACAGTACAGTACAGTCCATCAACCAACGCCAAATGGCTGTGGAGTGAAACTCACTTCCACCCTGGCAGTCGGCAAGTATCATGTTGCCTTCACCGACATGACACCATGTTCTGGTGAAACCTTCAAACTGTGTTGCTGACTATGCATTTGGAATCTCACGGACCGAACCGACGCTTAGCCTGGGATAGTTGGCCATTGGATGAACACACAACTCATCAGTTTGAGAAGTTTCGTTTTCTTGTTCTGTAGCTTGCATCGAGATGCAAATGATTGACGTTATCAAAAAAAAAAAAAAAAAAAAAAGAGATGCAAATGATTGACAATGATCACTCACAGTCTCAGATACAGTTGCAACGCCTGTAATCCTACAGTGTACCTCCTTACATAGTTACATAGCTACAATTAGGCGTTCTATATATACAAATCACATGCAATCCAAGCATGGAAGCTGACAACTGAAAACAATTAGTTCCTTGCATTTGGCAGAAATTCCTTGCATGTTTTTTTTTCTTAATTCGTACCTTTTGATGTGTTCTCATCTTTAACAACAGTGTCTTCCCTTAAATTTGTTTTGTTTGGTAACATTCTCAGAATCTTCATACATAGGGGCTCCTTTTTCTAAACCTACTGATTTGTCGTTTTCAGGGTTTAGCTACTGACTATATCTGGTGACATAAACACATGCCCAATGTTGTTCAGACAGGTAGATAAAACTTCACTTGACATCTTCAGAAAGCAGAGGCATTACTTCCACATGGCTTACAGTCGCTATAACATGAGCTATGGCGAGTTTCAAGAATTGTGAACTCGTTCAAATATCATTTTTTTACTTTTTTGGTCAGCTTTCCTTTTGTTTCATTTTCTCCCTCTACTTTTCAAATTTTCACTTGGTCTTACTATTAGCCAAAGATGTCCCCATCCGGCTGGTAAAGGGGTTCCATCTGAGTCCCTTTTACACAACTTGAGGCAGTAGAAAGCTTACTGCCAAGCTTCGCAGTTGGAATCTTCACAAAAAGGAAAACACGTTTTGTGACTAGAACATATTCACCATGTACCAGGAAAATGACATTTTCAGAGAAATAAGTGAGACCAAACAAGTTTTACCTCTTTGCTGGTGTAGAACAGAACACCGAAGATGAAGGTAAAATCTAAAAGATATACCAGCCACGTTAACTGAAAAGTGAAAACAGGCAGCGGTAATTTATGTATGAAGGGTTGTAAAATAGTCGTACGCAGAAAGAAAAAACGCGTACGTTTGTATGACTGAATTTAGTGAGTTTGACAAACAAGACAGGTGCCACATAGCAATCACTTTAAGGACAAGTAATTAGCCTAGCAACAGCAACAGATCTTACCTAACTTAATGTTCCACCAGATTTTCTTGCACATATGTAAGCTCCTCTTGCCTGGTTCAAAGAATTGAACAGAACCTCACTTACAACTCCTTTAATGCTCCATGGAGTTCTATGAGGGATGAAATAGGAGAGAAATCAGTTCCACCATACTGAAAGACTAAATACCTTGGCGAAGAAGAGATGATGAGGGAGGGCGATGCTTGTGTTGCGCTTTTGAGAAGCAAATTCCATGGTCTGGTCGAGAGGAACCGCACTCTGGAAGAGGAGAACAAGCAATTGAGAAATGAAGTCAGCCATCTAAAAGGCCAAGTCTCCTCACTTGAAGGGCAGTATACTGATAGAAAGATGATGTGGAAGAGGCTGGAGAATTTTGCCACCAGCAACAACTACATGGAAAAGCAGTTTGTTCACAACAATGATGATGCGAAGGAGGCTATGGATCTCAACAACTCAGCGTCTTACAGCAGACAGAGATTCTTTAGGACACCAGTAGTGAAATCAAGAGCACCAAGAGTTCCAAATCCACCACCAAGTCCAAGGTGCATCCAACCGATCATGAAGGTAAAAAAGGAAGGATCCATGGCTCCTCCTCCTCCACCGCCACCTCCCCTACCTTCAAAATTACTCAAGAGCACCAAGTCAGTGCAAAGGGTGCCAGAGGTAGTCGAGTGGTACCGGTTGTTAGTAAAAAGAGAAGGCAAAAATGATGGGAAGTCAGCATCTACGGGAATTCCAGTAGCTGCTAACAGCCGAGACATGATCGGGGAAATAGAGAACAAATCAGCCTATGTTATAGCTGTAAGTGCATTTTTTTTTCAATATTTTTCAAAGAGACATGCATATCGATATTGTTTATTTAGCTGCCATCCCTAGATCTTTTTCTTTCATTTTTCTTTTGTTTCTTGAATAACAATTGCAAACAAGAGCATCATAAATGCAGAATAGTCCCGCCTACACAATAGTTGCCAGTTTTTGCTGGATTATAGACAATATTTTCACTGCAGCAGAAAAATTACTTTTGAACATCTCGTCCATTTCATAGATGATTAAGGATCTTTTTTGGCCACATAACATGTTTCTTCATCATTCAAAGCTGCAAATCGAACTACATGATTCTTCTCTTTAACTATCGAAAGCCACTCCATGTGTTATTTTAAAAGCATGCTCTGATTTTTTGGTCTTGTCCCTCCTAGTTGATAATAGTAAGTACATAAATCTTTATATTCAATGATGCAGCAGTTACAGTAAATTACTTACTGGTGGATAATTCCTTTCTATGAATAATGATTTAATTTATAACAACAGAGTTTTTATTCATATATTATTCTCTCAGATCAGTGATTACTTCCTGTAAATGCTTTTCAGAACCAAGTAAAAAAAATCCCCTTACAATTGTTGTTCCAACAGATTAAATCAGATGTAGAAAATCAGGGTGACTTCATTAACTTCCTGGCAAGGGAAGTTCAGAATGCAGCATACAAGGATATAGCCGATGTTGAAGAGTTTGTGAAGTGGCTTGATGGGGAATTATCATACCTGGTAGACGAAAGGGCAGTGCTAAAGCACTTCCCTAACTGGCCAGAGAAGAAAGCAGATGCCATGAGAGAAGCAGCATTCACCTATCGGGATCTGAAGAACCTGGAAACAGAAGCATCATCATTCCACGATGACAGGAGAGTGGCTACACCTATGGCTTTCAAACGCATGCAAGACCTACAGGATAAGTGAGTACATGAATATAATGCATTTAATAAAAGAAGGTCACACTGCTAAACTTTCAACAATATGAACTGAATCATACTTTCCTTTGTAGAATTGAACAAGGCATTCACAACACAGAAAAAATAAGGGACATTGCAAGTGGAAGATACAAGGATTTTATGATCCCATGGGATTGGATGCTTGACTCCGGAATCATACGCCAAGTATGTACTATGTAGTTCCAAACTACTAATTCACGGCTTTGTCCTCAGTCTGATGATAATAATAGAGAAGAGATAACAAACTGTGTTTTACAAACTTGTATTGAACTTGAGCAAACCAACTTATGAGTTAGATTAGATGGTACATAGTGGAACTATCCCATTATGTTTTCTCTCTCCTGGCTATAGGTTCATGTTCTATAGACATATCATAAATGGAGTATCCTCTTACTACCTTGACAGCTAAAGGCCGCTTCATTGAAGCTTGCAAAAGAATACATGAACCGCATTATGAATGCACTGAAGTCAGATCCATTTGCAAATGACGAGGAGCTGATTCTGAGGGGTGTCCGCTTTTCCTTCAGAATACATCAGGTAGTTTTGCCACAATCATGAATTACTTTCGAGTGGTACTGTGAGTTTCTACCTACAAACTAGTAACTACAGTAATTGCACAAACCAATTCGCAGGTTGCGGGTGGCTTTGATGAAGGTTGCAGGAAAGCATTTCAAGAACTGAAGACATATGCAAGCAAGTCAGAGTGATCTGATAGAGTACACATGGGCTCAAATAAGCATCATTGGTACAGAAAGAACATGACTAAATTTTGTCGAGGTTGGCTCCAGAATGACTCCACTAGTCTTCAGGATACTTTTTGGGAACAATTATCTTGTTTTGGTCTGCACCCAAGTTGCTGGTCTCTTGGATATGGGATGAAGCCTGACATTCCAAGTCCATCTTCCCACAAGTCTTAATTTAAGTACACCTTATAGAATCATTCTACAATTTCATTAGAGGGTCTAAATTATAACTTATCTGATACTCTGTTTTCGCATAAATCAAAGAAAATAAGAGTCCTCTATAATTATTAGGTTGTTGTACCATGAAGTAAACAATGTGCATAACCCCATTATGCAGACATGACAATGGTAAGTGGCCTTTATTCCTAAAGAGTAAAATTGATAATTGTTCCGGCCCACTGGATTTGCCTTTTCATGTTCAATTTTTCTCCAAGGTTCAGTAAAAGAGCAGATTAGTTGCAAATTCTCATAAACTGGACCACTGCCACCAATTCCGCACGACATCTATGTGACAACTGAAATAAAGTATCAGAGAAATCCAGTTTTCCATGAAAGAAGACCCCTTTAGTTTTAGAACATTGCTAAAGGTGGGATGTCGCCTCTCTCTTGACGTAGTACCATTATTAGCTACTCCCTCCGACCCATATTAGTTGACTTGAATTTATCAAAATTTGGATGAACCTATATACTAAATAGTGTCTAGATTTATCCAAATTTAAACAAATTTGAGTCAAGTAATATGGGTCGGGGGGAGTACTATTATTACAACCACTGGCCCCTCCTTTAGATGTTAATTATTGCTGCAGCGACTAGGTTACGCGTCTCGGTCCTAGCTAGTCTGAAATCTCTTACTGTCGATACAAGCTAACCCCTCTCTCCATTGGCTTCCCATTAAGCTTCATGGGATGCAGATGCTGTTACTATAAGCCATAGAAAATTTAAGAACTACTATAATCTCAAATGTAGCAGGATCATGTAGTTTTTCCGGAGCCAAAGATGCAGACACGAGGAACTTCTACAAGGTTGCTGTTGAGACAGAAAACATGGGCACCTATCAACTTAGCTCTACAGTTCTCCGCTAAGGAAAACTTGTTATATGTCGCCTACCATTTCAGATTCTCCTGCGTTCAACACTTGTTCAATTGATCATCAAATCAACACCTTCTACCTTATTAGCAGCTCTAATCTGTAACTGTAAGCAAGAGAAATAATTTGCAGAGCCTCCCGAAGGTTGGAAATAATTTTGTCTGGACAAGTCCCGGCGAGCAAAGAACCGGCCAACAGAAGTGCGCTAGGCATTAGCAAACCAAGCACGAAGGCATGAATATACCAGCTGCTTTGCAAAATGTACACGGGTATTCTATCACACAGAGGCGAGGGAAAGGAATCGCTCCTCCCATCGTAATCAACCACCAAATACCTGTCCCTCAAAAAAAAAAACCCCACCAAATACCTGGATCGTGGTAACCCTTGTTACTGCAACGGAAACTCCGGCGGCGGCGGTCGGTCAGCGTCGTGCCGCCGCAGCGCCTACTTCCCCGTAGCCGTCTAGGACTAGGAGGCTCTCTCCTCGCCGCTTTCTCCGGAGGGCCCACGGTCCAGTGAGACACTTCGCTCGCCGTCGCCGCTGACGCCGCCCCTGGCCAGCTATAGCATTGTTGTTATCGGAAAATCTTAGACTGACTAGTGGGTCAGATTGTTCCCAGGCCCCACTCGCTGAGTCGCTGTTGCGGATTACGGACGGATCTACAGTACCACTTTCACGCTACCCTCGTGGCCCCACTTGACAGTCGCACGCACGGGTTCCAGAGGCGCCCGCTTCCTTCCGGCACCTTCCAAGTTTACCCCCTTCTGGCCTCCCCGGCGATGGCGACGGCGGCGAGCTCCGGAGGCCATCAGTATGTCTCGGTGAAGTTAGAGAGCCCCCGCCTAGCGGCGCTCGACCTCGCCCCTCACCTCTTCGGCTCCCACCCCGTCGCCGGCTCGTGGGACCCTTCCAAAGCCGTGAGCGCCGAATCCCCCCAAGTTCGCGTCTATGTTTCTCGTCCGGGGATTGATGGTTACTCTTTTGCTCGTTTTCGCAGCTGCCGATGGAGCGGGCCGCGGATGCCATTTGGGAGCTCAGCAGCGTCCTCCCTTCTCGCCACGGTGAGTTGGCTGACTTTTATCATGGTGTTTGATGGCTCCTCGTGTGATACTGAGATTCCTTCTCTGTAAGCTTTGGGGCAGGATGAGCTGAACTGCTGTGCCATGCTGCTTGGGTCCGCTTGTATTTGTAATTGGGTTGGAACTTTTTTATCTGTGATGTCTGCCCACTGTCGTAATGTGTACATATTATATGGCATGATGCTGGGGATAACCAATTGACAATGTAGTACGTGGATTTACCATTTCGAAATGAAATCAAGTGGTTACTCAAATGATCATTTGGTCTGCTCTGCTTAATTTATTCCTTGTTTTTCTATGCAGCTAGATTTTGTTCAGTTCTCTGAGCATTCTAACAAGCTTTTATGATTTGTTAGAAACAATGGATTTCAAGCTAGTATTGAAACCAAAAGCTGGTAGCTCGCAGTGCATTGTTGAGGAGGGGCCGAACCGACCTCTAGGTAGCGGCAGTAGTGAAGTGGAAATGACGGATGCGGTCTTTAAACTCAATGAGAAGGATGCACTTGAGTGTAAGGTTTGGGTTGAGACAGAAATGCTGTCCCCATTCGACCTGGCTGCTAGCTGGAAGGCTCATCAGGAGAATCTTCAGCCCTCAAAGGTGCGAGGGACCTATGATGTCGTTATGGACGCTGACACTAAATCCAGGGCCAAGGTTTGAATTTCTTTAACTGTTTTATCTTACTTCTATATTATGGTGTTGCCGCATGAAATTAGTAAATTGCAAACATAATCTTCCAATGAATGTATAGATTCTTATTTTGCAAAAACTGGGTTTGTTTTAAACTAGTGTTTGACCGATCACAGCATCTAGCTTCCAGCCAGTTCTTGTTGTTAACAGTCCAATACCAGAGAGGGTGCTGTGGAATAGGTTGAGAGCTTGAGGTAGCTTGCAACTTGGTTGTGGAACTGGACATCATGTCTGGTTCTGGTTCCTAGCACTAGTTTCAACTAGTTCTTATTTCACATTAGTTAATGTAGTGAAATGTCTTTGTTTACTCAAAAGGGTAATGTGAAACTGGCCAGTACCCAGCATATTTTAGAACCTTGATTGACAGTATCTCTTATGTCTTACTTTGATGTTACGGTTTTTGTGTATTTGTACAACCTTACCTACTCCCTCTGGCCATCACGGTCTTTGAGATGCTTGACCATTAGCTTCCATCATAACACTTAACTTTATATATTATGAAAGTATTTTTATAAGGAGTTCCCGTATTACCCTCATGGTCAAATGTCAAAAAAATTGATGGCATGCTTCTCATGGTCACAATAAGTTGTGAGCAGTACAAGTATTTGAGTAACATCTTTAAAAAGAAAATATTATGGTAAAAAAACTTATCCTGTATACTTTCAAAAGAATTGTCTTCGTGAAATCTTTTGCCTATATTTCTATTTGCATGAAAGGTTGTGCTACCTTTTCTATTCTGCCAATTTTATATTTTTCCTTCAAGCAGAATGACTTCGCTTCTGGTTTGGAGCTTGATTTAGAGAAGTATGTAGTTCCAACAACACCCAACATGGGCTCAGGTGTTGTTTATGCAGCTAACTTGACTGAGAATCCCCGCTTTTTATTGGACACCGGTATTTCCTCAAACAATGATACCATAAAGGGCATTTCGCACAACTTGGTCAAAGGCGATGCTCCCCCAAATCATTATACTAACACAATGAAGGTATAACTTAGTTTTCTCTGTTCAGTTGACAATTGTATGTTAACTTAAAATTATTATCTACCATTTCTTTGTTGTACAGTGCATTGTAGAATGGTATTTTTCTATGCCCCTTCTTACTAAAGTATGTCATAAGTTGGCACTTGGCAGCTTGTGATAGAAGTCAATTTGTTTAGTAATTTCATCATAACGCTCAGATATCCACTAACAGATGAGCTACTTTCTGTTAGATCTTCTGTTCATGCAGAAAATAAAAAGAGGTTGAATTGATTTAAATGAGATTACAATCCAGGAGAAAGTGTGTTTTATTAACTATTGCAATATTTCTATAAACTGAAACATTCCAATGTTTTCCCTAGCAGCTGAAGAAGCTATTCTTTTTATTAATATACTTTTAATTTGTTGTCATTTATGTCTCATGGGGAATGCAAGACTAAAATGTAACCATGGCTAGTAAAGGATAGTATGACACGAGAGAACTGAACATGCATTTGTTAGGTTTAGTAAGGCTAGTGCTGTGGGGGCATGTCCTATGCGCAATAGGAAATGTCCCGCTAAGCTGCCCTGGCTGAATCCCTGGTGCGTATTACCACTTCTATGTCTTTCGTAGCATGGTCATTTGGTCAACAGCCCAAGGTTCCAAATCCAGATTAAAATTAACTCTTGAAATATATATTTCTAAGTTCTCCTGCATTTTGGTTGAATGAAGTCTATCAATATCAACACTTGTCAGTTGTAATCAAAATAACAAAGAAATGATTTATAACTTATCTCTCAGGATGTAGATGGAAGACATGCACCATCACAGGAAGGACAAAGGGCAGTCTTTGTTGATAGAGGTGTTGGTTCTCCAAGGTTTGCTAGACCAAAAAACGAAACCATTTCAACGAGCAACATCAAGCAGGGTTCTGAAGCAAAGGTTGTACTACACAGCATCCCACACAATATACTAAAATATGGAAGTGTGCTATGTATTTTTGAGCTATTTGGTATGTGCCAAATAAGTAGTAGCTTTAACTTGGTGAAACTTCCATATCTTCATTATTGCAATGTATGCAGAGGATATACAGTGAGTAGTTTTCTTTAGTCTTAAACTACAGTATATGCATAGAATTAGTTAGGATATATATATATGTACTCATTATTTTGTTCTTTTCAACCTATTATATATCACATAGAAACTCAATCCATTTGACATTCTTTAAGAATTAGAATTCACCCCCTGTGATGTATCTTTGTACTCTGAAGTTTCTTCACCTGTCAAAAATAGATGTTTTCATTTCTGTCATCTGAAGTTATGACAAATTTTGCTATCAGGGCATGCCTGCAGCAGAAGGAGCTGTTGCAGCAGCAGCTGTAGCTGATCAGATGTACGGACCAAAAGAGGACCGCAAGTTGGTCATTGTGCTGGTAATTTTCAAACGTTCGAATGGGTCACTTTACTTAGTACATCTGCTTTGTCAATCATTGTGGTAATTACTTCTTAGACGACTTTACCTAAGCTACAGAGGTGTCTTTGTTTCCATGGAACTTTTTTTTCTGTACCCTGCCACTTATATGTTTAACGACTATTCTAACAACGAAGAAGGTGCAGCACTACCTCAGACTTTTCTTTGTGTGGTTCATTTGGCTAAATTCCTCCAAGCATTTCTTTTGTTTCAACTATCTTGGCTCTCCTTTTGTAACCCTATGGTGACATTCTAGGTTGGGCTGCCAGCTCGTGGTAAGACATTTACGGCAGCTAAGCTTACAAGATATCTCCGATGGTTAGGTCATGAAACAAAACACTTCAATGTTGGAAAGGTAAACATTTAGTTTGAGCTAGTTTTGCAGATAACCGCACATATTCATGGTATCAGTCACTAATTATGTGTTTTTTACATTCCAAATGTAGTACCGCCGGCTGAAGCATGGTACTAATCAGGTACTTAGATTTTTTATGTGCTTAATCACTGGTAGTGGCAATTATTTTACACAGTACAATGGTCAGGTGCTATTGTGAACTGGCAAATTTTTCTGGTAGTTTTCTTGAGAAATGTGGGACTTGTAATTTCCATTCTCACAGCATAGGATTTCATTCACTCATTCAGTATTTGAATCTGAATGATCTCTGAAGTTATGGTCCTATTTATGAGTTTTTGTTCAGGAAGAATTCTCTAATTGCATTTTTCTTCTTTGAGAAGACTGCTGATTTCTTCCGTGGAGATAACAAGGAGGGTGTGGAAGCACGTAATGAGGTTGGTGCATTGCTACTATCGCCATGTCAATATTCAAAGTTAACAGGGAAATTATAAGCATTTATGTTGAATCTAGAGCAAGGGCAATGCTACTCCCTCTAATTCCAAATGTGGGCGTTTTTGACAATGGCACAGTCTAATGCACTATTCTGACTACCAACTTGTATCCAGTATGCTGTTACAATTATGGAAGTATGTTTCATGCTGAAATAGGTATTAACAGTTTCAAGTGAACAACCTAGAGTTCGAGATCCTTCTATATATGTTGATGGTCAGACCCAAAAAATGTTTCCTGAAGGGAACACTTTACTTTCTGTGAACCTAGTTTGCATGCATTTTCAAACATAACAAACCTATATGCTTGCCATGAAACACATATTGCTTACATTTTGTGCTAAATTATGTGTTGCATTTTTCAGGTGGCAGTGTTAGCAATGGAAGATATGCTATCCTGGATGGAGGAAGGTGGCCAAGTAGGGAATTTCTTTGTGCGTTATTCCCTTATGTATTTGGCAATTGATTATTTCTGCCCTTTTGCAGGTTGGTATTTGTGATGCCACAAACAGCACAAGAAATCGGAGGAACATGCTGATGAAAATGGCTGAAGGAAAATGTAAGGTACAATTAAATCAGTGTTAGCTCTTGGGTATCTTCTTGGTTATCTGGACCATTTGAGTCCTGATAGCAAAAAGCTGTTATTAATCCACTGTTAACCTTGTCACTCCACATCTCAGTGTCGCTCGCCACATCCCCTGCATTCTTATAAATGGCATGTCAAACCATTTATCATGTGTATACACTCCAAATAAACTACACGGGTGAATGTTGTTCCATTCCTTGTTAACATCTTTGTTCTTGTTGTGGCTCTTAAATAATTGTGTGCACACTTAGTAAACTCATTCTCATTTTAAAGGGGAATTTCTAAAAGAATGCTTTTGCAAATTAAGTCAGAAGAAAGTAGCAAAAATTTCTCAAGAGTTCTTACTCATAATTAATACTAGTATATAGTATTATTGCTACTCCCTCCGTTAACTAATTGGCCATTCCTTCTACTTTCCAGATAATCTTTGTGGAAACAATATGTAATGATCAGGATGTTCTTGAGAGAAATATTCGCTTGAAAGTTCAACAAAGTCCGGATTATGCGGAGCAGTGAGTAACATCTTGCCTACTTGCTTGTCAACATCCTGTCAATGCACTTATGTCAGTGATGTTATTTGTGTTACAGGACGGATTTTGAAGCCGGTGTACGAGATTTCAAAGAGCGGTTGGCCTATTATGAAAAGGTACATAGCTGCTGAATTGTGCTGCGTGGGAAACTTTTCTTATATATAGAATATGGAAAGGTTATGCCCAACAATTTGAAATCTCTGCAGGTCTATGAACCAGTCAAAGAAGGTTCATACATAAAAATGATTGATATGGTTAGTGGGAATGGGGGCCAATTGCAGGTATGTGAAAACAATCAATCCCACATGTCTTAAATAGAGCCACAGTTCAGTTTCCTTTTGATACTATTGTGAGCATTGGTATTTGGTGTTAGTTTTATTTTGTGGCAGCTACATACGCATTAACTATATAATCTAAAATATCTATTTAAGAGTTGGTTCCCTTCGTGTTTGGCTTATAAAATGTAATATGTGGACTAGAGGCAAATACTGTCATGGTGAATATGGTAACTTGCAATCTTTGCCAGTAGTTCCAAAGATCTTAATCTATCTACTACTTCTTATGCAGATCAACAATATAAGTGGTTACTTGCCTGGACGGATTGTTTTCTTCTTGGTAATCTCCAAAATATCTGAAACTTTTCTTACCACACTTTGAAGTTCATTATAATTCTAATGTTAGATCAAACTGTAATATGATTTAAGTTTAGTGATTCAGTTATGCAAGCATCTGCATTGGGTTTCTCTAATTTGCCGCACTGCTTTGTGCATATTTTGAACTAGATTTTCCTCATTGTACTCAGTACTTCACAATTCATGTCGTATAAGACCCCAGGGGACTTCACGGGACCATGTTTTGTTTTGGGCATCTTTCAGGCAATTGAGTAATACCACCTAGGGACGTCCACTGATCCCGTGTACCCTGTGTTGTAATAAGGGAGACTCCCAAACTCTGTAATCCCACCGACTCGGTGGATTGTACCCATAACTCTTCTGTGCAATGAAAAGAAACGCAATGTCATTGCGTTTTCCTGAAAAAGTAATACCACCTAGGCTCCAATACAGCTTTCCTGCTTCCCATGTGTACCCAGTTTTCAAATTGATTTTGAATTCATAATACTAATAGTGGTCCTCAAGATCATGCTTATTTCTTACTATATTGGGTGAGTTCTGTTTATTTCTGATATAACCGACACATTTGTTGTTACAGGTGAATTGTCATCTTACACCTCGTCCAATCTTGCTAACTAGGCATGGGGAAAGTTTAGATAATGTCAGAGGAAGGATTGGTGGAGATTCATCTTTGAGGTCTTTGATATCGTTGTTCCACAGTTTTGTCATTTAGCTTTTGTTCATACTGAGTTAGGTTGGTGCTGAGTATTTGTTTGCTTTTTCTAGTTCTGGAAGTTTTTTTCTCCTAGTTGAGTGCCTTAATGTTTCTTAGACTTCTGTTTATGTGCTTTTCTCATATGGCACCTCTTATGTAAGTTGGACTTGTAATTGGTCTGGGTTATACATATCAGTAACCCATATTGTCTATAGCAAGATTCTAGACATTCTTCTATTTTTACATTATAAGGGAAAACAAAATCATGGATTATATCATGTACGGATGGAAGGATACTACTTCACGCATAAAGATATACAGCCTGGTCATTACATGTCTGGGCACAGTAACTTTCGATTTATGCTTTTTTTTTCAATCAATCCTCTATGTAAGCCCTGTTTTATGGCTTCACCTGACTGAAAAATAAATGGTTTGCAGTGAGACTGGAGAGGTTTATTCAAGGAAACTTGCAAGCTTTGTAGAGAAGCGACTGAGGTCTGAGAGAACTGCCTCTGTAAGTATGCCTTTTGAGTACCGTTGAGAAACAAACCTACTTGCTAAACTTATGCGCAACCTCCAATTCAGATATGGACTAGCACACTCCAGAGGACCATATCAACAGCACATCCGATCATTGGATTTCCAAAGGTAGGTTTTCATCTATAAATATAATTAACAGAGTCCAGCAGGATATATCTGCCCCTACTTGCAGCTTGGAAAACTAAATGGCTTTCCCACATTTGTAGATACAATGGCGTGCCCTTGATGAGATAAATGCCGGCGTCTGTGATGGTATGACATATGAAGAAGTAAAGAAAAATAAACCTGAAGACTATGAGTACGTAAATCCATTGATTTCATTGCTCTTTTTCTTCCTTGGAAACAAGGCATGTCACAAGTTGTTGACTGATGCACATATAATTTTAGCAACTCTATATCCCACCAAGTAAAACAGATCCTACCATGCCAAGCTTCACAACTGTGAATGTACCCCTGTAGTATAACTGGTGAACTACACAAACCATGCCTTTGCTGAGCTAATCAAGACCTCAAAAAGCTCAGTGATTTGTAATACTCCCTCCGGTCCATATTAATGGCCCCAACTTTATCTAGATTCATATGAATCTAGTTAAGCATTTAGACTAGATGCATTCGTATCTAGACAAAGTTGGGGCCATTAATATGGACCGGAGGGAGTAACAGTCTGAGCAACTCCAAGCTATGGATTCTTCTTTTTATAATGCAAGCTGATTTGAGAATCATACTTCTGCTTATGGGTTGTTCTATACAGTATTTTAGCCTGCAATAGTGCACATAATAAGTATCTTAGATATTGCAGTGAAACGGTTCACTTTTCGAATGGCGTACTAGATATATGGACATAGCATGTATCAGCATATACAATCATCAGTCCAGGGGTCTCTGCACATCCTGTGCCTCAGAAATTTTGTCTGTTATTTTACTGTTCCTGATATTCTCGAAAATTTATTTATCTGTTTGCATCTGTTTAGATCACGTCGCAAAGACAAGCTGAGATATCGTTATCCTAGAGGAGAATCCTACCTCGATGTCATTCAGAGGTTAATCCTGGTTACCTAATACTATCGCATGCCTCTTTACATATTCAACTAGTGTAATTCTTGTCCATTCCTCTCTTAATCTTGACAATCTTCTCTGTTCAGATTAGAACCTGTAATAATTGAGCTTGAAAGGCAACGTGCACCTGTGGTAGTCATAGCTCACCAGGTAAGCAGGTCCAGCCTTCTTATTTTTCTTAACATTTTTTACTCCAATATTAAGGATGCATGTGGGAAACTTTTGCAGGCTGTGTTAAGATCACTATATGCATATTTCGCAGACAAACCACTGGAGGAAGTTCCTAAGATCGAAGTAAGCACGCATGCAATGTCTTATGATATCATCACTACCTTTGTTCATCGTTTTTTAGAAATCTTTTGTTTATCGTGACTGAAATCATGTGTTGCTCTAGATACCTCTTCACACAATTATTGAGATAAAAATGGGCGTCACTGGTGTTGAAGAGAAAAGATACAAACTCATGGATGACCCCACCGCTGGGATCTAAGACGTGGCGTGTGGAGTTTGTCTTTTCAAAGCAAACTGCATAAACAAGTCTGCTGATGATATTATTTTTTGTGAAGTCTGTGGATGATCCTCAAATGTATCACTATTAGTCGATAATTGAAAAGTAAAGCTAAGAGCAGAAGTGAATTATTCCGTGTCAAGTTTAGCCCATGGATGACGATTTGAATTTTCAAATTTTGGTTGGCGATGTAAAGGTTCGCCCATTGCAATCCAAAAGGATTCAGTCTTTTTCAGTTATGAATTTATCTGTTCAAGATTTGCTTCAAGATTTGGGTATTCATTTGAAAATAATTGGGTGTGTGAAAAGTAAGCACTACATAGTTTCGTGAGGTTGGACCTTAGTCAGAGTGTGGAAATGTATCTTGAATTCGAGTATTGATTAAAGTTAACATATGTCATTTTCTGAACGGACATCAGAAAGCCATGTAACAGCCATGTAACGTGCTATGTCTAAAGGCGGCATGAGGAGCTTGTGCATTGTAGGTTATATCCTACCTGTAGTTGTATAATCTTGTTTGTTCAGGTAATTAAGATACACTTGTGAAGTCAGTGTTGTCTACATCCTGTGATAAACTGATACTCTGCGAGGTTGATTTCACCCACAGATGTTTCTAGACGCTGTTCGTTTCAGTAATTTTTCATTTGTCCTTTCAATTTTTGCAAAATTCATACACTTGGTATGGATACTAGTGACTTGTGTCGACCCATACGTTACCAGCCTTCTCCACTCAACGTCCAGAAGCAATGCTCCACTCAACGCCCAGAAGCAATGCCAGTACTGACAGACAAAACAATATGCTCGTCAGCAGTAGAATAGTCGTTTTGAGTTTAGAGAGCAGAATAATCACCGACAATCTAGAACAATCCCATCTCCTTCTCATGCTGTAGTTGAGTGGGAGATAGGTGGCTCGGTAGTATGTATAGTGACCGCAGCCGTGCTTCATGGCTACACGGTGCAAACTCCATACTCCACAGTCCACACTTCTAGCTACTACTGAACACTAGCCAAAGCAAGCATCAACTCGATCGCCTCGCCTGCCATGTCCAGCCAGGGCCGTTCCACACAAAAATTGGGCCCAGGGCAAATAAATATATTTTATACTAAACTTTTATACTTATTTAAACATGTACTTATGTTTTCTACTCTAGCATTGATAAGTACAATTTTATTTAGTTAGATGGCATAACTAAACATATAACAATGTTTGTGAAAAATATTTGTACCATTGTTTGTTATTAAGTTGTAGTGTATCGCTAAATAGTTTTCTTGATCTAATTTAAATTCTGTGTTGTAATAAAAATTCTCGTTTAGTTAATTATGCATGGTGTATTAAATCATGCAGTAGATGCATAAATATTTGTATTTGTCTGTCTATTAGTATATATATTGTAATATCATTAAATATAAAGATAAATATCTTTAAATATCCTAACTAGGGTGATTCTAGTGTATTATTTGAATATATATATATCTTACAATTCTCTTACCAAAAGTTTAAACCATGCTTAAGTTTTTATAAACTTTTAGAATATTCTCATAGACTTAACGGTTTCAAAATTTCAAAAAATCTCAAGTATCATAGAGTGAATTTAAAAATTACAACACCATTATAGAATGATTTTTAAACAAATAGAGAAGCTTTTCCAAAATTGAACTTAAGAAAAAAGAATAATAACATATGAGTACATACAAACGTACTTCTAAAAAATAAGTAAATATATCATGTGTCTATATATTGAGTGGAAAGTTAATGTTGAGAATTTTCTTAAAAAATGGCTATCAATGATCTGTGTAAAAATCTTAAAATAAATTACCATACAAAAGGCTAAATAGTTACGAGTTTGGTTTAATTTTTAGATTTTTGTATAAACTCTCTCGCTTGTTTGTGCCTTGAACCTTTATCCACTTACATAGTCAAAATTTAGAAAATACTTTAATGACATGAATAAATAAGAGAATAGTAAACTTATTTAATAGGTTGCATGTTTGTTATTTAAGTAGTATTAAGAAGTAAAAAAACACATGTCAACCCAAACGAGGACAAGCTGAGTTGAAGAATTAAATACGAATAATTAGAAATTTACTTAATGGAGCAAGATATACTAGTCTACTATCCTATCAATGTAGTACATGGTTTGTGGTCCTTGTTGCTAAGGGCTCAGGGCGGCTGACCCTATGCCCCATGCTATGGACCGGCCCTGTGTAGCAAACAAAGACAAACAAATAAACAAGTTTAGGAAATTAATCAAACAGATTTAAAAATTCAGTATAGCAAACAAAGACAAACAAATAAATAATCTATCTAGCTCCTTTGAGCCCTCCATCCTCTGCCTCGGCTTGCTCTTGCGCGCCTAGGCTTTGAACCCCTAGCAGACGGTTTCTCCTCGGCGTCGGCCATCATGCCGAGGAGGGCAGCGATGATCATGAGATGATCGTTGTGTGAGATGTTATCCTCGTTGCTCCTTTGGATTCAGTAGTTTTTGTTTTTGTGTGTACCGTGACACATGGCAGTGATGTTATTGTGTTTTACACCTAGTTTATTTCGGTTTGCCTGTAGCAAATAAGGAGCCTAATTACGCACGTAGAGGCATATATTCAGTGGTGGCTGTTTTGGTCAGCTCAACATGATCTTCCGTGGGATGGCGCAGGCTTTGTGGATCGTGGAAGAGCTTAGCTATAGGATCGATCACGTTCCGAGATACGTGGATCGACTGAATAAAAGTAAGAGCAGAAAAGACGCAACAGTAAGGCGTTGCAAAATCTCTCTTTGTCACCTGCGTGTGTTCGTGAGTGTTCTACTAGGAAAGAGTTTCAGAGCGACGAACTGAATCCACCTAAATATTCCACGTGATCGCGTTGTGTTCCAGGGCTTGAATATGTCAATTGGTATCAGAGCCCTCGGTTCAGAGGCGATTTGGTGGCGGCGGATCGGAGGCGTTGTGGTGTGAGGTAGAACTGCAATGCCGAAGGAAGGTGTCAAGCAGACACCGGCGGGAAAGGGGCTGGACCCCGACGCTGGTGCGATCAAGGGTGCGCTTGTCGTCAAAGCGCCGTCGCGCATAGGAGTGCCGGTACACTACCCAAAGCTGACGGATACCAACTATGGCGTCTGGGCGGTGAAGATGCGCATCATCATGCGCACCCTCGGATGCTAGTCAGCGATCGACGGCAAGAGCGACTACAACCAGGCCAGGGACGAGGATGCCTTCACGGTGCTCTTGCAGTCACTCCCTGATGCCATGGTCATGGCCATCGCCGAGTACGAGACAACGGCAAAGGCGTGGGAGGCGATTCGTCAGATGCGGGTCGGCGAGGACCGCGTCAAGAAGGTCCGCGTCAAGCAGCTGAAGCGACAGCTCGATCGGATGGAGATGGACGACGGCGAGACCGTCACAGCATTCGGGCAGAGATTGACGACCCTCGTCGCCGAGATCCGATCTCTAGGTGAGAAACTCGACGATGAAACTGTTATTGAGGTTTTGTTCAATGGAGTGCCAGACAAGTTTGCAGATGTTGTCAACACGATTGAGCAAAGGGGAGACCTGTCCACTATGCCGGTGTCTGAGGCTATCGGGAGGATAGCCGCGTTTGAGGACGGCCAGCGAGGCCGCCGCCGTAGCAGCAATGGCAAAGATGAGCAGTTGATGCTTGTAACAAAAGCGCTCGAGCAACTCCTGAAAGGCAAGAAGGGCAGCGGCACCGCAGGCACCTCAGGTCAGACATCTGGGAAGAAAAATGGTGGCCATGGTGATCGCAGCAAGAACGGAAAGAGCACGAGCAAGGACCGTGGGAAGGAGAAGAAAAAAGGCAAGTTCGACATCTCCAAGGTTCGGTGCTATAACTGCAATGAATATGGTCATTTTCAGTCTGTTTGCGCTGAGCCAAAGAAAGAAAAAGCCAACCTCACGAAGGAAGATGAGGATGGTCCTGCTCTGCTGCTGGCCGAGAGCCTTGAGTTGTTCCAAGTCACAGAGAAGGAAGGTGAGCAGGTGATGTTGCATGAGAAGAAAGTTGTGCCTAAACTGATAGGAAGTCAGGATGTTGCATGGTATTTAGATACTGGAGCCAGTAACCACATGACTGGGTGCCCCAGAAAATTCGTCGAGCTGGACAGGTCTGTGAAAGGCAAAGTCAGTTTCAGGGATGGCTCAACCGTAGAAATCTGTGGTAGAGGTTCAGTTCTGATGTAATGTCTCAATGGAGACCATCGTGTCCTGTCGGATGTGTACTTCATCCCCAAGCTCCGAAACAACATCATAAGCCTCGGTCAGTTGGACGAGGTTGGCTGCAAATATGCTACAGAAGACGGTGTGATGCAAGTCTGGGATAGGAACAGAATCCTTTTGGCTAGAGTGAAGCGGACAAGGAACAGAATGTATATGCTAAATATTGAGCAGGCAGAACCAGTGTGTTTAATGACTTGTAGTAATAACAAGTCGTGGTTATGGCACAAGCGCTATGGGCATGTTAATTTCCGTGCACTAAGGCAACTAGTTCATGATGATCTGGTGCAAGGCATGCCACGAATTGATCCGCTGGACATGGTTTGCGATGGGTGTATGCTAGGCAAGCTAAAGAGACATCCCTTCCCGTCTTCAGCAAATTTCAGAGCTACTGAACATTTACAACTCGTTCATGGAGATTTGTGTGGACCCATATCACCATCGTCACATGGGGGGAGAAAATATTTTCTCTTGGTAGTGGATGATATGTATCGTTACATGTGGGTGGTGTTTCTGAGAAGCAAAGATGAGGCATTCGAAGCTGAGGCTGCAGCTGAACTAGAGTCTGAACACAAGCTGAAAGTTCTGCGTACCGATAGAGGAGGAGAATTCACCTCAAATCAGTTTGTAGAATACCGCGCTCAACTCGGGATTAATCATCATCTGACATCACCTTATTCCCCACAACAGAATGGGGTTGTGGAGAGGAGAAATCAGACCGTAGTTAACATGGCAAGGAGCCTTCTAAAAACAATGGCAGTTCCCGGTAAGTTTTGGGGAGAGGTGGTGGCAACCGCAGTATACCTCCTGAACATAGCAGCCACAAAGTCCCTCGATGCTAAAACCCCTTATGAGGCATGGCATGGAAGGAAACCCAATGTTGAGCACTTGCGCACCTTCGGGTGTGTGGAACATGTGAAGAAGGTGGGCAAGCATCTTCCGAAGCTGGCAGATCGAAGTTCACGCATGGTATTCATTGGGTATGAACCACAGTCCAAAGCATATCGGATGTACGATCCGGTTGAGAAGAAACTTCATGTAACTCGTGATGTCGTGTTCGAGGAAGATAGGTCTGCGAACTCATCAGGGGAGAGCAGCCTTGAGCCGTCCTTATGCGTCATGTACCCTGCCCGTAATGAGGAGGTAGCGGGAGAAGACTCTGTAAGCGATAGATCCCCAGTTTCTGAAGGAGAGCCACAGACTCCTGTAGCGTCAGAAAAATCCCCAGCTTCCTCTACCACTGCATAGAAAAGCCCCAATTCCTATGCACCAGTGGCGCCTTTGACAGCGGGAAAAACACGCCATGCAGGTGACGGCACGGCGATCCCAATGGCAATGGACCCGCGTTCACCTTCCACGCGGTCTGAGCCGTCACAAGGCCCTCAAGGCAAACGAGCTTTGGAAGAGATCTACGAGGAGACGACAAAAGTAGATGCTGCCTACTCTGGCCTCTGTTTGCTTGGCATGGAGGAGCCAGGCTCATTCGCTGAAGCTGAGAGGGAGTCCTGCTGGCAAGAGGAGATGAGGGAGGAGATGAACTCAATAATTTCCAATGGTACTTGGACTCTCTGTGATCGGCCAAAGGGGCACAAGACGATCGGTTTGAAGTGGGTATATAAGGTGAAAAAGGACTCAACAGGAGCTGTGATCAAGCACAAAGCAAGGTTAGTAGCAAAGGGATATGTGCAAAGGGAAGGAATATATTTCGATGAAGTTTTTGCCCCTGTGGCACGTCTCGAAACTGTGCGCTTGCTAGTGGCGTTGGCAGCCCAGAAGGGATGGGAAATTCACCATATGGATGTGAAGTCAGCCTTCTTAAATGGTGATTTAGAAGAACAGGTTT
Organism: Avena atlantica; assembly: GCA_910589765.1. Taxonomy (NCBI): domain Eukaryota; kingdom Viridiplantae; phylum Streptophyta; class Magnoliopsida; order Poales; family Poaceae; genus Avena; species Avena atlantica. The sequence goes on from OU342737.1 coordinate 82,902,116, forward strand.
ATGTGGTGCAACCTCTCGGATTTGTTGAGAAAGGAAAAGAGAGCAAAGTACTAAAGTTAAAAAAGGCACTCTATGGATTGCGACAGGCACCAAGGGCATGGAATGCCAAGTTGGACAAGACACTTGTAAATCTTGGGTTCACAAAGTGCCCGGTTGAGCCCGCTGTCTACAAAAGGAAGCAAGGTAAATCAAATTTGCTTGTGGGAGTTTATGTTGATGACCTGATCATAACTGGCGGTAGTACAAGAGAGATTGATATCTTCAAAAAGGAGATGAAGAACACTTTCAGAATGAGTGACTTGGGACTACTCAGCTATTACCTCGGGATAGAAGTTAAGCAAACATCTCAGGGTATATCTCTTTGCCAATCAGCCTATGCTGCAAGTATATTGGACAGATGTGGAATGAGGAATTGTAATGCAACTCAAACTCCAATGGAACAAAGGCTGAAACTAAGCAAAGTAAGTTCAAGCCCATCTGTTGATTCAACTTACTATAGAAGTATAGTGGGGAGTTTGAGATATCTTGTGCACACACGTCCGGATATATGCTATGCTGTTAGCATCATTAGCAGGTACATGGAGAAACCAACTGAAGAGCATATGACAGTGGTGAAGCACTTGTTGAGGTATGTGCGTGGTACTCTGAATCATGAGTGCTACTACAAGAAAGAGGATGGGAACAACAAGCTGAGCCTAGTTGGCTATAGCGATAGTGACACGGCCGGTGATGTGGATGACAGAAAAAGTACTTCAGGAGTCATCTTCTACCTCGGTTCGAACCCAATCAGCTGGGTCTCACAGAAGCAGAAAGTCGTTGCTCTTTCCTCATGTGAGGTAGATTACATCGCAGCAACCTCGGCGGCCTGTCAAGGTATATGGATTGGAAGATTGCTTGGTGATATGCTAGATGATTATCTAGTTCAGGGAAGGTGACCATGGAACATGTAAGAACTGAAGATCAGTTTGCTGACATCCTGACCAAGTCATTGGGGAGAGTAAAATTCCAGGACATGAGGCAGAGAATTGGGATGCAGATTCTGGACGAAGGGCAACAAGGCTAAGGGAGAGAATGTGAGTTGTTATCCTCGTTGCTCCTTTGGGTTCAATAGTTTTTGTTTTATTGTGTACCGTGACACATGGCGGTGATGTCGTTGTGTGTTACACCTAGTTTATTTCAGTTTGCCTATAGCAAATAAGGAGCCTGATACGTGCACGTTCACGTAGAGGCATAGATTCAGTCGTGGTTGTTTTGGTCAGCTCAACACGATCTTTTGTGGGATGGCGCGGGCTTTGTGGATCGTGGAAGAGCTTAGCGATAGGATCGATCACATTCCGAGATACGTGGATCGACTGAATAAAAGGAAGAGCATAAAAGACGCAACAGTAAGGCGTCGCAAAATCTCTCTGTCACCTGCGTGTGTTCGTGAGTGTTCTACCAGGAAAGAGTTTCAGAGCGACGAAATGAATCCACCTAAATATTCCACGTGATCGTGTTGTGCTCCAGGGCTTGAATCTGTCACGTTGTCGCCGGCGGTGTCTCGGGCGCCAGCAGCAACGGCGACTTCGTCGACCATCAGAACGAGCAGCATCTCTTCCTCATCTGAATCCATGTATTGCAGGCTTGGAGCTACCAGGAGGGGAATGACGGCGGCGACACGGGCGAGGAGGAGGGCATGTGGAGTATTTCTGGCGGCTGCGATGGCGGATCTAGCGCACTAAATGGCGAACAATGGCGAGGGATGGTAGAAACGACGAGGGGTGGAGTGGTGGTTGTCGGGGAAGGGCATACATAATATGGGCGACTTTGCGGGCGTGTGTCACCGACAGGACTGGCCCGCGTCGTTTTCAGCTCCATGCGGCGCCCCGCTTGCCCCCCTGTGGGTTGGGTTTGGCCTGGGGGTGTCGGCGCGAAAAAAGATTAGGGGCGGTTGGGCGTGATTTTGAGCGTCGACACCCCCATAGAACTTTAGGGGGCTTTTAAGGACCCCGATTGGAGATGTTTGATACATCCCAAATGTATCTACTTTTCCACGTACTTTGCTCGATGATTTGATTCGGAATCTTCCCATACTTGGATAAAACTGCTGAATCTAACGTTGTTCTTAGCAAAAGTCTTCTTTCTGTCAGTTTTCGTAGGAAAAAATATCAAGGAAAAATACCATGTCATTTTTTCACCAAATAATGAAGCATGTGACCTTGGAATCAAGTGAGCAGAGCCACAAGGCCCAAAAGAGACCAGGTGGTGAGCCTAGTAAGGGTGGTCGCGCCACCTAGGCCCTTTTGGCCCTGGAGCATCATCTCAGCCTCTCCTTTGGCGTACCCCCTTATATACCCTAAAAACCTAGTTTTCCAGATGCACGAAGCGTTTCACGAAACAGAGCGCTGCCAGAGCCACGATCTTTGTTTTGGGGGTCATATTGGTCCTGCTCCACCTCGGGGAGTGGGATTTCGAGGTTTTCTCCACCACCATCATCATCACCAACGACCATGAGTTCATCCCACATCATTATGTGTGAGTAATTCTCTATGGGCATGTCAACACCCGGATTTTTAATCACAGATGCCTGTTATGCCATACATCGCAATCCCAGGACCATTTTTGCGAGACATAACAGATTTGGATATCACAGTACATCATCCATTACAAACCATACATAAGGTCTTACACAAATAAGGATCTCATGATCCAGTTCTTAATACAATTCAAGCAGTGGAATAACGTAATAGTAACGATAGCGTAGGAGAAGCTCCATCTTCAGGGTAACAGGCAATGCTGACGATGAGAGATGATCCTAGTTGTCATAACCTTCCTGCGGTCCGTCATCCTGGTACTCCTCTTCATAGTATGGCCATGGGAATAACCAGGGACAAAGCCATGAGTACTCTTTAAGTACTCGCAAACTAATACTAATAAGTTAAGGTTTTTTTTTTGTAGTAGGATACTAAGCTCTAGGGTTGTTTTGCAAAAAGCCAGATTTATCTCTACTAAGTTCAAAAACAAATAAAGCTAGTTGAAAGTTTTATAACACCTAAGGGGGAACTTGCATTTCATGTCACAACTTTGTTGTGGTCAAGTCAAAGTCACAACTCATTTCAAAAGTCATTTTGAAAACATCTGACGGGGGAACCGTATGGCCACTCCAACTATCCATAACCGCGGACGCGGCTATTCGAATAGTTTGACACTCTGTAGAGATTATACACTTTCACCACAACATTCGATACATCCGTCAGGAACAATACTGAATTCACCATACTCAGTATGCGGATAATCAATCCTAACCTTTCAATTACACGCCCTAGTATAGGCATCTCTCCTGTGAGTTTGGTCTCCCAACCATGACCAACTGTCATCTTGGGTACTGCACAGGTGGACAATCTTCACAAGGTATCCTCAGCTCAGACCTTGGCCATGAGGGAACCCATACTAAGGTATATAAATTTCCAGTCAAGCCCTACCCAAATTTCGGGTATTATGGTTGTACGATAAAATTAGAATGGTATCGCATCCAGACAACCATCAGTTTTATAAAGGGCTAAGGCTCATGCCTCAACATTTTTATCATCAAAATCATGGAGTGTTCAAGAACACATGTCAAAACATTTCAGTAGAATGACTCATCATTCTAAGGTTTTCATAACCATTTTCACCAAGTATTCCCATCTAAAGTTGATCAGATTTTATGCTTAGCACTAGCATCTACAAGTGGGGGTAAAGACTAATGAGGGGTAGTGAATAAGTAGGGATTAGCTAGGTTCAATCTCATGCCTTAGGATGACATCAAGATTATTTTACCTAGGCCAAATTTTATGCTCTTTATGCTACCTTCAGTTATCTTTCTAGAATCTACAAGTCACTTAAGTAAACTCTAAGAGAATCTTTGGTAAAGGAAAATAAAGTATTAAGCTTGTAAGTAAAATTAGGATTGGGTATCATCAAATGTGTCTAACCAAGCATGCTTAATGCATTGCATAGGTTATCTAACTTTCATAGTTGCAAGTGTTAGCTTGCTCAGTTAATATCTTGCCTTGTGCAGAGCAGTGGTTGAAGTTCTCCTCGGCTTCTTCCTCGTAGTATCCTTCTTCTTCCTCATATCCTTGATCTGTACTAGCGTCTATAAATAAATAAGAGGTACACAATCACCAAACAATACTTAACTATTTTCAATAATCACACAAAGGTACACTATAGATGATCTAGCATCATCACTAACATCACAAGGATTAAAGCACTTGTCTTATTTATTTTATTTGAGAAAAGTAATTTCTACTCATTGAAAAACTACTTAAGATTTAATATTCTCTAACTCAAACATGGGATCATGTTGACACATGTCATCACCACATATTTCAGTACATGGGAATGTGTTTTAAAGTGGTGTCACAATTTAATAAGGTTTAACCTTTTTATTTTAATTAATTAAAATGGCTAGAAATGCCTATGGGGCATTATTTCATTACTTCAACATTATATATGCAAGTAAACCCATATGTTTTTATATATTCTGAAAGGTATGATCAAATGTGATATTTGAGAGTTGGAATCAACTCAAAAGCTCTTATGGTTGAATTTTGAAAAATGTTTGAATGCATAAAAGCTTCTGCCTTGTTATTTTTACCATAGTTGATCTATACATCCAAATAATTTGAATCCAACGGGCTTGGATTAATCATTTCAGTACCTTTCTAACAAAATTAGTTTCATGCATTTTGGTTCAGGGAATCGAGCTGGGTTGATTTTTGAATCTAGGTACAGAAGTATGTTTGAAATTAAATGAATAAAGCTTAATTTGAACTGTTGGGTCGCGCGGGATGTTTAAATGGGACGACCCACTACACACAGCGCGTACGCAGGCTGGTTAAGTGGCTGTCCCCATGCGTCAGTGAGACGGGGAGGGGCGAAGCGGTACGGGGCAATGTGAACCGCATGATATAACTCTAATCGAACGGTTACGGTTCATCGTCCACGTCGGGCAGCGCCGGCGAGACAGAACCCTAACACGGCAGGTGGGGGTCGTGGGAGGCTCACCGGGGCTCAGGCGAGGGTCGGCGACGGGGGCGAACGACGAAGTCGAGGACGGCGATTCTCCTGGTACCGGCAGCTCCTCCTGGGGCGGCTCCAATCGACGACACCTCACTTCCTCTGCAACGGCGAACTCCGGTGAAATTCTGGCCACCTGGTGCTCGCCTTGATCCAGGAGTGAGTGGGGATGGTCAGTGAGGGGTGGGGAGTGAGATGGTGTGACGAAAACAAGCTGTGGAGGCCTCTATTTATAGTGCCTGAAGGAGACCGACGGGCGTGGGCTGAGCTCGTCGTGGTCGATGACACAGAGGGCTATTGGCATGGGTGACGGTAGGGGGCAGTGTGGTGCTCCCTGGCGAAGCTCAACGGTGTGGTCTTGCGGCGTGGGGCAGTGCTGGTCGGTCGGAACACGCAGACGCTCTGGGCGGGTCCAACGATGGTTTTAATGTTGCACAGCACGCGTGGTCCACGCGGCGGCGAACAGGCATGTCTGGCAGGGTGCTAGTGATCATCTCTGCAAGCGGCGAGGGCGGCGCGCAGTCTGTGGGTGCTTGGTCGGGCGTGGCGCACTGGCGCGCTCTCGGCATGGTCACAGAGGAACTAGGCGCGGGTGTTCTGGGTGGTCCAGGGGCTATCTGCGCTCGGGGCTGGGACAGTGGGTGGCGGTGGACGGTGCTGCGTGTCCCAGACAAGGTTGGCGAGGCTAGTGCTGCCTCTAGCTTACTGGCGACAATGGGTTGGCAATGGTGCTCTCGGCATGCTTGCCATAAATGTCTAGGCTTGCTCACAGTGGTGCTAAATCTAGTTAGATTACTTTGATCATCTACTGAGTGTGTAGAGTGAGTTATAGAGGGAACAAGTTAGGCCAATTTCACTGACACTATAGTGTTTGATGTTTGTTTGATTTATATCTGCAAGGTGTTTGATGAAATGGCCGCAAGAACTTTGAATTTGAATTTTGGATTCAAACTTGGTGGGTTTTCTAGGCACATACTAGGGAGTGTCTGGTTAGTTGGATTAGTCAAGGGGCACTGGTTTGGTTGGGTTTTGAAAATGTGTGACCTTCACATATGATAAAGATTCAATTTTTAATTGTGAATTGAATGAGGTTGCCAAATGTTTCTGTAAGTTGAAAGGTGGGCTTTGATTCAATTTTACTTGGTCTAGCAAGGGGTGAAAAGAATTGGAAAATTTTCTGTTTGAAATCTTGGACTAGAAACACTCAAAGTGACCTAGTGAGCAAGATTGGCAAAAATGACCATTTGCTTAAATTGATTTGTTTTTGATTTTCTCTTGATTTGCTTCTGTTTGGGAATGTTTTATATGATGTTATATTCATCCTTAAACCATTTCTTGCTATTTAGGTTAATCACACAAGTTCATTTATGCATTAATCAAATCATCACATTCACACATGCATTCATATGATTTAAATTAATCAAAGTTTTTGTTAATCCTAAATTTAGTGATTAGAGTTTGATGATCATTGTTTTATATTTTTGGGATGTTACAGGGCATGTGAGGTGGATGGGGATTGGATGAGATCCATCATGTAATCATCCATATGTATCGAGATTTGAGGTGTTTATCATGTAGACATTCTTGTATGAGTGCTGGTACACTTCTGCTATGTTTAATGCTTGTTTCTAGGGCCCGAGTGACATGATTTCAGTACTGAAGTTTTATTGCGCAATCATATATTTGAGTTTGGTATGCATTTGCAAAGTGTATTACCTATTATTATGTTGAACCTGCGAACCCTAAGCTAACAGTTAGGGAAAACAATGGGAATGATAGTTTGAGGGTATGGTGTGTTCATGAAGTGTTAATGCTTTGTTTCGGTCTTTTTGAAAAGGTATATCTTAATTGCCTGTAGTGCCAAGTTGGCTCTAGTGAAATGGGCAGGCATGACAAAATATATTATGCAAACTTACATGCATGATTATATTTGGAGCACACACCTACACACAACTGAATTAGAGATAAATGTCATGTTAGTATGATACATTATATGATGGATATCATTCATGCAACATCCCGCTATCACCTCATGCCTGCGTTTTATCCACTGAAAGTTCCACAACATTACTTCCGGTGAAAACTGGAAATTTGTTGCTTTATTTACTGCTTTGAATCAACTGCCATAAATTACCACTTTATTTGCAAGTTTATTGATACATAGGTGTGATTGAGTGTGACGTCTCAATTGCTAAAGTCTTATTGGTATTCATATGTTCCTCTTGAGTCAAACTATAAATTTGGCCCATACAAGATTTCAGTGATCCCATATACTTATGGGCATCTAACTGGGCCGGTGACTCCACCGTAGCCTTCTTTTATCCGGCATGGGTCACTCTTCTGGATCCATTTAACTGGGCCGCCCAGAAGGCCATAGGTCTTGCTACCAACTGTGGGTCATCCAGGTTATCCGTATTAGAGACATGCAATGGTGGTACCCATTTAGCATATCCCCAATAGATGCTGCCATGTTCTTTACAATCAGCCATGTTAGTAATATACAATCAACCATGCATGTTCTTTATATATTAGTTATATACAATCAACCATATATTACTGGTGCCACTATATACAATCATCCATGTTAGTTATATACAATCAGCCATGTTCTTTAAATATGCTTCATGTGCAGAGTTGCTTGAAGAACTAGGTGACAAAGTGAAAGGAAAATGCAAGTATGATTGTCCCGCTGCATCCATGGACATGTGCAAGTCAAGAAGAGTTTGAACTTCTATTGTGTATGTGCAGTACAACACTAGTTTTTGTGATCTGTGACTTGTAAGCTGTTATTTGTCAAGTTGTGACCCGTGTATGTGAGGACGACACTAGTGTTTGCTTATTTGTTTTGAATTCTCAACTGCTATCTGTGAGACTGTAAGGGACTAACGTACCATCATATACTATGCATACTGCCATTTTGTGTTGTTTCGGTAACGTATTGAAATCCTTTATTATATACACCTGCTGGCGGCGCTGCCATTTTATCTCTTTGGTAAATCTACATGTGCTGCTATTTTATATTTGGTCTATATGGTCATGACCGAAGACCAGAACAAAAAGACCGAATACCGAATACAGAAAAACCGAAAAGACCGAAGGTAATTCGGTGAGCATTTCTAGATGACCGAAATTTTCAACGACCGAATAGACCGGACCGAGCAAACCGAACAAACCGAACGCCCGGGCAGAATTTCAGCTATGACCGAGTCCGAATTAGCATGCTAATATTTAAAATGGTCTACACACTGGAGACGGTCATTTTAAGAAGCATTTTTGAGGCACACTAGTTCTAGAGACGGTCTTTGTTAGAATCCGACTCAGGTCGCCTTACTATTCGAGATGGTCCATAGTATATGTAAGATCTCACCCAATAAGGTAGAGATCCATGTGATTGCAGTGCTAGTCCCTGGATCGTTTTGCTAGCACCCATAGTTTAAGATGAAGTACACAGAAACAAAGGTCATTATTACATCGTAAATCCAGGAGTACAATAGTTCTTACAACTTACTTAGCCCAAGGCTAATTTATTTAGAGTTCTCAATATATAGCATAATAATAAAGTCTTCATCTTCATGCACCACAGGCAAATATGTCGAGTGTAGACTCGTAACCCTACTCACCATCAGAGTAACCTGCAACATGATAAGTTACAGCCACAAGGGGTCAATACAGTTGGAATAGTATTGGCAAGTGATACCATAGTTGTATAGTAGAGACTAACATCTAGATGAATTTGGCTAAGTGTGGATCTGGCTGGCTTTGCAAAAAGCAAGTTTTATCTTACTAGTTTGAAAATACTAAGTTTTGCTTTTACAAAACACTAAGGTACCACCAATAGACATTAGTGAACCTCTACCCTTGTTCACCCACAAATTTTTAACTTAGAGAAATTGGGATGAGGGGATTCTTGAACCGTTTCAATGTCTTTGACGCTCAGAATTGTCCATAACCAGGGACACGGCTAAGTACTTAGGCTTACCCTCTCGAGAGGTGGTGCACTTTCCCCACAAGACTCGACATGCATCGAGACAGGACTTTTCAGAAGTAATCCCCAGACCACCACGAACGCGTTCCATCCTATCAAATCTACCACCTTCTGTCCGTCTGCCTAAGTTCTCACAACTTAGTTGGTCAAGGCAAAGCCCATATGCCATGTGGTTGCACTGGAAGCTTCGCAACACAAAACATCTCAAATCTCTTTGTTCCTGGGTGGCCATCCACAAGCATGATACAAGGGTAAACCATAGAAATGGGCCCTGAGTAACCACTCTACACAATCCATACAAGTCCCAATCCACCCAGGTGTTTCATTAACAAAGGTTGTTTTCTTAGTCAAAAATATAAGTATATAAACTTTCCATAACAACATAATATGAATTTCCACCCACGAATTCTAATAGCAATACTAAGGATTCTAGCATACGATGTCTCCTAACTTAGGAAAATAATACCAAGATATAATCTATAGGATTTCCATAGCATATCATTATACTTGAAACTATCATGCAAGTCCTCCCAAAATAACACTAATGTAATAGGTAAAATATTAGGACATAAGATGAAATATCACTTGCCTTGGTAGCTAGGAGAATAGGTACAATCCTCATAGTCACAAACTTCACAATCCACACAATCTACACAACAAATCAAACAACAAAAATAAACAATTCAATATAGCACTCAAAAATAATATGAATGCATGCAAATGAAATAATATGAATGTCACAATTTTTAAAACCAAATTCTACAATACAGAAGATAAAGTATACTTTCTAAAGTCTAAAGATCACAAAAACCACCTAAAAATAATTAACACAATAAATTTTATAGCCAAAATAGCCCTAAACAAGTCTCTGCCTAAAAATCAATTTTACAAAAGCAAGTGGATAAAGTAAGGCCACAGTAATAAATTTCACATTTTTCTGAATCCGTAGACACAAAATTTGCATTTTTATGATTTCAGAACAAAATTTATGAATTTTATAAGTTTAAGCATCTAACAAATCAATTCTGGATTTAAACAGAAAACCCTAGCCACGTGGCTTAATTCTATTGGCCGGTACTGCTTCGCGTGGATCATGCGTGGGAGCCGTTGGATCTAAGTCAGATCGTGCAGTCCAGATCACATGATACCTCTTTGGTCTCACTTCTAATCCTAGCCGCTGGATCTAGATCTGGTGGATCTAAGCGCATGGCCAGGAACTGGCGGCGCGAATGGCGAGCTGCGACAGCGACGTGTCTGACGACGGTGATCCGACGGTGCTAGGGGGTATGGGGGCACAGGGGGTTACCGAGGTCGCGGTGGCGAGGTGGTCGCAGTGGAGGTCATGGGAGAGGGAGGGGCGCACGAGTGCGGCTGGGATTGCTCGTCGGAGTTGCTCCTGCCGTCGGGTGCTTGTAGTCGAGGATGGAGACGAGCTTCTGTGGCACAAGCAAATAAATGAAAGTCATCAGTGCTTGCGCCCGAGGACAGAAGACACAGCAGTGCGAGGCAGAGGGCGAGGGGTGGATGGAACTCACCAGAATTTGTCGATGAAGTTCGTCAGAACTGTGGTGGCTCGAGGAGAAATTCATGGATCCTGGTGGCTCTCTGGGGTTGCGGTGTGGGGGGAAATGGAGCGGGGGCTGTGGGTGTTAATTAGCAAGGTCGAGGGAGCGTCAGTCATGCCGGGAATCAAGCGCAATAACGCGAATTGAACCGGGGAAGAAATGGCAGAGAGGGGCACGGGTCCTCCGGCTCGAGATTGACGACGACATCGACGTGGCAGTGGGGCCAGGGCGTCAGCGAGTGGGTGGGGGGAGTGCGTGGTGTGGAAAGAAATCAGAGGGGAGGGGGAGTGTGCCGGGTGGGCTGCTGGGCCGCGTCAGTTGGCTGGCTGGCTTCTCTTTTTTCCTCTAATCTTTTGCTATTTCTATTTCCAAATTCAATAAACCATTTGAACTAGCAAATGATTTCCAAATCAATTCAAATTTTCACCAAGTTTTGAGAGGTGAACCTAGTGTTCAGAAATGTTTTTAAACAAATCAAACCACTAATAAAAACATTTTAGGTAAAATAAAAACACATGTTTTACCCTTGCATTTAAAAGGGATTTTAAAACTAGGGTTTTTGCTAGGTTTTAAAGTTTGAAATTTTTTGTGCAATGATGATATGAATGCAATGGTGAATGTTTTGGTTTGATGAAAATTTGGGATGTTACAATATAGGCCGTCTAAGGTTGAAGAGTTCTTGCAAGCGGTCAGAAATATTACCCGTCTCCGGCTCAGAGATGTTAGAGGCGTTTGCCTTTTTGCACCGTCTGAGGTCGCGTATCTTAGAGCCTCAAAGAAAAAGTGGCTCAGGTGGTGTGCTCTTATAAGCTATGCGCTTGAGCCGAAACGAGAAGCCGTCTAAGGCCTATGAAAAATTGACGTCTCTAAGTAGCGAGTTTGTACTAGTGCCTTTAGCTACAACAACCGTTATCACTTCAATCTTTTTTTCTCTATCTGAATTTATCACTGAATCTATGTAGGTATATATCATGGATGATTTTAGTGAATATTTCCCTATGAATTAATGACAATTCTACAATTGGTGCTGATGATAGGTATGATAATCTGCACTCTTGAAGGTGTTATCGAAAGATGGAGAGTTTGAGTTGTCAGTTGATTCTGAAGTGGTTTCTTTTTTGCACTCTGCTTCGGGGATAGTTATTATCGTGTTCTTCAAGCATCCTGCAACCTAATTTATAGTATATATATGTTGGGGGATAACCCCTGGTAGGGTCATAAGAGGTGAAAGTTAAGGTTAACTGGGCCTGACCTTAGCCGGGTGTGGTCGACACAGGCCGAGTCAATAATGGCCGAATAATAACGGCAATGCTTGGCCGAAATAAAATGTATGTCGGCACAAACATATGTGTGTTCCTTGTTTGCAGGTACACAAAGGCCGAGTCAAAGAGGTGAGGTCGGGTCAAGAAGGGAGAGAATCTCCTTCCAATGCACACCTCTAGCTCCATGCATCACCAAATAGGCTGGCGTAGGACCACAGTACAACTAGGTCAAAGCAGAACGATGAGGAGAGCACCGCCGGGTGACGCCTAAAGTATCGAGTGATGCGTAAAGTAAGCGGTGACGCCGAAAGAACTGGCGCCAATGTACTAGAATACCATTGGTGAGGAAACTTTGATGACTAGATTCAGGGCCAAGGACTGGCCCCATGACCCGGCCTGCTGGGTAAAGGAAAATCCCAAACAGTACACCCTAGGACCCATAATGTAAACCTAGCTACTCCCGTCTACTATATAAATAGGGGTAGATCTAGAGTTAGTGACATGTGCAAGAGGAGCCACAAGGCTGGACACTTCTTCTTACTCCTCTAGCCACTAGCTGCTACTAGGAAAACAGCTCAAGGATCACTTGTAATCAAGAATCAAGAGCAATAAGATAGCAAGTTACTCATATATCAATCTTCACCAGGGTTCTTCACTATTCTCCGTGTGCGGCTACACCGTGCACATCCTCCCCGGATTCCTCTGGCGTCCATACGTCCCCAACTTAAGCATACCCATGGCATCTGTCGTGACACCACCATGCCAATATATGAGTTAATTACATCACCCAGTGTTAAAAGGATTAACACTAATTAGTAGCAGTCTCTGTAACATCCGAACTTCAGCAACCCTGATTTATTGTCCAAAAGGAAAAATCAGGGGGAACAAAAACTTTTTCTTGTTAAATATTGCAATGTTTGCTTACTTATTTGCTTGTGCTCATGCAACTGACTGTGTAGTAGATTATATACTCCTTAACTCAAACCCTGATTAACAAAAACTATTTTATCAAAAGAAATGTCTTGGCTCAACTCTCATATTTTCAAATATTCTGGCATTTCAAAACTTGAGCCCAGATGACTTTAACACAAAAAATGTTTTACTAGTTTCTATTAACAAAACTATTGAGACCTATATATAATCTCCTTATGTTTTCAACACACAACTTTCAACTACTCCTACTTCTAGGTTTTACAAAAACCTTTATCACTCTTGTCTTGGTAGAAGTATCAAGAAGCTCTCATATTACTTCAAAACACAACCTATTAAAAATAACCATCCTTACCTCAAGCTAGGCTTGATGGTAACCTCAATAGGATTTGAATGTTTGACCAGATGAGTTGCCTTGATCTGTTGTCTAATAAATTGCTTGAATCTATTGATTGCCTTGTTTGTTTAAGAACTAGAGCGAGCTAACCTAGGAGATCATTTCCTTAGGATCAAATCAATAGTTAAGATCACCAATCTTAACCCAAGAATCCTAAGCTTGATCTATCTCTATTCACCCAAATAACCATGTAATCCACTTAACCAGGTCAATCTTGAGCTAATCCTTTTTATTAGCATCCAACTCATCAAAGACCAGATACAAGCATGAATCTTCTCTACACAAGTTGTCCTTCAAAATCATCCACTTGATGGTAAGAATGAACCCTTGAATCTTCTCTAACTCCTTTCCTTTTTCATACTTGTCCACTTCCACAAATTTGCCAAATTTGGCTAAGTCTAGAATCCTTATCTGGATTCAATTTTTGAGACTCCACCTATTCTAACCTATGTGCATTCTTCAGAATGTACTTGAACTAGATTGTAGTACATCATAAGTACTACCAAACTCCGATCCTTACCTTGGCTAAACTCTACTTGGACCCACTCATCCTTGATGGTTTTGTAGACAAGAAAGTATCATGTTCTGCAAATCTTACCATCAAGCCTACTTTGGCCGAAGCCCCCATCCATATGCTATCTTATTTTGAACAAACCCTTGCATGGTTATGATATACTAACCAAGGTATAGCAATCCACACTTCACTTGTTTATATTGGAGCTTTGTGCTTCTTAAACCCACATGGTTTATGCGGCTTCATGATAAATCTGCTATGGAAGCCTTATTTTCAACAAAGTTTTCCATCACTTCTAGACCACCTCAAATATAATCAAGCCAAACTATTGTTTCCATGATCATATATATAACTTTTTCTATCCATACATCTATACCTCGTACCAAGGTGAGCTCTGATCTCCTTAACCCAACAAGGTTTAGGTGGTATAAAAATGTTGACGCCCTAGATCATCAAATCCTTGTTTTCTTCCCAAAACCAAGATCCTTTGTCAAAACCCAAGGTTAATAATTACCATCATCCACCTTGTATATAAACATCTCTCAAATAATCATAATTATCTGGGCCCTAAAACTATTTACCTCCCCTCTTTTGCCAAATTCCCAAAACTTCTCCTATAAAGGAAAGTTTGATTTTCTACAAAGAACATTGCCAACTCAAAGCCCACTTGAGGCCTGTATATCATATCCTATATTCCCATATCAAAAATAAATATTTTTGAGATGATTTATTATTTCTTTTTTCCCTTTTTCTTATTTGGAAAAAACAAGGAATAATAGCTTAAAATACTTTTCTTCCCCAATATATTCTAGGAAAATTATCCAAAGTGTAATTTGGTATCTAGTACCATTTCACACCAAAAACCACACTTTACAAATTCAAAAATATCAAAGTATCTTCCAAAAACCAATTCAGCACCTTTTGAGTAAACAACTTTAAGTGGCATTTTTATCATTATAAAAATCCCTAATAATTCCTAGAGAGGTTCCTTAACATCATATATCTACCAGTGCAATCTCCCCATATTTCTCAAGCCATTTTGCTATACTTCCTTCATAGCCATATTTGTGATCAATATTACAAAATAATCAAATTATCTAGGCTAAGCCTCACCAAAACCCATCCATAGTCATTGATTGACTTTATGCAGCACTCACTTCAGCCCTATTTGTGATCCTTGTAGCACATGCATTGTATCACACTCATACCTTTGTCTTTTTTCACTTCGAATAGAGGAGACACAAAGCTAGGTTTTGTCTTGTTGATGGGATTAGATCATTGTAGAAACTCGTTGGGAAACCCCAAGAGCAAGGTGTGATGAACACATCAGCAAGTTTTCCCTCAGTTATGAAACCAAGGTTATCGAACCAGTAGAAGCAAGGAAACAACTCCAAGGTGTTGCTAACAACTTGGAATCCTTCACAACACAAACTCAAGACTTTGCCCAAACTTACAGTAAGGTTGTCAATCTCACTGGTTTGCTGAAAACAAAAGATGAAACGTATAGTATGGAAGATAATAGTTGCTTATAGAAAGTAAACGGTAACAGTACATAATGTAACAATGGTAAAGATTGAACCGGGGTCCACATCTCACTAGAGGTGTTCTCCTTAAGATAGATAACATGATGGGTGAACAAATTACAGTGGGGCAATTGACAAACTGAGCAAGCATAAAAATGCAAATACTAGACATCATGATTCATATGAGATTTGATTGGGCATTACAACAATATACATAGACCATAATCCAACTACATCTACGACTAATAATCCACCTTGAGGTTATCATCCGAACCCCTTCTAGTAATAAGTTGCAACCAACGAATAATTGCATTAACAAATGTGTGTAGAGTAAACAATACAATTGTTCCATGAACAAAATATTGTTGTTTTCTCCCTAGTAGCAACAACACATCTACAACCTTAGAGATTCCTGTCACTTCCCCACATTACTAGAGGCATGAACCTACTATCGAGCATAAATACTCCCTCTTGGAGTCACAAGCATATACTTGGCCAAGATAGCTACTAGCAACGGAGAGCATGCAATATCACAAACAACACAGACATGATAGAATCAATAATCAATATGACATGCTAGAATCAATAATCAATCTGAAATAGTATCTCAATATCCATCGGATCCCCGCAAACACAACATGTATGATTACAAATAGATGATTTTGATCATGAATGGAGCTCACAAGATCTAAACATGATAGCACAAAGGAGTAGAAACAACCATCTAGCTACTGTATGGATCCATAGTCCAAGGGTGAACTACTCACATATCATACCGGAGGTTGGCATGGTGATTAAGAAGGATTCCAGGATGATCTCTCCCCTCCGACAGGGTGCCAGGAAGAGCTTAAGATACCCCCGATCTAGGGACGATGGTGGCGACGGCTACAGACTGTTTCATGGAGATCTGATTGGTTCTTTAGGGTTTCTGCATCGGGTGACTTTATAAGCGAAGAGGCAAGGCAGGAGGGCATCCGAGGGGCCCACACCATAGGGCAGCGCAGGCCCCCCTTGGGCCGCACGGCCCTAGGGTGTGTCCACCTCGTGGCCCCCCTTTGTTTGCCCTTCGGTCTCTGTATTATCTCCGGTAAAATATTGACTTTGGCTTTTGTCCTGTCCAATTCCGAGAATATTTCCTTACTAGCTTTTCTGAAACCAAAAATAGCAGAAAACAGGCAACTAGCACTCCAGCATCTTGTTAATAGGTTAGTCCGAGAAAATGCATAGAAATACCTCAAAGTTTAGACAAAGCATAACAAAGTTGATACTAAACAAGAATGGAACATCAAAAATTATAGATACATTTACGACGTATCAAGCATCCCCAAGCTTAACTCCTGCTCGTCCTCGAGTAGGTAAGTGATAAAAGAATAATTTTTGAGGTGAAATACACCATCACAATCTTGATCAAACCATTTGCAAAGCATTGAAAGCTGGGACTAAAGTACTCTAAACATGAGCATGAAAGATGAAGTTCTAACAATAATACATAGCAACTATGTTGCAACATGAAAGGATACAAACAAAGATCATGAATAACAATGCATTGAGAGACGTTTGTTTGTTTTACATATAGAAAACATAGCATAGTGGTATTCAGCTTGTCCCTCATGGAGTAGCAAAACATAAATGCATAGGACACCTTCAAAGTTCATAAGGGTGACTAGATACAAATAGTTCAAGAACAAGCAATATCAACATTATGAATCAATCAATAAGTTTTGGGACAATGCACATAAAACTAAGAATGACAACTATGCTCCCTTAATCGGTGCATAAAGATAGAAGGTGGAGACTCAATATAAAAGTAGGAAGAAAGGCCCTTCACAGGGAAGCAGGGATTTCAAGTTTCATAAAGAGCTTCCAAAAATTATGGTACTTATTAGCTTTCAGCTCTCATTGCCCCTATCATAAGCATCTTGAAGTGATTAAGGTTAAAGTGAACAAAGTATGGAGTATATGCTTGACATCATAAGTTGGCAATCTCATGTCCCTTGAGTACGAGGTACGTTCCTCATGCTACTCAACTTTAGTCACAAGCAAGTGCTTGTCATTGTAAGTATATGTGTATCATAGAGAACCGCCAACGGGGTACCCCTTGCCACATGACACAGGAGCTATCCATATAAAAATGACAAGGCAACAGACAGTGAGCATCTCAGCAATACTTTTATGAGCATGGTGCATTTTTTTTCTTTTTCTCTTCTCTTTTTTTTCTATATTATTTTCTGAGGATGCTTCATGGATTGCTGACTATGGTGATGCTGCAAGTTTCCACCATGATTAGGCATGGCTTAGGCTGGCCGCCCAAGCATTTCTCTAACACATATGTAATACTCCATGAACTTATAGGCTCCCCTTTTATTTCACATGGTCGACATCCATAAACAAAAGATCATGATATCAACTGGGTAATATGTATAGGTGTTGAAAGCGTTCCCCATGACAGCATGGTTCTGCTAATTCCCAACTTATAAGTGCAAGCATATACAACATAGATGACACAATGGTTCAAGTTTATTAGGGGCAAGAAAAATAAAATGTGCCATCAAGTTTGTGAGAGCTTTAATCACTAATTTTCACATAACAAGTTTAATTTGGAAGATAGATAAAACAAGAATATACCTGGAATGGTGTAACACACCATGCATAGGAATTTATAGTGGACTCTTTGGAATAACTTGGTTTCTTGGGAGTTGGATGCATGAGTAGAGCTTAGTCAATACAAGTGGAGGCTAGCAAAAGACTGGGAGCGACCAACTAAGAGATCAATAATGGCCATAATCATGCAGAGCGACAAAACATTATCAATCAAAGCATAACGTGGTATCACAAGTCAAAACTAAATGATCATAGAGGCTAAGGTGACCGGTTCATAGTCATAACATGGTGTGAGCATGTGCCAAGTCAACCCAAACAAAGCATCAAAGGAGAATACCACAATATTATGCTTTTGTATGCTAAAACAACACATGATTCTTTCAAGGAACATTAAGCAATCTCAATTGTTTGGAACAAGTCATGCTTCGGCAATAATAACAAGCATAAGGTCAAAATAACATCTAGGATGGCATGATAAAGTCTAAGCCAGAGTCAAATCAAGCTTCCTTTTGTACCACTATAAGCATAAAACTTTCTACTCTTTTCCAACACCAATCAACTTATTTGAAACAACACAGCGAAAGCGGGTGTCCAACTACTTTATTCAAGCAAACTAAGCAAACAAAAACCAAAAATAAGAACTAAGACGCTCCAAGAACAACACAACAATGCATGAAACAATAAAAAACGAAGTGTCTAGAAAGAGACCTGAGATTTTATTGATGAAGAAGGGGACACGGGGGTGATACGGCATCCCCAAGCTTTGCAGGGCATCCCCAAGCTTTGACGCTTGTACCTCTTGAATATTTCTTGGGGTGACACGGGGTGGAATCCCCAAGCTTGAGATTTTGTCCATTCTTCATCTCATTACATCATTCTTCCCCTACACTTGAAAATTTCCATAATAATCCCTCTGTTTGGGATTGTAAGTCCCGCGCGGATAACTAGGTTGCTAATTTGAACAATAAAAAATAAAAAATATAGCATAAAAATTATACCATTAGAAAATTTAGAGGTTATATTTTATAATGATATAATTTTTGTGATATATAAGTTATATTTTGTTGGTCAAATTAACAACCTATATATGCCCGTAGAACCTATAATCCCAAACAGAGGGAGTACAAAACTTCACATAATTCTTCATTAGCAACATTAGTGTATTCAAAATAATAGGCCTTTGTGTTTAGTTTCAACACAAGTAAAACTTCCATTTAAACACAAGCTACTGTAGCAATTCCTTTAAAAATCTCAAGTGATCAAGAAGAACTCAAAAAGAAACCGATTAAGAGGCAAATGAAAATAATGGCAGAAAATAGTCAAAACAGACCAACAGGTAAAAACCGATTTTTTAAAAGACCTTTTGTTGCTCAAATCGAAAAGTGTTGAACTAACAAAGTTAGATAACAACCTGGGGCATTTATTCAAAAAATTACAGCTCAATCCGACATACAGAGATTTTTCACGAATTTTTACACTGAAGCACAAAAATCTGTTTCGGGACAGCAACTTCCCCAAATCTTACTTCTCTCTCATTAGAGGTTATTCTTGGCACAAAAACCACAAAAAAAGGATAAGGAGAAGGCTCAACTGAAACTATTGGGTTATCTCCCAAGAAGTACTTTTCTTTAACGCCTTTAAGTTAGGCATAGAAAGATGCTCACATAAGAAATATGAATTGAAATAAAAGAGAGCATCAAGAAGCAAATTCAAAACACATTTAAGTCCAACCCACTTCCTATGCATAGGAATCTTGTAAGAAAATAAATCAAAGAAGCACATAGTAACAAGAATGGGTAGATAAAACAAGAGCAACTTCAAAACTTTCAGCACATAGAGAGGTGTTTCAGTACCATGAAAACTTCTACAACCATATTTTCCTATATCATAATAATTTTCAGTAGCCTCATGAAAAAAATCAACAATATAACTATCACATAAAGCATGCTTTTCATGATCTACAAGCACATAATTTTTATCAAGCTCAAAAATAGTGGGATTAAAACCTTCAAACCCACTTTTAACAATTTTATAACAAGATGACTGATCATTCTCAAGATATATGAGGTTCCAAGATAAAGTCAAGACCTCTCCCATCTTATATTCGATAGTAGTACAATCAATATTATCAACCAATATAGGACCATCATCTAGAGCTTTATCATAAACATTTTCTAAGCAAAACTCTTTAGTACCATGCATTTCGAAATTAGGCACAAATAAAGGATTATCATAGATAATAGGAGCACAATTATTATCACAGGTTTTACCCATAGTAGTGAAGGGAATATGCCCACGAGGCAACAATAAAAGTGGTTATTATCGTATTCCTTATTTATGATAAATGTTTATTTTGCATGCTATAATTGTATTAATACAGAAACATTAATACATGTGTGTTTAATAAACAAATAGAAAGTTCCTGGTTATGCCTCTCTTATAAACTAGCTCATTAATTAACAAGATGATCAAAGGTTTCCTGATCATATACATTGGATGTTGTTAATAACGAGGTCACAACATTGTTGGAACTATGTGATGAATATTCATCCAAAGTATAGCATTACGATCAAGGTCATTGTGTTTATATTGCTATAACATCATACGAAGTAATCTTAGTCCTTAGACTAAGAGATCATGTCAATCACTAACACCGGAAGAGTATCTTGATAACATCAAATGTCACACCGTAACAGGGTGACTATAAATACGGGTTTACTGCTACAAAGGTGTTATGTTGAGGCCCATGGATCAAGAGTGGAATTTGTCCATCCCGATGACAAATAGATATACTCTGGGCCCTCTCGGTGATATCACATTAGTTAGCTTGCAAGCAAGTGGTTTGATCACTAGAATGTTATATCACGGGAACAAGAAAAGAGTACATGTCGGTAACGAGATCAAACTAGGTATGGATATACCGATGATCGAATCTCGAACATGTAATATATCGCGAGACAAAGGGATTGAGTTACATGCGTATAAGGTTCACATGATCATAGAAGTCATCGTTGAATATGTGGGAGTCAGTACGGATCTCCAGGTCCTGCTGCTAATTATTGATCGGAGAGGGGTCTCGATCATGTCTGCATTATTCGCGAATCGTAGGGTGACACACTTAAGGGATATCGACTATTCGGAGCAAATGATATGCCAGAGAAAGAAAAATAAAGCGTAGGAATTTATTTCACTAGTCACCAGAATTGTTTCGGTTGAAATTGCTAAAACTGGTTCTGCATGTTAAATTGAATGTTGTAAGGGGTTTTATGTGAATGTTTGTTAATTAGAGTAATTATCATAATTCTGAATAAATAAATAAAATATTTTTATTCAAATGAGAGCTTGCATTAAATTTGGTGGAAATTGAATGCATGTGAGTGGATTTTTGAGTGGATGCATGTTTATGTGAGTGGAGGCTTTTCATTTTGGGTGGGAGAGGTGGGGGCAGCCACCATGGCTGGGCGCCATGCCCCTTGGCTGCCTCCCCTCTCCCTATAAAATGCCCCCTTCTCCTCCTCTCACGTCACACCTCCTCGTGAAGGACATGTCTCCCCCTTTAGAATTTCCCCATGGTCTCGGATCAGCGAGATACATGTTCCCGGTGGCTTTTTCTGGAAGAATTTGTTGATTCCGCTGCTTTGCTGGAGCGAGGGCGTGGAGGTTGTCGGGGTACCCAGACGTTTGTGCGATCACGGATGCACCACTTCTTTGCGGTGCTGGACTTGATGGTGCTAGACCGGCTGGACTAGATGGACTTCATCACGATCTTGAGATCGGCAAGCATTCGACTACATCATCCACGAGTACAACCTCCTTAACGCTATTCGGTCTTCGAGGGTATGTATTCTATGGATGTATATCCACCCATTGCTTGTATCTAGTAGATAGATCTTGGTACATAGTTGTTCCCATCATAGGAAAATTTTGTTTTCTATGCTGCGAACCCTATAGTGGTATCAGAGCCAGATCTATGCGTATATGCTTTGCACGGGTAGTATACATATGAATATGTGGGCGCTGATGGTCATGTTATTACTTCTTTCTTGTACTTTGGATATTGGTGGCATAGTGGGATGAAGCGGCCCGGACAAACTTTACATGTCCTCGCACATGAGACCTGTTCCACGCTTGACATGCAACTAGTTTTGATAAGTGGCTTGCGAGTGTCTGTCTCTCCTACTATATGCAATATCTGATTTACAACGAGTTGTCAATAATTTTATTATCATCATTGTGGTTCCATGTTTGTAGGTAAGAACGGTTCTATCTTCTAAAGCCCTAAGCCACATAAAACTTGCAGTGGATAAATTAGAAGCATCTAGTTTAGATTTTTGTTGGGCTAGTGTCATGATATGGTGATGTTGTAAGTAAAAGTATAAGTCGATACTCTTACAACACACATAACGTGTAAGTTCCATAGACCTTGGCCTTACACATAAAAGAATGATGAAGATCATACCACGATGCACATGATAACGATCAAGTGCAAGGACCATATCATTTCACTTTTCACATAAGATGTTTGTTGCATATTATATTGCTAGTTTGGCGTTTTATTAGCATTATAAGATGATCCCTCATTTAGATATCAAGATAAAAATGTGTTCTTCCTTAAGTATGCACCGACAATGTTTCGTCGCTTCAAGAAATCACGTGATGATCGGGTGTACTTGAATCCATGAGCATATCTTGGGTGTAAGACAGTTTTACACACGCAAATACTAAGGTTCTTACTTGGCGATCCTAGCATGTGCATACATGGCCTTGGAACACGGACCTAAAGGTTAATAATGAGTCATATGTTTTGATATTATGACCATATGGATGCTCGCCTTTGAAGCTACACCGACTCACGTGATGATCGGACTTGGTATATTAGATTTAGTTCATGTAATCACCAAAAGTACATGAGGGATGTCGTTTTTGAGTGGGAGTTCATTTCTAATTTGAATTAGTAGAACTCAATTTATCATAAATTAAATCAAAGTGAATTTGCATAATTTGTTGTAGTCATTCACATTTGTTCACCACCTTATGCTTAGTTGTAATTGAGATAATAGGACTATAGAATTCTGGATATTTACTTTACGAACTGGTATCATATTGTATTGAGTGTCAATCTAAAGTTTAAAGTCCCATTGCAAACTTTCAGCAAACTCTGTTTACTCCGTGAAGTTTAATAATTAGTATTAAATCGAGAGTGACAATTCCAGTGTTAGTATCAAAAGTATCATGTTTGCCTCCATGATTCTTGATTTAAATATCGAGTTTATCTAGGAGCTGAAAGAATTGTTTCATAAACCATAATGTGTGGCAGATATAACGATATCTGAAATAATGTTTTGGTTACAATATGATAGAGTATAATATATATTCTCATATTGGATGAGAATTTACGAAGGTTGGAGATGCTATACATCCTAATCATCCAAAAGGGTTTTGGAAAGTAATGTTATACTCACGATTCGCCTTTATAAGCTGCATTAGCTTGATCATGAAAGTCGTCATGAGAAAGATGAATATAAGATGTATGTAAAGTGTTTACTACACTAAAATATTACTAAATAATGGATTTTGAAAGAACGCCAATCATTTGATGGTGGTGATCTACTTCAAAGTGCAAGTCCAAAGGTATTAGTATTTAAATATACACGCTTTGTACTATGTGGCATGTATATGGTGCCACTTTTGATGTTGATAGATTCTTTTAAAAGGAAAGGAAATGCTGAAAGAGAATCTATAAAATATATTTGGCAGAAAAGAAAAGATTGGAAATATCCAGTTTAGGTATATAGATGATATACATGTTATGGTTGTATTCTTTGCTTGTTAAACAATGTGGTTCTTAGGTATTGAATTCCGAATTGGTTGGTATGAAATTTCATACAGAACAACGCAATTTATGAACTACAATGGCCTAAGTAACTAGCAAGAAAATATGTGATGATGTTCATCGAAAACAAACAAGCCGTTGTTTGTATTTCTCGTTAACATCAAAGTCTTCCTTCAGGATTTGTTTTAATAATTGTTATTTAAATCAGGTATTATGAGAACAAATATTGTGTGAAGTGGAATTGTGTGGGACTCCACCACCAACCTCCTCCCACCCCCACCGTGACACCCACCTCTCCTCCGGCGATCTCTCAACTCCGGCCAACTAAATCCAAATCTGAGTCGTGCAATCTACTCCACTCACTCCAAAGCCCATCTGCTGGGCATCATGGCTACACCCACCATTTCATTCCCCCTAGATCTTGAATCTGGTTTGGCTTTTTCAAAAAAAAGTGATGAACCTTTATTCCACTCCTGTTCATCCAATATTTGCTGAATCTGGATTTTCCCTGGTGGTCTCATTTGGCAATGCAAAGTTTGATCTATCTTGTGCCAATATTGGTATGGCTCTGTCGGCATGTCTCGGTGCTGATTGGGACAAACTCCGAATCTCCCCCTTGAAGGGTAGGGTTTTCATATTTGATGTTTGTTCGAAGGCCATTGGGTTCATGATCATCAAAATGAGATCTTACAAATCCAGTGATTTCACATGCACTTTGATCTATGGAGCAATGGTGGACCAAATTGGAAACCTGAGTTTAATCTCTGGTGCAAGGAAGAAGATAGACAATGGACTCTCGTGCAACACAAGAGGAAGAGGATTCCTCATGGATCCACCCATGAATCACTCAACCATCAAGGTACATCTACTATCACATCTTCTACAAAATTTCATTTTCCACTATCTGGTGCAAATCTTGTTACCGTTGGTCATAGAGTTTCATATGTTGACGTGGCTCGATCTCACAACGGTGCACAACTTTTAAATCCTGAGCATGCACATGATCGTACATCACGGAGTGAGATCCAACTATCCAGGGATGGATTATCCAATCGTCAAGTATCACTCGTTGGAGTTTCACCTGACCTGTCGTATAATTCGTATTTGCCCATTTATGAACACGTCATTAGACCATTTAAATGCACATGTTGCCTGGCGTTAAATGACCATCTACGTGCATATTGTCATAACAGTGTTCGTTGCCGTCAATGCTACAATTATGGGCACATATCCCGATCGTGTCTATCATCGCTAACAAGAAAAATGTTTTATCGGAGAATATCCAGTGCTACTGTTACACCTAACTCTACCGCATCGACTTCTCCGGAGACAAGCTCATACACAACTCCGCAGCCACCTGCACTTCAATCTCCCTCCCCATAAACCCTAGTTTGCTCATCGGCGGCGACAATGGCGAACTATCCAGTCGACCCTGCACCCCACGCCCCCCCTGGCATGGCTGCTATTCCTCCTGGTCCACTACGTACCCAAATAAGCTACGTGTTCCTAGGCGGGGACTCCCCCATCTATGCCGATGATTGGGCCGTCACCACCCTCACCCCTGAACCTGATGCTGCTGAATACATCGGCTCTGTTGTAATCATCGGCGAGTTTCTCCATGGAGTTGGCTTGCAAGTTCGCAGTACATCTAAGAGCGCAATGGGTACTGCTCTATTTCGGTTTGCTACTGTCACTGATAGAGATGTTGTAGTTCTGGGTAGTCCTTATCAGATAGGAGAAAGTACTCTGAGGATTGTTAATGAGGACTCTGGTATCAATCGTAGGGCTATTGTATTTACTCATGACATCTGGTGCATGCTACTTAACTACACTCAGCAACTTTGGGATCCTGAATCTGTGATGAAAACATTTATCCCCTTTGGTAGATTTTTTTCTGGAATAAGGATTTGTCAAACAAGGCTAGAATTCTAGTTAAATTTCGTGCATATGACATTGACACCCTTCCCCTGAGTGTGGTGATTGGTAAGAATGTGGCTGATGATGGCAATGGTGACTCCTGGACATGCCCCATGATCCTACTTTCTTCTACTCTACTTGGTGCTAATGCTGGTGATGAAGACCCACTGCCTCCTGATGGTGGTAACCCTCACCCCCTGCCCATGGTTAATCAGGGGTTTTGGCATGATGCTCAACATGATCATGTGATGGAGGAAAATGTTGCTGATAATATAAATGTTGCACCTGTACATGCTGCAGTTGGAAATGCAGCTCCTGCAGCCAATGTTCAGAATGAGGTTGTTGCCAACCTGGAGCCTGCAACCCCACCACTACAGCCTGAGGTTCAAGATAATCAGAATATGCCTGCTGCTGAACTAGACCCAATTGTTAACCTTTCCAGTCTGCTTGTTAGCCTGATGGGTGGTGAAGAGCATGCAAACTTTCCTAATATTTCTGGTAGCACTATCACTGGTGCTAAAATTCAGATGAATGAATCTGTCAACAATGGCATCAACACTGTCAAAGTGACTCTGGAGATCAATACTGTCCCACACAATCAACAAATCACCTTGCAGAATGATATTCAGATGGAGGCAAACAATGTTTCAGAGGTGGTGGACAACAATAATGTTGCAGTTGATGGAGCTGGTCCTAGCTTCATTCCTGTCCCTGCAGATAGCTCTGACAGTGTTACTGTTATCCCCAAGAGTAAAAGGAAGAAGCCTGAACCTAGTTCTGTCAAATATGTCAGGAGAAGCTGCATGATTGCAAGTCTCAATGCAGGTTTCAAGAATAAAGCAAGTGCAGATGAACATGCCTCCAATTCCCAAGTCACTCCCATGAACCTGTCTGGCCACTTTGAATCTATTGTCATGGACAATAACAGTGCACCCCCACCAATCCTCCCAGTTGATACAATCCAGGCTATTGGTACCAGCTTCTGTCAGATTCCTCCCGGGGAGGTTTCTGCTGCAAACTTGAACTATGACAGTTCTAATGATAGTGCTTAATCACTATTTCACTATGTCCAAGAGCATGGACAGTAGATGCTCTGTTATCCTAGGATTTTATTCCAGTATTTATCATGTAAGGTCACTATGTCAGACTCCTTTTGTTTATCATCCAAAGTCTCTGATGTGTGCAGAGCAAAACATTTATCTTATATTATCTGGGTTGTACTATCCTCTATTTGGGATGGTTTTATCTTATCTGGCCTGCAATGATCCCCTACTCAATATTTACTTTTGCCCTCTGCCTATGTGCATCAAAACCATGATATATGTCAGATGGTCACACCTACACATACAATGTACTGATCATCATAGATATAAAGACACATCCCATTTGTCATGTATTATCACCCATGATATACAATGCATGTATATCTGCTACAGCAAACCTGACTCTGTTTCCCAATGAGTAGACAAACCAAAATACTAGACTGGAACATTGGAGGTGTTAACTCACAGGAAAGATGGGATGACCTTGCTGACAAAATCAATCAGAGCAATTGCAATATCTTATGTTTACAGGAAACTAAGAGAGAAACATTTGACAGTAATTACATCAAAAAATTCTGTCCTAGAAGACTAGGGCAGTTTGCATACCAACCATCCATTGGAAATTCTGGTGGATTGATCATCATTTGGAATGGCAACATGCATAATGGCACTGTGATCAGTCAATCATCTTTTCACCTTACTGTTAAGCTGCACTGCAATCTAACTAATGAGGAATTTTACATCACCAACATTTATGCACCATGCACAAGTGATGGAAGGTCTGATTTTATTGATTGATTCTTACACATTGATTCATCTATCTTCAAATTATGGATAATTATGGGAGATTTCAATATGATCAGAAGCTCTGAAGATAGAAATAGAGCAGGGGGCAATATTTCAAGTATCCACTCTTTCAATTCCATCATTCAGGAACATGATCTAGAGGAAATACCCCTTAAAGGGAGAGCTTTTACTTGGTCAAATATGCAACAACAACCTCTTCTTGAAAAACTTGATTGGATTTTTACATCACATGAATGGACCACCACCTTCCCCAATACTATGGCCACTCCATTGGCTAGATTGGGCTCAGACCACATTCCTATATTGATACAAATCAGTACTGACATACCAAAATCAAAATTATTTAGATTTGAGGATTATTGGTTGGAATTTGAAGGTCTGTCAGATATTATGGAAAGCAACTAGGTCAATAAAGGAAGGTTCAAGAATGATGCACATGATCTGTCTGCTAGATTCAAAAACTTGAGGCATGCTATCAAAAAATGGAGTAATCCATCTCTAACCTCAACATTGTCATTGATAACTGCAACTTCGTTTTATCTCTTTTGGATGGTCTTGAGGAACAAAGAACACTATCTGTACCTGAGATAAATTTCAGGCATATCATAAAATCTCATTTGGCCAAACTGTTGGAAGCTAAAAGAAAATATTGGAGGAAAATGGCTAATATTAGGTGGGCTAAACTTGGTAATGAAAACACCAAGTTTTTCCACTCCATTGCCACAAGAAACTACAAGAACAATTATATTGCTGCTCTGCTGGATGGACAAGGTAATGAAATTACTGACCATGATCACAAAGTTGCTCTTTTATGGACTGCCTTCAGAGATAGACTTGGAAAAACATCTGAAACTGAGATGAGGTTTGACCTGCAGAATCTTATTACCCCACATGATCTCACATTACTGGAAGAACCATTTACCCAATTGGAAATTGATGATATTATCAAATTCATGCCAAATGATAAATCACCTGGACCTGATGGATTCAATGGTTACTTCATGAAAAAATATTGGAATATCATCAAAGTACAATTCTATAATCTATGCAACAGATTTCACTGTGGGGAGCTGGACATTGACAGTATCAATACTGCATACATTGCACTCATTCCAAAAATTTCAAACCCCATGAAGCCTTCTGATTTCAGGCCCATCTCACTTGTTAGCATGGCACTCAAGATTCTGACTAAACTTATTGCCAATAGAATACAGAACATTATTATCCCAATTATCAGCAAAAACCAATATGGGTTTATCAAATCTAGAACAATTCAGGATTGTCTGGCCTGGGCATTTGAATACTTACACATTTTCCATAGATCCAAGAGAGAGATCATCATTTTAAAACTTGACTTTGAGAAAGCTTTTGACATGATAGAATATAATACTATCATCACCATGCTCAAGCACTTTGGATTTGGGGAAAAGATAACACTTCTGTGATCCTAAATGGAGTCCCTGGAAAAAATATTAGATGCAAGAGAGGTGTAAGACAGGGTGACCCATTATCACCATTATTATTTGTTGCCACTGCTGAACTTCTGCAAATTATTGTGAACCATGCCTGGCAGACTAATGAGTCAGATCTACCTGTTGATAATGCATATAGGCAGAATTACCCAATTCTTCAGTATGCAGATGACACATTACTCATCTTGCCTGCTGCTCAGGAACAACTCTCCTATCTGAAGAATCTGTTGATGGATTTCTCCAAATCAACTGGACTTAAAAATAAATTTTCATAAATCTTCTATGGTCCCTATCAATATGACAGTTGACAGATGCAAAACACTTGCTGATAGTTTTGGTTGCAGACTTGAGTCTCTGCCATTCACATACCTGGGTCTTCCAATGGGTACAACTAAACCTAGTGCCAATGACCTTACACCATTGATCAACAAGATTGATAAAAGGCTGGCTGGCATCTCAAATTTACTATCCCACTGTTTAAGAGTTGTTGTCATCAAATCTGTAATATCAGCTATGCCTAACCATATTATGTGTGCCATGAAGTTGCATTACACACATATTGACCATGTGAACAAATCTACAAGAACTTTTCTTTGGCATGGGAATGGCATTGAAAAAAAGGTAAATGTCTGGTTGCCTGGGACAAGGTTTGCCTTTCCAAAAAAAGGAGGGGGACTAGGAATACTGAACTTGAGACAACACAACAAGGCAATGATGATCAAAAACCTTTACAAATTCTTCAACTGTCTGGATATTCCTTGGGTCAAACTTATCTGGCAAGCATACTATCAGAATGGTTCCCTACCAGATTATAATACACACAAGGGATCTTTCTGGTGGAGAAATTGCCTCTCTTTTCTGATAGACTTCAAGAATATGACTACAATTGTGCATGGCCAGGGAAACAACACTATGTTTTGGCAGGACAAATGGCATGACACTGAGCTATGTAACAAATTTCTTGAATTATTTTCATTTGCCGAAAAACCAAAAATCAGAACTGAGGAAGCTAAACAATATAAGCTTGTAGGGGAGTTATTGAGTATGTTCCAATTGCCACTCTCTCTTATTGCTGAAAACCAGATGAATAGTCTATGTATAATCCTCCAAAATTCAAATGTTCTTGAGAAAGACAAATGGAAACTCCCATGGGGAGGAGACAGATTCTCTACAAAAAAGGTATATGACCATATTATCAAAGCACCTGATGCACCAAAGCCCTTTGAATGGATCTGGAAATCACCATGTCTTCCCAAGCATAAGTTCTTCTTTTGGCTGCTACTAAATGATAGGTTAAATACCAGAGAACTTCTTGTCAGGAAAAATTTCAACATTGAGGAGGACACTTGTGTCCTTTGTGAGGAAAGCACTATTGAATCTGTTGAACATCTCTTCTTCAGATGTGACTTTATTCAAAATTTCTAGTGGAAACTTGGAATTGAATGGAACACTGATTATCCTCTGATTAATATGATTCAAGAGGCACATGATAGAACATTGGATCAGTTCTTCAACATCATTATGATGACAGGCTGCTGGAGCTTATGGAATCACAGGAATAACATTATCTTCGAGCAACACACTAGGTGCATGGATAATTGTTATAGCATATTCAAATTGTCAGTGGCTGATATTAGACATAGAATCAAACCCAGTTTACAGGATGGCATGCAGACTTGGTTGGATACTTTGTAATTTTCTGTTTATTTTTGTGACTCACTCTGTGACTCACACCATGTACAGTGCCCTATTTATAAAATAAAAAATGACACAGTGGGGGACTTCCCCACTGTCTTTGTGTCAAAAAAAAGAACAAAGATTGTTCAAATAATTACCGTATTACATATAAGATGGATGATTTACAAATCTATTTGGAGAAATCACATCCATAAAACTAATGCTAAAATGTTGCAAGACAAATGATTGGAAGATCACTTACGAAGTGACATCCCATTTAAATTATATTGGAAAGAAAACATGAAGAAACTCCATTTTCATGGTTTTTTAGAGTCTTTGATTTGATCAAATGATGCTTGTGAGACTTTCCTCGGGATAATTAAAACTTCGTTCAAAGGCCAAAGAAGAACGATCGACTAAATTATTGGAATTTATACATATCGATGTATGTAGTCCATTATGTATAGTCATAAGCAATGGATTTCAACTTCATATGCTTTCTTTGGAAATCTGAGTGAATATTCACTTAATGAGAAAGAAGTATGAAATATTTGAAAACGTTCAAAGACTTTCAAGATGAAGTGGAAAATCATTGTAACAAGAAAATAAATAATTTATGATTTTATCATAAAGGGATTTATTTGAGTTGCAAGTTTAGCAAAACACCTAGATTTGCAGCTCCCGAAACACCATAGGAATATGGAGTGTTTGAGATTTTAATGAATCCTTGTTTGACATGGTTATCAAAGGTGTTATTTGTAAAACTGCCATTATGTTTTAAAAGATTAAAGCTTTAGGGACTACCGCTTTTACACTAAAAAGAGCTCCATTTTGATCTGTTGAAATGACACCATGTAAGTTATGGTTTGGGGTAAAACCCAAGTTGTCCTTTCTTAAATTTTGGTATGCTAAGCATAAGTAAGATGTTTACAACCAAAGTCGGATGAGCATGTATTTGTAGGTTGTTTCGATTATCAATTGGGTTTTCCTCCATAACACCGAGGACAAAAGGGTTTGCCGCTTGAAACGTGAAGTTTTTTGAAAAAGAAAATTTTCACAAAAGTTAAGTGGGAGGACAATAGAACTTTGATAAGGTTAACGAACCTTAGCTATATGTGCTGAGTTGCGCAGCACCGGAAAACGTTCCAGAGGCAGCCACAATGCTCATGGCTCATGTGCCTCAAAGGTTGCGGTCACGGAGGTCTAAGTTCCTATTGAACCAAGTAGGTCGGATAAATAATTAAATGCTGAGATTTGAGAGTAAATCATTGTTGTTTGACAATGATGAGCCGACTACATGCAAATAAGCGATGATGGGCCCCGACTTCGTCAAATGGCTTGAAGCCATAAAATCCGTGATAGTTTCATACACGAGAAATCAAGTTTTTTGAACTTGGAAGACCCTTAGGAAGGTGTAAAAACCTATCGGTCGTATTTGGATCTATAAAGAAACAGACATGGATGTTTCACATCTATGAAATAGTCGACATGTCGTAAATTATTTTACGACAATGTTCAAGGAGTTGACTGTGACAAGATTTGATCTTTCATAGCGATATTTAGTCTGGACGGATTAAAGTAGCAACCACTACATATAATTTGGTATATGGTAGATGAATAAACAAAACAAAGTTCTTATAATAGAATGGTTACCTAGGACGTGTGCATGACACGATCCAAAGGGTTTTGTTAATTCAAAGGATGCTAAAAAGGGCATGCAAACTTTTATGGTTAAAGTAAGCATCGCGGAGTTGGAATTTTTTGCCATGATGAAACTGTTAAAGGAGTTTTCATCAGGAGACAATGAAGATGCTTGCGTTTGCAAGAAATTAAGTGGGAGCGCTAAGACATATTTCTAATACATTATGTGGAGGACATCTTGTTGATTGGAAATGATGTATCTTTTATTGACAAAGGTTAAGAATTTCATTTCAATGAAAGACTTAGGCAAAACCCGAATATTTAGCATGAATGTCTACATGGATAGACAATAATGCTAATATGGTCGTGCCAAATGTACATATATGAGATATTGAAGGATTTCAATATAGAAACGAAGAGAAAAGGTTCTTGTCGCATGGAAAAGAATTGAATCAAGATTAAAGTGTATCGACACTTGATAAGTGAAACAAGATTCAAGTGCTTTGACACTTGATGAGTGAAATCACAAGAATGTTTTGATCAATCATACCATGTACACATCCAGATATGTCCTATGCTCTAAGTGTTATGAGCATATACCAGAATGAATCATAAAATGATCATTGGACGATAGTAGGGAAATTCTTATGATCTTTTGGAAGAACTAAGAATATATTTGTGTAGAGGTGACAAACAATTACAAATAGTTCATTGTAAAGCATTACATTGATACTAGTTTTGCCACAAGATACAAATTAAGTTTATCTCAATTTAAACTATGGGTGGCACAATGAAATGGAAAGAAAGTTTCCATGATTGATTTGGATGAATTATAAAGTTAAGACATTGTGACGGATACTACAACAAAAGGCTAAGTATATGACTGTTATAGTAGCAGCAAAGGAGGGCATTTGTGTCAAGTAGTTTGTTATCAAACTAAGGTGTGGTTTGCAACGGTCTAACACTAAAGATATATTGTACGACAATAGTTTTGACATGATTTAATCCCAAGGAACTAAAGGTCTCACCAAGACCAAATTTATACAATGCCATCTCATTGGAGAATGAGTGATGCGTGAAGATTCAAAGACATGCAAATACACACAGACCTGAAAGCATCAGATCTGTAGATTATGTTAACAACTTGCAATTGTGTATATGGAACACCAGAAAGCCCTAGGTGCTCAGTACGCAAAGTTTTCAAACTAGATTATTGTCTCTAGTGCAAGTGGGGGACTGAAGGGAATATGCCCGAGAGTCAATAATAAAAGTGGTTATTATCGTATTCCTTATTTATGATAAATGTTTATTTTGCATGCAATAATTGTATTAATACGGAAATGTTAATACATGTGTGTTTAATAAACAATTAGAAAGTTCCTAGTTATGCCTCTCTTATAAACTAGCTCGTTGATTAACAAGATGATCAAAGGTTTCCTGATCATAGACATTGGATGTTGTTAATAACAAGGTCACAACATTGTTGGAATGA
Source organism: Avena atlantica (assembly GCA_910589765.1). Lineage (NCBI taxonomy): Eukaryota > Viridiplantae > Streptophyta > Magnoliopsida > Poales > Poaceae > Avena > Avena atlantica. Next base: position 82,935,818 of record OU342737.1, read on the forward strand.
TGTAATGAACATTCATATGAAGTATAGCATTACGATCAAGGTCATTGTGTTTATATTTCTATAACATCAGACGAAGTAATCTTAGTCCTTAGACCATGAGATCATGTCAATCACTAATAGCGGAAGAGTATCTTGATAACATCAAACGTCACACCGTAACAGGGTGACTGTAAAGATGGGTTCAGTGCTACAAAGGTGTTATGTTGCGGCTCATGAATCAAGAGTGGAATTTGTCCATCCCTATTACGGATAGATATACTCTGGGCCCTCTCGGTGATATCACATTAGTTAGCTTGCAAGCAAGTGATTTGATCACTAGAATATTATATCACGGGAACAAGAAAAGAGTACATGTCGGTAATGAGATCAAACTAGGTATGGAGATACCGATGATCGAATCTCGGACATGTAATATATCGCGAGACAAAGGGATTGAGTTACATGCGTATAAGGTTCACACGATCATAGAAGTCATCGTTGAATATGTGGGAGTCAGTACAGATCTCCAGGTCCTGCTGCTGATTATTGATCGGAGAGGGGTCTCGATCATGTCTACATTATTCACGAACTGTAGGGTGACACACTTAAGGGATATCGACACCATTCGAAGAAAATGATATGCCAGAGAAAAAAAAGAAAGAGCGGGAATTTATTTCACTAGTCACCGGAATTGTTTTGGTTGAAATTGCTAAAACTGGTTCTGCATGTGAAATTGAAATGTTGTAAGGGGTTTTATGTGAATGTTTGTTAATTAGAGTAATTATCAGAATTCTGAATAAATAAATAAAAGAGTTTTATTTAAATGAGAGCTTGCATTAAATTTGGTCGAAATTGAATGCATGTGGGTGGATTTTTGAGTGGAGGCATGTTTATGCGAGTGGAGGCTTTTCATTTTGAGTGGAAGATCCACCCACATGAATGTGGAAGAGGTGGGGGTAGCCACCATGGCTGGGCGCCATGCCCCTTGGCTACCTCCCCTCTCCCTATAAAAGGCCCCCCTCTCCTCCTCTCACGTCACACCTCCTCGCGAAGGATATCCCCCCCTTTAGAATTTCCCCATGGTCTCGGATCAGTGAGATACATGTTCCCGGTGGATTTTTCTAGAAGAATTTTTTGCTTCCGCTGCTTTGCTGGAGCGAGGGCGTGGAGGTTGTCGGGGTACCCAGACGTGTGTGCGATCACGGATGCACCACTGCTTTGCGGTGCTGGACTTGATGGTGCTGGACCGGCTGGACTAGATGGACTTCATCACGATCTTGAGATCGGCAAGCATTCGACTACATCATCCACGAGTACAACCTCGTTAACTCTATTTGGTCTTCGAGGGTATGTATTCTATGGATGTATATCCACCCATTGCTTGTATCTAGTAGATAGATCTTGGTACATAGTTGTTCCCATCATAGGAAAATTTTGTTTTTTATGTTGCGAACCCTACAGTGGTATCAGAGCCAGATCTATGCGTATATGCTTTGCATGGGTAGTATACATATGAATATGTGAGCGCTGATGGTCATGTTATTACTTCTTCCTTGTACTTTGGATATTGGTGGCATAGTGGGATGAAGCGGCCCGGACAAACTTTACATGTCCTCGCACATGAGACCTGTTCCACGCTTGACATGGAACTAGTTTTGATAAGTGGCTTGCGAGTGTCTGTCTCTCCTACTATATACAATATCTGATTTACAACGAGTTGTCAATAATTTTATTATCATCGTTGTGGTTCCATGTTCGTAAGCAAAAAAAAAACAAAGTAAAGAGATTGGTTGTGAAAGACTCCCCTTGTGAAGTTGTCCTTAACTCACCGGAAAGGCGCCAGGAAATCTTGATGGGCTCAGATCACTATAGAGCCTCGTTGGGAAACCCCAAGAGCAAGGTGTGATGAACACAGCAGCAAGTTTTCCCTCATTTATGAAACCAAGGTTATAAAACCAGTAGGAGCAAGGAAAAAACTCCAAGGTGTTGCTAACAACTTGGAATCCCACACAACACAAACTCAAGACTTTCCCCCAACTTACAGTGAGGTTGTTAATCTCACTGGTTTGCTGAAAACAAAGGATTAAACGTATAGTGTGTAAGATAATAGTTGCTTTTAGAAACTAAATGGTAACAGTAGATGATGTAACAATGGTAAAGATTGAACCAGGGTCCACAGTTCACTAGAGGTGTTCTCCTTAAGATAGATAACATGCTGTGTGAACAAATTACAACGGGGCAATTAACAGACTGAGCAAACATAACAATGCAAATACTAGACATTATGATTCCTATGAGATTTTAGTGGGCATTACAACAATATACATAGACCGTAATCCAACTACATCTATGACTAATAATCCACCTTCAGGTTATCATCCGAACGCCTTCCAGTATTAAGTTGCAAGCAGCGGATAATTGCATTAAGCAATGTGTGTAAAGTAAACAATACAATTGTTCCATGAACAAAAGATTGTTGTTTTCTCCCTAGTAGCAACAATACATCTACAACCTTAGAGATTCGTGTCACTTTCCCAGATTTCTAGAGGCATGGACCTACTTTCGAGCATAAATACTCCCGCTTGGAGTCACAAGCATCTACTTGGCCAAGATAGCTACTAGCAACGAAGAGCATGCAAGATCACAAACAACATAGACATAATAGAATCAATAATCAATATGACATGATAGAATCAATAATCAATCTGATATAGTCTCTCAATATCCATCGGATCCCCACAAACACAACATGTATGATTACAAATAGATGATCTTGATCATGAACGGAGCTCACAAGATCTAAACATGATAGCACAAAGGAGGAGAAACAACCATCTAGCTACTGTATGGAACCATAGTCCAAGGGTGAACTACTCACGCATCATACCGGAGGCTGGCATGGTGATGAAGAAGGCCTCCGGGAGGATCTCTCCCCTCCGGCAGGGTGCCGAGAAGAGCTTCAGATCCCCCACCCGATCTAGGGACGATGGTGGCGGCGGCTACAAACTGTTTCGTGGAGATCTGATCGGGTCTTTAAGGTTTCTGCATCAGGTGACTTTATAGGCGAATAGGCAAGGAAGGAGGGCGCCCGAGGGGCCCACACCATAGGGCGGCGTGACCCCCTAGGACGCGCGGCCCTAGGTTGTCGCCACCTCGTCGCCCCCCTTCGGCTGCCCTTCGGTTCCTGTGTTCTCTCCGGTAAAATATTGACGTTGTCTTTTGTCCCGTCCAATTCCGAGAATATTTCCTTACTAGCTTTTCTAAAACCAAAAACAGCAGAAAATAGGCAACTGGCATGCGGCATCTTATTAATAGGTTAGTCCCAGAAAATGTATAAAAATACCTCAAAGTGTAGACAAAGCATAGCAAAGTTGATACTAAACAATCATGGAACATGAAAAATTATAGATACGTTTACGACGTATCAAACATCCCCAAGCTTAACTCCCGTTTTGGTGCCCATGTGTGGATGATCGGTGGGGCCCGCCAGGCCGGTTCAATCAGGAGATCTCCCGCGTCGCTTCACCGACGTGTGCTGAATCCCTCCTTCAGGCCCATTCCCCGTAGAATCCCAGCCCACGGCCTCTTTGATTTTATGCTTTTTGTCGCGATCCAGATTTTGCACTTTAGTTTCAATCTTTTTAAAAATGCAAACCAGCCCCAAATGCCTAGATATAATCTTCCCTAGATGCATGCATGTTTTTACTAATATACAGTACCCTTGGTTAACCAAAATAATACCCAATTTATTTATAATAAATCCAATACATAAATGTATCCTTTACACTAGTAATTTCTTTATGAAAGTTCTATAAATTCAAATGGAGTAAAACCTCTGGGTACTGAAAGGTATCTCAAGTACACTGCATACCACCTTGACCCCATGCCTTTTTGCTTCCTAGTTTACCTAGAATAAAAATGACAAAAACAACCCATTTTTGCATTTAGGAATTTCTCCAGGTCAAACTAACAATGGTATTGACCTTACTCCAACTCCAAGAACTGATAAACCATCATATCATCAAGCCTCGGAAGCCCAAGATTTATTTAGCCATTTTTGATTTATTGCGAATTAAACTATTCTATGTATGGTTAATTCACTAATAAATTCACCTTAGTAGTTCTGTTACTCCAAAAAGGTTGATTAAAATTTCTGCAGAAAGGTATTTCAAATACCTAGCATGTTTCTTTGGTTTCATATCAAAATCCACTACAGATTAAATCTAGTGAAAAATAGAACTACCCTCCAGAACCGACTTTGGGATTTTCCCAAGGGCATTCTGGTGAATATTTTGAAATGATTCCAACTCACCTTGAACCAGTCCATCAAACCCTACTTAATCCAAAGAGGAATTAATTTTTGGAGCAACATAAATTGTCTTGTTATTTAATCCCCAAAACTAGAGCTTTATTCACTAGAAAATTCTTAGTAAATCAAAGAAAATTGATAAAATTATGAAACCACTTTTGTTGGTTTCATTTTATCAATACCTATCTGATGGTATCATTTTCATAAAATTTTATCATGCCGAATCTAGACTGGTCCAAAACCCCTTACCAAAGTAGTTTGAAGCCCTTAAATCCCATAAAAATGTCAACTAATGCTTCCAAGCCAATTCCAATCTCTCTAGATACAATCTCCCAAACCCTACTGAGATGTATCATGTGTTATTCAATTGTTTTATGTATTGTATTGATGCTTGTTTCCCTTGCATAAATATGGTATTATTTGTTTGCATGTATGCTCAATAAAGACGATAGTTGCGATTGTATTTGGCGATGAAAAGAAGGAATATTATTACTAAAGAATTCAAGGAACAACTCGCTGGTCATAGTCAAGCCACCATTCCTGAACTCCAATATGCGACCTACTTCTGTTTACTACTGTTTTGTATCTTGAATTATAAACTGCATTACTACTTGCATGTTTTGTTGTATCAATACTACGATAGTAACTTGGCTCCTCCAAGTTATGAATGGGTGTCTTGTAGAACACCCACGCTTGTGACACCTACTTTCCCCTTTAGATTGAGGTTCAGATGGTTAGCATCTTACCTCGTTGGAAACCCTACTTTTAACGAATAAAACTGTTTTGGGATGTACCCTGTTTTCAAATGTTCAAAAAATGGTTTCTATAAAACCCTTGGGAAGAGGCATCGCTCCTAGGTGGAAATTTTCAAAATAACAAAAAGGCAAAGTAAATAAGTTATAATTATAGGAAGTATTAAGTATGAAAAAGAGGAAAAAGAAGGGATAGTCTAGTCTTTACCGGAACAATTCTTCCATGCAACCACATTACCTTGGGTGATGTTTGGGGCTTAGCTCGTAGTTTGTTTTTGTTAGTATCGGCTGCTCCATAACGCATACAAGAGGGTTTAAGGCCCTAGAAGTTGGTTCCTTCCACTTAGGGGGTCAGCGTACCCAGAAGGTTCTATCCCCATGGGGTCGGCTGTAACTATGGATCTTCCACGGACGGTACAAGTTTAAGGGAGTAAAGGGTGGCATGGACAAGGCAGTAAAGGGAGGGAGATTCCGACTTGCGAAGTCAGGTACTCGTCTGAAAAGAACTAAGCACCATAGGGAAACTGCCTATACTAGGGATGGAAAATGAAAGGTTGGGGTTTGATTATCTGGACCCCATACAAGTGTGTATCGGGCTGTGTTTTTTATCTTGACGGATGTATTAATTCTTGTGGGTAAAGTGCACCAGCTCTGCAGAGTATAATCTATTCGAATAGTCACGTCCATGGTCAAGGATAGTTGGAAAAGTGACTACTAGGAGTATCCAAGTGTGGAGTTGAGAAAGATAAGAGCTATGAAACTTGGTCACGAGAAGTATAAGGACAAAGCTTTGTTTTGACCATGAAGGGTCCAAAATGTTTTCAAAAAGGTTTTACTTTTAAAAATGTTTCAAAAAGGTTTTAACCAGTAGGAAAACATCCCATCCTTAAAAAGTAAGCATGTTTTCAAAAACATCTTTTTCAACAAAGTTATAGAGATATCAAATTTAGGATTTTCAAAATCAACTGTATATAGAAGCTATCTCGCCACAGCCAAATTGCATTTCCGTGTTTACCTTATCTAGGTGGTTTGCGAGTACATTCAAAGTACTCACCGCTTTGTCCCTGGATATGTACTTGGCTAGACTTTCAGAAACGAGAAGGATTAAGATGTTGACGTCTATGCGAACTAGGCCGTCTTCCCAGTCAATCGCCTCTATATTAAGGCATGACTTGGGCTCTGCGTGTGACAAGGATCCACTGCTGTCGTTTAATTTGTACCACCATAAAGGCAAATATGTAAGTCTTCTACTCTATTATTTTATGGATGTTATAATGATACTGTCGGTTATGCTCATGTCTCAATGATTATAGGAACGTGAATTGCATACATAACAGGGATTCTCGGACCGCAAATCTAGGGTCCCACGGTCTCTGATATCTATAAAATATATATGGTATCTAAACCTCTTGCATTATATTATTTTAAATATAGTGCCATGATATACAAAATCTATGCTTAATCCATATGGTATTTTTTGCATCTTCAACTAATTTTTTGCCACTTTTATTACACACCTTTTTTTGCACAATAGGGGATTTAAAGTTATGCCAAACATTTAGCAAGTCTGAAGACTTTGTTGCTCAAAACATGTTCTCCGGGAATCGCCGGTGACCTCATTGTGATAGGTTTCTTCCTCCAGCACTCACCAATACTGTAGAATCTTACTCTCTAGCTTTTCGAGGTTCTATATTTTGTAGATTAATCGTTGTGTGTTTCTAGAGTTAATTACCATATGTGAATTAATGTACTAAAACATTTGAGTGATTTTAGATGCCTAAATTTGCACTGCAAACACAAAGAAAATAAATGCATCAAAACAATCATATAAATGCACCCAAGTGAAGATCTTTGAGATCAAAATAGCTACAGCTGATTAAAAGTCACATTAAGGAAAATTCCATATTGTCAGGATGGGTATACACTTGCTGCTACAGAAATTTATCACTGGATCTATTTTTTGTTTCCAATTTCTATCAATTCTCTCACAAAACTCTTAGGATTTCTCTATCTACAGTTATTAGGATTTGTGATCAAAACCGTAAGTAATTCATGGACATTTTGATCGTCAATTGTAGTAAAAAGGAACTATAATATTGTACTTCCTTTTATCTCGGCTCCCTTTCTTGTGTAAATCGTTCTAGTTAGAAGGATAATCCATTTCGACATGTACTTTTAGTACACTTAGTTTATTTTCCTTTATCTCTTACTATTAGCTATTGTAAAGAAATAGTTCTAGTTAAGAATGTATAAAGAAGAGTTAAAGTGTACATCTAAATTAAGTAGCCTACTAATTTATTTCGTAAGTTATAGTTTTGTTAAACTCTTCTAGGATTTCTCCCTCCATTTTTGATAAACATATGTGGTGCTAGATTCTAATTACACTAGAATGGAGTTATTTCTCCATTTAAGTTTGGATTTTAGAGTTTTTCTGGATGCTACTTGTGGGTCTTGCTCTAGACTTTAAGATAAATAAAACTATGGAAAAATATCTTGCTATGTCATTTTGCGACTCCTGAAAACTGAACCATGTTCAAACAACACTAACTTCACTGGGCGTAGATATTTTTGTTTGCTTTAAAATCAAGATGTCATAATGAATAATTCTCACTTTTATAGTACCATACACTTCCCAGTTAATAATATGTCTTAGTGGTATGCTAGATGAAATTCATAGTCTGAAATAATCAGGTTGTGCTAGGCTGATACAAATCATTTTAGCTTGATCATTTTCTGTGCATTAGATTCGTCATTCCAGATTGGGATATCGCTATCGGAAAATGTTTCTGGCTATTAGAGCAAGAGAATTTTGCTATTAGGCTCCCTATGAAATTCTGTTCGACTAATACCATGCATTATGTAAACTAATGGTTGTTTCAGTCTCGCTATAAATAAGAACAGAAATCTAGGTGGTCATAGTTTTGGCTCTCACTATACCTGATAGGATACATCACGAGTACTCACCGGTATTCCTACTCTATCATTCTATACATGATAGGATATATTAAGAGTACCAAAACACTTGGATTATTCAGCACCAAGCTTTGATACCTGTACTAACGATGTGTTTTTTCATCTAGAAATGACAATATGTGATAATAAATAGCTTTCTCTATATATGACAGTGATATATACATAACTTGACGAACTGAAGTATTGAATTGCTTAACTTTACCAGTCTTTTTCTTTTGCTTGCTGCCACTGAAATATTTAAAAGTACACAAGAACTGACAAAGTAAGATTTCATGTGAGTTCTTAGTTTATGGCCTGCATTTTTGTTCTAGCTTCCAATTTGGGATGTATTTTTTTGTTCATTTCGATTGTTGACTTTTATACCCACATTATTTCCTACTGATGGTGAAGATCACTCTGTTACCTAGCGGTTATATTAGTTTGGCAGCACCATTATTTTATTGGGGTGAGTATAGCTAATGTTGTGCTTAGACATGTACAAGATATGTGCAAATAAGGCATGTTCGTTGGGTATATGGAAATTAATTTTTTAACAGTTGATGACATCTTCTATGTACATGTGGTTGTTTGATAATTTCCTAATTACCAAATAGGTATATGGCAATTGATTTTTTATGCCTAAAATGCCTATAAGATCGGTACATTGCTTCAAAGACATTAATCACTATATAATTATTTATGCTCATATGTCTGATTCCGCTTTCTTCTATAACTGGTACTAAATATATAATATTCAGAAATACTGCTACCATCACATCCTTGTTTAAGTAGGAAAAGGAATAATTTATTGACATGCCTCCTTAAATACAGCAAAGGGACTTCAGAGATGGTGCCTAGCTGTATTTTTTTACAGTACAGTTAACATATTCAGCCTTTGGTGAATGGGTGATAAACTGTAATGTTACATGCTTACTTGAAATAAATTCTTATCACTTAGAGCCATGTTTTAGTGAACTCTTAGTAGAACAAGATGTACATGCTATATTGCAAGGTTCCTTGATTTCTAAACTAACTACTACATTTTGTTAATATAGTACAGACCATACCAATAATACATACATACAGCGATAGCTGAATTCTTTTTAGATTAAGATTTCTAATATAAAGTGCATAATTGCTTTCTTCATTAAGCATTATGCAGAAAGAGCACTTTTCATGGAAAACGTTTCCAAGAGAATTTGATTATTATCTAGCTGAGATGTGAAGAGATTGGTGAACTACGGAGATGACCAACAATGCGGAAATATGCAGGACACTATTGCTGGGCATGGAGCCATGGTGTCCTTCGACGTTTGGCAGTGACAAGCTGGAGCATGTAGAATCTTCTATGTGGAAAGGCAGCGCGCAGCGTCGTGGAAGCCCCATGCATATAACGGCCTTAGGTGTCTGGTGCCCAAATTCAACAGCAGACCCAAGGTATTTTTATATATATTATACTGCTATTTATCAAGTAAACTATTTCTGTTATTATTTTTTATCAATTGTACTCGGACCTGCAGATCATTGTATCACTACTGTTGGAAATTGGCCCGATATGCGACGCTATTCGTCGAGTACTTTCCGACAACAGACGGCGCGATAGCAGCAAGATCACTCGATCAACTCCGGCGAGACGCGCAGAACTAGAACAATTGATAAGACGCTCACGTACAGGAGCTAAACCAGCCTGATCGTTGCTTTTGATTAGCTAGCTCGTTTTCACAACTCACGTACGCAAAAATCAATATGATGGCCACAGGCCCATATCGAGTCTGGTGTTCTCTTGGATTGATTCAAGTCACGATGTGTTACAGGCTAGCTATTACATGTGTATATATACTAGGCCTAACACTATCCGAGTCCAACTAGTACACCAGGATGACTAGAGGACTATCACCGTGTCCTACCTACACAAGTACTCGGAAGTATGTATGTATTCTACTCGTATACGCATCCGCCGTGCCGGTTCCGGAGAGCCGGAGTATTTATTCCTAACAATCACCTCCGAAGCACGACATGCGCTTCACTTACACCTGGATCCAAATGCGTCAGCTGCTCCTCGCGGGCGTCATCCACGGCATTGCTTTCGCCGCTCCAGGCATCCTCTTCGACATTCCTTTAGTCGTCTCTTGTGGCACCCATGTCGCCGTCTTTGCTCTTGTCAGCTTCTCCATGGCTTCACGCCGACAGTCCTTTTTGTCCGCGCCCTTCTCCATGCCTTCACGCCGACTGTCCTTTTTGTCCGCGCCTTGAGACATTATACTTGGTTCAATAAAGTACTTTCTCATTGATGCCTCGCATATTTGATCTACTGCTTATCGGTGCTCTTGGATGCAATAGAATAAATATATAGGAGGTAGCTTAAATTGGTTTTCTTCTAGCTTCTCTATACCACGTGAAAAGCCTCTTGATGGATCTGCACCCCCTATTGTTGGGTCTCCTTTATCTGTCTGGCCACCAGTCCACACTCTTGGACCATCGCCTTCTGGCCTTGCTGGGCTCGCTTCAGCTCCCCCTTCCTTTCCTTATAATTGCTGGGCAAATAAGTGCAGGTATCGCTACGCATGCATCTGTGCACCCTTCCAGTTCTGTATCTTCTGGCCACAGACTAGCCTTTTCTTCAAACTCTTTGTCTTCTGGGAGAATATCTAGTGCTTCTGGCCTGGTGTCCACGCCTAGAGCTTCCCCTAGGCCTTCAATGTCTTCTGGGCCCGAACTTGATGACAAGGATAAGCTCGATTGATCTATATTTTATTCATACTCAAGATCCCACGTGACGTGAAAAGTTGAATATTCCGGTTCGTTGTATCCCCAATTCCATGACCTGCCTTCCTCAAAGATTACGTCTCCCTTAAAAACCATCTTATTGGTATAAGGATTGCACAAGCGGTATGTCTTTGAGCCTTCATAGCTTGTCATGATCATTGGAATATGTTGCTCCGCAAATTCCGCCTTTACATGTGCCACACATCCAAAAGTACAAAGATGATCATCCGAGGGCTTCCATCCATACCATGCTTCATACGATGTTATACCAACTCCACTCTCAGTAGATTCCATGTTCAGCAAATACACAGCCGTATTGACTGCCTCACCCCAGAATTTTCCTGGCAAGCCTTTACTCTTCATCATGCTCCGTGCCATGGTCAACACAGTTTGATGCAGCTCGCCCCACTCATCAATGCGTACGGCTCTTATCTTTGCCTCCACCTTGAACTCTTCGGCTTCCTTGATCTTCTCGAATGCTTGTTGAGCTTGATTCTTACTTTTCAGCAACACAATCCACATGTATTTACTATGATCATCCACCACAAGCATGAAGAACTTATTGCCAGACGGAGTTGCGGGTGAGATTCCAACGCATAGATCGCCATGAACAAGTTCCGAGGCTTCACTTGCCTCAAACGTGGCTTCACATGGGAACGGGGCACTCTGTTCCTCATGATGCACACACGGTAGATCGTGATCCACTTGCGCCACAATCTCCGTAGCCGGTGATGGAGGACCTCCTCATCCTTCAACTCAGTTACTTCGAGCATCAGCATCATCGGCCCATCATCTCCTTCCTGGGCGATGAGATCCCTCTCCTTTTCCTTTGGTGGTTTCCGGCAATCATCCTTGAAGTGACCGAGCTCGCCGCAGTTATGACACCTTACTTTCTTTATGTCAAACTTCCTCCGCGGCGGGGCATCATCTTCATCCTCCTGCCCTGCGATGTTCTTTTTCGTTGGGCGTTGCTTCTCCTTGCCACTCGTGGAGCCTCCTTGCTTTTCTTTTAAAAGAGTCGTCCACTGCTGCTTTATGAGCATCAGGTGCTCAACCTGTTCTGGATCACCGAAGCTGATCCGGATTCTCTCATCGTGTGCCTTGAATCTTCCGACGAGATCCTCAACCGTCAATGTATTAAGGTCGAGACATTGTTCGATCGATGTAACGATCTGCATGTAGCGCGCCGGCGCCACACGCAGAAACCTTCTGACGTTCTTGATCTCATCCAATTTCTCGCCATATCCCCTGATTGCGTTGACAAGGGTAACGAAACGGGCGGCAAACTGATCAACCGTCTCGCTCTCCTCCATCTTCAGATCTTCATAGCTTTTTGTCAAAGTTTGAATATGCGCTTCCTTCACGCGGGAATGACCTTGGTGCAAGATCTTGATCGTCTCACATGCATCCTTCGCCGATTTCTTTCCGACGAGGTGCTGCATCACGTCCTTTGGCACGACGGAATAGAGCGCCGTTAACGCTTGGCGATCCTTCCGGTACTTCGCGCCTCCCTTAACGTACTCGTCGCCTCCTGGATCGACGGCCTCCCAAACCTCCTGACCCTCCATGGCCACCTCCATGTTGAGTGCCCATAACCCGTAGTCCTTGCGATCGAGGCGCGGATACAAAGCCGCCCCCACCGTCTCTGTCACCGGTGCCGATGCCGAGCTCTCGCAAAATTTCACCATCGTCATGACCTCCTAGTACTTTCAGCAGATCACGAACGACGACCTTGGCTCTGATACCAATTTTTGGAAATTGGCCCGATATGTGACGCCGTTCGTCGAGTAATTTCCGACAATAGACGACGCGATAGCGGCAAGATCACAAAATCAACTCCGGCGAGACGCGCAAAACTAGAACAATCGATAAGACGCTCACGTACATGAGCTAAACCATCTTGATCGTTGCTTTTGATCAGCTAGCTCGTTTCCACAACTCACGTACGAAAAAATCAATATGATGGCCACAGACCCATATCGAGCGTGGTGTTCTCTTGGATTGATTCAAGTCACGATGTGTTACAGGCTAGCTATTACATGTGTATATATACTAGGCCTAACACTATCCGTGTCCAACTAGTACTTCTGGACCAAACCGACTAGAGGACTATCACCGTGTCCTACCTACACAAGTACTCCCTCCGTTTCAAGGCTTAAGGCGTCCTCATTTTGCGTGTTTTTTCTTTGACCAAGAATTACTCTAAATACGTAAAGAGTTTTGGTATAAAACTAGTATCACTGGAAAGTATTTTTCAATACGAATCCAACGGTACTAATTATGTACAATATAATCAAGATTTTGTTGCTCAATTCTTTCGATCAAATTTTGCTTTGGAAAGCGTGTGCGCCTTAATCCCTGAAACGGAGGTAGTAGTCGGAAGCATGTATGTATTCTACTCGTATACGCGTCCGCCGTGCCGGTTCCGAAGAGCCGGAATGCTTATTCCTAACAACTACATGGCTTCAACGGCACGGCTTCACTACAATAGTTTCTAAATAAGTAAATCCCCATCTCAGTTTTACGGACAACCTTCATGTGCTTATTAGATACCATGGTTATAGAGATAGCAAGACAACCAACCCACTGAAGAATATGTTTTCATAGAAGCACAAGCACATTACATTGATGTGCCTCCATGTTCAAATCGCCCACCCACAAAACGGTTTTGCATTAACATATCTGATTGCACTTTTATGAGGTTGTGGCTATTCCTGCACACACAGGTTGTTATAAGTATCTCCAACTCTATTGGACTTATTTTTTGTGAGGAAAGGAATGCATTTTACATATTGACTATATCGTTACACTAGTGCAGGCCGCCCCCTTTAACTCCGGTTGGGAGGGCCCTCTAACAACGGTTCCCCAACCGCTGTTGAGGGTTCGGTGTTAGAGGGGGGCCCCTTTAACACCGGTTCTTATACGAACCGGTGTTAAAGGGTGGCGCACGTGGGGCTGCCGCAGGCCTCAGGCCCCCCCTTTAACATCGTTTCGTATCTGGAACCGGTGTTAAAGGTTCTTCTGCCGCGGCAGAGATTTAGGCCGTTTTCCTGCCGCGGCAGAACTCTGCCGCGGCAGGAAAACGGCCTAAATCTCTGCCGCGGCAGACTTCTGCCTCTGACCCGTTCTGGGCGTATTTCTGCGTGAGGGGGGGAGCGAGGGGGAATTGATCGGGAGCGGTATACACAAACATCGTCATCGGTACATACGAGTACATGAATAATTAAGCAACTATTATTATACACAAACATCGTCATCGGCACATACATCGTCATCAGCACATACATCGTCATCGTTCATTTTGGTGGATATCTAAAGAGTTCTCCGCCAGGCGTGACGACCTCATCAAGTATGAACCCCGAAAATTCCTCTTGAATGGCTCGTATGCGTTCAAATGGTAGGAGTTGGTCCCGCATCCGTTCGATCTGAATATATATGAAGAATGGGCCGTCAATATATATATAAGAATAAAACTCAACACAATTGATGGTAATAAAATAATGTTGTGGACTTTGTTTACTTACTCTAAGTTGTTCTAGTGCGGCTTGGCCCGTCGCACATATCGTGTTGCGAATGAATTCGCAAACATAGTACCCACATAAGTTATTGCCGTGTCCGTGATGCGCGCACTTTACGAGAATAGAGAGTTCAATCAAAATAATAATCAATAAAGCATGATATAATGGAATTGGAAGCTAGCTAGTATTACTTACATTTTGGTCTACAAATTTTAGTTCTTCTGACCATTCACCCACGGCCCTGCCCGTGAACCTTTTCCAAACCCTGTCCGACAAAGAAAATGGATAAAGGAGTAATTAATTACTTATTGTCACGAAAGTTGCCGATCTAGTGCGATAATATGATTGAAATTACCTCTGGAGCATCTCTCTAAAGTTTGCCCATGTCTCTTTTTCTTTTCGTAACGAGTCCATGACAAGGACTTTTCCTGAGTCGGGTTGAATGACTAGCAGAATAAAGTGGAACCTACGCACGCATAACTCATCATCAGTTACACTTAACATCGAGTAAGCTGAAATAGAATGTGTACAAGAGAGAGGGTAACAGTACTCACGAGAAGTTGTAAGGCAATAGTATTTCCCTTTTGGTTTGTTGTCTCAGTAAAGACGTTAGCAAGTAATCTTCTGTTTGCCCGGGTTTGGTTTCTACCACTTCTTCATGAACTCTATTTGGGTCAACGAACCCAATGTCAAAAGGGCCTCCTTTCCTGCATTCCATAACGTTTTTCCTGCATAATAGTATATACATATATGGTGAGCATATATATATACATGCAATTAATAAAGTGAATGAGATGAGATATAAATTATAGAAATAGTACTTACACACAATAAAGGCTGATGGCAGCTTTGTCGAGTTCCTTCTGATTGAATAGAAAATGCAAGTCTTGAATGTTGAAGTCGATCGCGTCATCTCCGCAGAAGAAAATATCATCTCTTATATGCGCCGTGATCCATTCAACCTTTCTCGTCTTGCAGAAATGAAGGTACCACTTGTGCAATTTTCGCATCTTTGTTGGTAGAGTCTTGAGCTCCTCTTTCTTGACGAGATTCTTCCCATACTTCCATGGCTGTATGGGTTGGCATCGCATTTGGGCAAGTTGTCTCCCATGACGTTCAAGTATGCAATGTAAGTCATCCCCATCTCATTGGCCTTTCTTTGTAGCTCTGCCTCGTAATCATTTACGGGAGGAGCGTCCCGTGTGTCAAACATTTGGAGCGGGGCACATGATTGGTTTTCCTGCTCTCCGAGCATGGGAACTGTTTTCTGGGGTGCCTCACGACTGCTACTTTCAGTCTCCCTACGGCGCCTTGCATCCGCCTTCAAAATCTGGCGCTCGTAGTCCGGCACAAGTGGGGTTTCAGGTTTCAAAAGATTATTGTAAAACTTCTCCACCACCGCCGGATCTATTTTCTCCTTTGGCTCGGCCCGTCTAGGTGCAAAGAATTTCTTGACCTGTTCTTCCGAGATCCTATTGGTCTCCTCGTCGCTGCGATTCCACGGTAAAACCGGCAATGGCTTGGCGGAAGGCTGCGGGACGTAGTTTTTTGAACTCTTTGGCGTACGGTTTCCTGCGGATTTCTTTGTGGCAGTGCTACTGATGCTCCTCGTGGCAGTGCTCTTCCGCTTACGCTGAGGAGATGGCTGAAGCACCGAAGGTGGCTGACGGGCCGGAGATGGCTGCCGCGCAGGAGATGGCTGCCGCGCCGGAGATGGCTGCCGCGTAGGAGATAGCTGAAGCGGCTCAGACTGCTGACGCTGCGGAGACGGCGGGGGTGCCAGTGACCTCCAATTTGGAAGCACAATGTGTTCCTTCTTCCAAAGAATGGTTGTTTTCACTGCAAATTTGAGTTGAGTTTCCCCTTCACCTGTAGCATGGTCAAGCTGTGCTTCCTCATATTCCTTCACAACCTCATCCACCCCGACAATAGCATAGCCATCTGGAATCGGTCGGTAGTGGTAAGTTCCACCAGCTACAGGAGGTAAGGCATAGCCGACAGCCACCTTAATGATAAGCCCATTAATCTCACATGTAGCTCAGCGTGTTCGCTCTCCGTGATCTCATCCACGGGGTATCGAGGACCCGTCATTTCAAGCGTGGGCTGCACGTTCTCCGTGGAAGCCACATTGCTTTTCCGCGCAGAGTCTGGGCCGCGGGCAGCTTCCAATGCAGGCTCTTCGTGCCGCTGAGATGGGCCGGTAGCTTGATGGCTCTGTTGTGCATTCACTTGCGCCTGCAGCGCCGCAAGTGCATGTTCTATCTGTGTCATCCGCTCTGTACGCTCTTTTTCTTTTCTGCCGCGCCATCTGTAAGAGTCGCTCCAGTCGGCAAACCCATCCTTCCACGTCATACCCCCTATGCCTCGTGCATGTCCAGGGTGTTATTTTTTACCGATGGCGCGTGTGAGCTGGTCATTCTCTCTGTCGGGATGGAAGGTCCTGGCGTATGTTTCCTCGTATGTCGTGATGAGTTCAGTGACGGGTTTGGCAAGGAGGGTTGGGAAGATACACAATCCTGTTTCTGGGTCCAACCTTGCCCCGATTCCGTAGAACCAAGTCTTTGCACGTAGGTCCCACCCATCTGTCTGGGGTGTGATCCCTCTCTCGCGCAGGGCCTTCTCAGCTTCCTCCCACTTAGGCCTCTGAGATATGTAGCCACCTGACCCCGTCCTCTGGTGATATTCCTTCTTCAGGGCATTAAGCGTATTGGTTTCTGACCTCTTTTTAGCTATAACACTTTTTTATATGTCTCAAATTCGAGCCAGTGAAGTCTTATCTTCGCATAATATGCGTCTTCGAAATTTGGAGTCTCGCCAGATTTGACAAATTTGTTCAATTTTGTCTTCCAGTTGCGGAAAGCGTCAGCCATCTTCTTTAGAGTCCACTCTTTGACCTTTTCCTTTATAACCGGGTTGTTTTCATCCTCCTCTGGCGGAAGGGTGAAATTTACCAACAACGAATTCCAAAGCGTTTCTTTGGATCTGTCATCGACAAAGGTACCGTCGCCCTTCTTTGGCTTATTCCAATTTTCAATTATGATTGGGATTTGGTCCCTAACAAGAACTCCAGCCTGACGTACAAATTTGTCTGCGGCCTTCTTGGGCTCCATCGGCCTGCCATCAACACGGACTGCTTCGATCGTGAACTTTGCACGATCTTTCAACCGCTGGCTCGCGCCTCGCTTGCTCTTTTTCGTAGAAGAAGATGGTTGCTGGCTGGTCGATCCAGAGGGCTAAAAGAAGAAAGAAGCGTTAATTTGTATACACGAAAGTCAACAGAGGCTTAATCAATGCATATATCTCGCCGGACTTTGTAACCATTAAATTGCGTTCACCGGAGTCTTCATATTCTCCATGACTAGTACTTGAGCTGTCGTCATCATGTACCTCCAAGTTCAGATATTGTGAGGTGTCCTCATCAATAATGTTCTCCATTATTTCTTCTTCTTCAAGGTTTCTACTAAGTGGATCCATAGTTTCTAAAACAATAATATTATCTAGAGTAAGAGTGTAAACATTCAAGTGGACTTGGATTCATACACAAATATACATATTATTCATACCAAAATACACAAATAAATACACAAATGAGTCAGAGGTCCAATTTGTATACAAGTTTTAGAATGTGTGATCAAGATCCATCGAAAGGATTAGAATCCCATCACGGGCTGAATCGGTATCAAAGTGAGAGGAGTGCGAAATATGCATACATTTCATTCCTCCTCATGCATTTTCTCTCTCCGTGTGTTCCGATGTGCTTTCTTTTGGCTCATAGCTCCTGATAATTGGCGACTTTGTCTCTTTTTTACATTGGCTTATAGATGAATGTGGATGTATTGCTTCATTATTCTGTTTGCAGAATGATTTTGGAGGAAGGACAGAATACTTGGTTTCCGAATAGAAGTTTGCAACATTGAACCATCTCTCTTTGGTGTTTCCAAGTTTGAAACCAATTTTCCATTCAGACATTACAAGTGATAATATGCATAATTTGTTGAGTAATGTCATGCCCTATATACGTTCATGGAAAACAGAGTTATGTATTCAGGTTTTCTTTGCTTCTCATTTTTGTAAATAGTAATATTTACATTTGGCTACCTAGTGCTATTTATCTGATCATGACTACCATTATACCCATAATGATATATCCTTTTATGGTTTAATTTTCCTTGCGGACCACAATTTTATTTCATCCACCTTGCTAGCCTGAAGGGACAAACATGCCTAATCGTCCGGCCGTATTATGAATATTTTTTGAATAGCCATTTGTTCTGCTGTGGCTATAAGGTGTTAATGGTTTTTCTGGGTTTGATGAAACGTGAAAATCCGTTACCATCTTTTCTTTGTCGATTCTAGGGAAGGCATTTCAAAAGAAGCTTGGACCAAAGGGATGAAAGATTTATCCATCAATTAGTCCACTATTGTATCAAATGTTTGCTACCAATGAATATGCTATAAATATGTAATGGCATGTTATTTATGACTTATTGTATCTATGTTTGTTTATAAGCAAATACTAACTACAGCTAACTAACGTTGTTGATGAACAAACTCAACTACTACCTCTGACCATAATAAGTTTTGCTGATTTAGTACAAACTTGAACTAAATCGGCAACACTTATTATGGATCGAAGGTAGTAATTGTTATAGCTAAGGTATATCTATTAGTGTTGTTTTACATACCTTTTTTCACTCTACAAGAATGATAGAAAATAAATCAATCACTTGCATGTCATAGTGACGGAGTTGGAACTGGTGCATTATACTTATAACATATTTTTACTAAATGTACCAACACAGGACAATGTGCAATGTATGACCAACTGACTTTAAACAACATAAATCTTCTATTTTGTGTATAACAATTAAAAAATAGAAAATATTAAATATGTTACAAAGAGCAGTAACGAAAACACCCACCGTCTAGTTACAACTATCACTAGTGAGATGTACTAACTCCAAGACCAGCGGAGGATTATTCATTCAACTCAACACATGCCCTAGTGGATCCTTGGTGTTGATTAATAAACTGGCGATGGTTTGCTCCGTGGTACTACACGTATCCGTGGCATTGATCACAATAAATATTAGAGGATCACAGCCGTCCTATCCTATTCCTATCTAATAAAAGGAGGAGATATGACTCATTAGAATTAGGAAAACTAATACTCCAACGTACTACACGTACTCGATCCCCTCGGTGCAGCCCAGACCCCCCACCTTCGTCCGCCGCCATGTCCAGCAGCAAGCCGGCCGACCGGGGGGGGGGGGGGGGGGGGGGGGGGGGCAGGCGTGGGGCCAGCTGTACCTCCAGCGCCACCACCTCAGCGACGCCGAGTGGCGCGAGGTGTGCGGCGCCGTCAACGCCCACCGCGCCGCCGCTGGGCGCCGTTTCGACCGCACCGTTGCCGGGTGCCAGGGGCGTATCTACTCGCTCAAGTCGCAGTACAAGAAGGAGGTCGCCAAGGGGCAGCCGACGTCGGGGTGGCGCCACTTTACCCAGCTCCGGGCATTCCTCGGCGGCCCCGACAACGGCCCGCCTCCCGGCTTCGCCGCCATGACGCCGCCGGCGTCCGTCAAGGTGGATGAGGCGAGTGGGTCGGTCGGGAGGAAGACGGTCCCGGCCAAGCGCAAGTTCTCCGGTCTCCAGGACATCCTGGACCGATCCGGCGGGCCGCCTCCCGGTCCCGGCTTCCCGGCCAAGATGCCACCGACGACTGCCAAGAAGGAGGAGGTGAAAGAGGAGGAGGAGGAGGTTGTGGGAGAAGGGCCAGCGCATGGGGGAGTGGTTGCCTGGGGCGGTGGTGACGAAGCTTGGGGCAGTGGTGACGAATATGGTGACGAAGCTGTCGGAGGTGTACTGCCACTGGAGCGTGGAGATGGAGAGGCTCGGCATCGAGAAGAAGAAGATGGAGATGGAGATGATGAGAGCCCCCAAGGTGGAGGCCGAGAACCTGGGAGAAACCGAAGACAAATAACGGTAAGAACAAGCCTGCGAGCTCGATCAGGGGGCTAGATAGCTAGGTGTGTTTTCCTGTGCGTTCATTGTCTTCTCAAGTTTGATTTCGTTTCTGTTTTGCCGACGCGCGCAGGAACTTATTCTGCCGACGACGGGAGAATAGAAGATCGCCTTTAGTGTATGAATGAATAAACGGCTGAAGTACTCAGAACGCGGCGATTCTACATAGTCGTGGGTGTCTATGGCTTATCTAACGGCCTATGACGTTCCAAGATTCGTGTCTTTGTACTTTGCCTTTATCACCCTGTACTTTGTCCATCTTCCTTTCCCTATGGGAACCGAACTGGACGTGTCCACCTTGCCTTATCTCTTCCCTGTTCTTCCCTGCCCACATGACGCATACATCTCATTGCCTCCATGGCTGGTGGCGCTGCCCTTCCTCTCCCTCCTCGATTCTCATTCATTCTCACCTTTCTCTCCGGTATTACTCCGTTCCTTGCCGTCCAGCGTGTTGCCGTGGCCGACGACCCTCGCCATCACCAAAATCATCGCCGCCACGGACCCAACCAATCTGAGCTCCGCCGTGGAGGACGGCCATGGCGCTCACCGGAGGAAGTTGAGCCTGCAGCTCCACCGCGCCCTCGACTTGGAGCCTGCAACTCCACCGCCTCCCACTTACTTTTGCTTGAGCTATAATGGTCAGATCCAACGTGGTTCTAGGCTAATTCCTCTACTAACTTTTGATAGATATCCAAGCACTAACTGAACCAAAAAGAATAAGACTGATCTATAATGTCAGATTCAATTTGGTTACATGCTAATTCCTGCACTAACTTTTGATAGAAAATTCTGTATTGAGCGATCCAAACAGGATGGAACTAATTTTCCATAAAACGTTAAGACTAAGGGGTTCAATAGTAAAAGGGGAGGGGCTTGATGGCACGAATTCATCATAGCACAGGGTGTTTCCTCCTAACATGCAGAAGAGACGACATGAATCTCAAAGCACAGTTTAACGTCCTAGGATAAGCCCGGGACCCTAACGTATGGGTAGAGTTTGTTTTTCGTGTTTCCAGTTAACTACTCCCTCAGTTTGAAAATATAAGATGTTTTAGATTTGTGAATAAGATGCATCTAGACATCTTTTAATGTCTAGATTCGTTTGAACCTATACACTAAAAGGTGTCTAGATACATCTCCTTTATAAACCTAAAACATTTTATATTTTTAAACGGAGGGAGTATTAGCTAGAGTGTAGTGTTTTAATCTTGGAAGTACTAACTACTCAATCGTAGCTAGATCGAGTAGTGTTGCTTCATGTATCATGCTTTAATCACCCTTATGTTTAGGTACTGCCGACGACGGGAGAACAGAAGATCACCTTTTAGTGTATGAATGAATAAACGGCTGAAGTACTCATGTTTTACTGTATCTTGTCTTGTTTTAATTACGCTTAGTTATAGTCTTAGAACCAGTTAATTATTAGCTAGAGTGTAGTGTTTTAATCTGTGGAAGCAGCTATTAGCTAGAGTAGTGTCGCTTCATGCATAGTTTTAATCTTGGAAGTACTAACTACTCGATCGTAGCTAGAGTAGTGTTGCTTCATGTATCATGTTTTAATCACGCTTATGTTTGACAGATATTCAGCATCTGTATTGTACTAGTTGACTAGTAATAAAATTGCGTAACTCGTAGATTTTAGAGGTCATGATCGGTACGTGTTTCTTTATTAAAATCGTCATTATCGTGGGTTGGGCGTGGGCAGCCGTGGTGAACTGCTATGCTACTGTATATAAGAGCATCTCCACCCGTTCTCCCAATACGGCGTCCGACGCGGCTTGATTTTCGGCCATAGAGGAGCGCCGGATTGGTTCACGATTTCGTCATCGGCAGCAACGGCGACTTCGTCGTCCATCAGAACGGGCAGCATCTCTTCCTCATCCAAATCCATGTCTTCGGCAAACCGCCGAACACCTAGTGGGCATGGCGGATGTATTGCAGGCTTGGAGCTACCAGGAGGGGAACGACGGCGGCGACGCGGGCGAGGAGAAGGACTGGGAGGCGTGTGGAGTATTTCCGGCGGCTGCGAGGGCGGATCTAGCGGACTAAATGGCGGACGACGGCGAGGGATGGTAGCAACGACGAGGGGTGGAGTGGTGGTTGTCGGGGAAGGACATAAAGAATATGGGCGACTTTGCGGGCGTGTGTCGCCGACAGGACTGGCCCGCGTCGTTTTCAGCTCCATGCGGCGCCCCCGCTTGCCCGCCTGTGGGTTGGGTTTGGCCTGGGGGTGTTGGCGCCAAAAAAAAATTGGGGGTGGTTGGGCGTGATTTTGAGCGTCGACACCCCCATAGCACTTTAGGCGGCTTTTAGGGACCCCAATTGGAGATGTTTGATACATCCCAAATATATCTACTTTTCCACATACTTTGCTCGATGATTTGATCCGAAATCTTCTCATACTTGGATAAAACTGCTGAATCTAACGTTGTTTTTAGCAAAAGTCTTCTTTCTATCAATTTTCGTAGGAAATAAAATCAAGGAAAAATACCATGTCAGATTTTCACCAAATAATGAAGCATGTGACCTTGCAATCAAGTGAGCGGAGCCGCGAGGCCCAAAAGAGAACATGTGGTGAGCCCAATAAGGGTGGGCGCGGCACCCAGGCCTTTTTGGCCGTGGAGCATTGTCTCGGCCTCTTCTTTGGCGTACCCCCTTATATAGCCTAAAAACCTAGTTTTCCAGATGCACGAAGCATTTCGCGAAACAGAGCATTGCAAGAGCCACGATCTTTGTTTCGGGGGTCAGATTGGTCCTGCTCTCCACCTCGGGGAGTGGGATTTCAAGGTCTTCTCCACCACCATCATCATCATCACCAACGACCATGAGTTCATCCCCCATCATCATGTGTGAGTAATTCTCTATGGGCATGTGAGGTGGATGGGGATTGGATGAGATCCATCATGTAATCATCCATATGTATCGAGATTTGAGGTGTTTGTCATGTAGACATTCTTGTATGAGTGTTGGTACACTTTTGATATGTTTAATGCTTGTTGCTAGGGCCCGAGTGACATGATTTAAGTACTAAAATTTTATTGTCCAGTCATATATTTGAGTTTGGTATGTATTTGCAATGTGTGTTACCTATTATTATGTTGAACCTGCGAACCCTAAGCTGACATTTAGGGAAAACAATGGGAATATGATAGTTTGAGGGTATGGTGTGTTCATGAAGTGTTAATGCTTTGTTCCGGTCTTTTTGAAAAGGTATATCTTAATTGCCTGTAGTACCAAGTTGGCTCTGCTGAAATGGGCAGGCAGGACAAAAGATATTATGCAAACTTACATGCATGATTATATTTGGAGCACACGCCTACACACAACGGAATTAGAGATAAATGTCATATTAGTATGATACATTATATGATGGATATCATTCATGCAACACCCCTCTATCACCTTATGTCTGCGTTTTATCCACTGAAAGTTCCACAGTATTACTTCCGGTGAAAACTAGAAATCTGTTGCTTTATTTACTGCTTTGAATCAACTGCCATAAATTACCACTTTATTTACAAGTTTATTGATACATAGGTGTAATTGAGTGCGACGTATCAATTGCTAAAGTATTATTGGTATTCTTGTGTTCCCCTTGAGTCAAACTATAAATTTGGGTAATACTTTCCATAGAAGATTTCAGTGACCCCCTATACTTGTGGGCATCTAACTGGGCCGGTGACTCCACCGTAGCCTTCTTTTATCTGGCATGCGTCATCCTTCTGAATCCATCTAACTAGGTCGCCCAGCAGGCCATAGGCCTTGCTACCAACTGTGGGCCACCCAGGTTATCCGGATTAGAGACATGCAATGGTGATATCCATTTAGCATATCCCCAACAGCTGCTGCCATGTTCTTTACAATCAGCCATGTTAGTAATATACAATCATCCATTGTAACATCCTAGCATTTAGGAACTAACGAAGGGTATATTTAGGAATTTGAAATGTTGCATGCATTCATCTGAAAAATGTGGGTAAATTTTTCGCCAAATAAAAACCTGAAGTGATCAAGGTTTCTTTCATACTTTGAGATTAGGTTTAGTCTTAAAGGATGATTGCTATAGACTTTCATATAATCTTTGAGGAATTATGTGTTTTGGGAAATGAAATTTGAATTTAAAACTTGAGTGTTTGAATTATAAGTTAAATGATTTTTGAATAAGGTTTGAATCCTAATTAAATTAAGAGTTAACCAATTTAACTCAAACTTTATTTAAAGAAAACAATTAAGAATATGAATATCTATTTCATATTTTCATTCAATAAATAAGTTACAAAAATGTAACTTATTGAAATTATCCACAATCTTCACCATAGCAAATAAAAAAAGAATAAGAATATTTATTTATTGATAATTATATAATATTTATTACAAAATAATAAAATGAATATTACAAAAGAATAGAACTAAAATTACAAAAGAAGAAAGAAGATTACATTAGAATATTCTATAAAAAAAACCTAAACTAAAATCTTCAGCTTCAAATCTGTACCTGCAAAACAAACACTAATAAAAAATAAAGAAGGTTAAGGGTAAAATTATTTTACTCTCAGACTTGTCAGTGAAGTGCACTGATCAAGGTTCATCATGGAGTAAATTTATAAAAGGGGTAAGTTTCACCAATATGAAAGAATGTATCTTTCATAATTTTTAAGCCAAAAGTCAAATGACAGCAAGGAGGGGTAAGTTTCACCAGCCAGGTAAAAGTAACCAGATAACAGTAACTCTCAAGTCCAGAGCATATCCACAAGTAGCACAGCAAGCACACAGGCAAGACACACACCAAAATGCATGGTGTGTGCTGTTAGCACCTTATCAACAGCCCAACAACACAAAACTATTCAGCACAGCCGTGGAGAGGCACTAGTGCATCTCTTCACTGCTCACACACACTAGAACAACTAGCTTAGCCAGCAGCTAAACCAAGCACAGCAGCCAGCATCCAAACCAACCAAAGCCAGGATCACATCACCAGGATGGTGACGTAAGGAGGGGGAAGATCGGGTGGATAGCAAGACCAAGGTCAAGCCATCAGGATCAGGAGATGATGGGCTAGATCAAGGACAAGCCAGGAGCTAAATATACCAGGGGAACACAAGATCAAGCTACCACAAGATCTACCACTAGCAACCACAACATCAAGTGACAGTGGTGAGTACATAGACCATCACATAATCTATATGTCTAAGGTTAGACAAGCATACATGATCTGTATCACAGTCAAACTCTCAGAAAGCACCCAAGTGGGGTGAATCCATCATTGAGATTTTAAACTCTAAAAGAAAACAACAAAGTACAAGGATCCAACCAAAACTCAGAACAACATCATTTGATTTGGCTATCAAGCTATATATTTCAATTCAAGTACAAATATAGCTAAGATTTAACTCCTAGGCACATCCCTAAGATAAGGGTAGCACCTTAGAAGTTAATCTTTTGGATCCATATAAATGATCAAGCCTACTATCATTTTTCTCCAAGCTTTGATTCAAGAAACATTAGCTGGTACCACTACCAGGACTATCCATATGAATCAACTAGATAAAGCCTAATCCCTAAGCCTCAGACCAACATCATTGGTCTTAGGGATTTCAGAAAGGAATATTCCTACTTATCTTTCAATGCCAAGCTTGTCTTAAGATGGAACCAACCCAAACAATGGATTAGAATCAATCTTGTGTGCCATACAAAGATGGTGTCATAAGAACAATTCTACATGAATCAGAATAAGCATTTCATCTTCACAGATTCAATCAATCAATATACCAATCATTTTCCTGTTATTACAGGAATCATAATTAGAACATTCCTAAGTATATCTTCACTGTTGAGATCATTATGATCTCAGAACACACATGAATTCTCAAGCCAACAGCACTAAGACAGTGATTTCAACACACCATACACATTATCATTAATCAAGTAATGACAGTGGTAAGTTATCAAACCCACTGACTTTACCAGGCATTGATTTCAGAACAACTACATCTAAATCATATGAAATCTAAACATAAAATCATCTGATAAGCCACCAGAACCATTATAGTTCATCTTAAGCAGCAAGCCTCAAGCTAATAATCATTCAGCATGCATAGATACCATCAACACATGATCTAATTCATCTAGTATATAATCAACAACAGGATATGGGCCCTAAATGGAACAAATCATCTTAATCAGGACAAGATAGTAACCAGAGAGGTCACTACCAACATCTAGCATAGGATGAGCAAGCACAAAGAGAGCACAAGGGGGAGAGGAAAATAACTCACCAAAGGTCCTCGCTGGAGACTAGAAGAGGAAGCAGAGGTGGACGACGACCATGGCGGCACGGGGAGCACCCCCAGGGGGGCGCTGCGACCCATACAGCGCCATGGCGGCGACCATAGCCACGCCTAGAGGCGAGGTGAATCACCACGACACGCGACAGCAGCGGCAGCGCCAGGATCCACGCTAACCCCCAAACCCTAGGGTTCGGGACGGCATCGATCTATCGCAGGAGAGCTCCATGCTCAAATCCAATTGGACAGGATGGAGGGGAGTAGTCGACAACCTCCTCCTGCACCACGGTGGCGACTAGAACGGTCCACGGCGACGGGAATCTTCGGCGGCGGCATCACCGACCACGGGGTCGGGGATAGAGGAGGAGAGGAGTGAGCTCGAGGGTGAGAGACAGCGAGTGAGTGGGCCGAGTGGGCTAGAACCCTTCGGGTGGCTGTTTTGACTAAGTCTCATGGGCCACAAGGGCCCAATAAGAATAAACCAGCCCAAAAACCTTTAAGGCCTGTTTTAATAAATAAGAAACGACTAAAATACCCCTGAACTTAATTAAATTCTAGAAAATAGAATAAAAGTCCAAAATTTATAAATAAAATATTTTTGGATTCACAAAAATCCAAACTATCCAAATAAATTAAGATATAAAATTTTAGACATTTAAATTTTATTAAGAATTTTGTAAATTATATATTCCTTACACTGTGTTTGGATGTAGGATTTTAGCTCGGAATTGAATTTAGACTGGAAATTCCAAATCCTAGATGGAAAAGAAATGGAATGCAATTCCATTTCTGCTGTTTGTGTGTGCATGGAATCTCCTATTGGAATCGAAGATAATCACCCATTTCCAATTCCTGTTTGGATGTATGAAACATGGAATTGTCCATTTTGTTAACTTTGGACACTCCAACGTATACACACTAGTACATATGTATATTTCAGTTTTCTAAATAAAGTCTGAACAATAACACCACACATATAATAATTTTCAAGTCCAAAATCATCACACGGGGCATAACTGAACAATTACAGGAAGAGGACAGGGAGAGGCCATCTTGGGGCCAGGCCAGGGCCTTGCCATCGTTCTCCCTATGGCCTATGTTTGCTCTGGTCGCCGTAGCCCCTCCCTCTGCTTCCCCTCTCGTCTCCATTCCCCATCCTCGCCGGATTTAGGGTTTGGGGGCAGGGCGCTGGATGTGGGCGGAAGGCATGGCCACCGCCGGCAAGCTCCAAGGAGGGTGGAGGATACGTGGAAGGTTGGAGGAGGTGGGCGGGGGAGAGAAGATGCTGGGGATTACTAACCTAAGCCGTCGCCGTCACCTTCCTGCGGTCGCCATGGTGTCGTTGTGGTCGAGCTCCTCTCCTACGCGAACAGGTACGCGCGACCACTTTCCGAGCCTTTCAGAGGTCTCTCGCTCGGAAACAGGCGACGAAAAATAAGACAGGGAGCGGGCCGGTGCGGAATTGGGTGGCCCTTTCCAGACAACATTTCCTTGACCATCCAAACTACCGAATTCGGCTGGACCATTTCCAAAAGGCCAATTCCAAGCTCCAATTACTACATCCAAACACAGTGTTATGGAATTTTACAAAATTATTGAAAGATGATAAAAATAAATAAAAATCACTTTCATTATATATTAAAACTGTAGTATTCTTGAAAAATACTAAATAAATATTTAATAACAATTTTTGATATTTAAGTGATAATTCCTAAAATAATTATTAAATCAATAAAAGCCAAATAAAAGGAAAATAAAATCAAAGAATATTATATTCTATTATAAATGTTAAAAAATTAATATTTATACCTCCTTTATTGTTTAAAAGAAATTGTTATAATCATGGGGAAAATGCATATCAAATTAAAATATGCATTACATTACTTGCATAATCATTTTTCTTCTTTAAATATTGTCCTTACCGGGCAATAATGATGTTTTTGTAGACATAGAAGCTCAAGGTCCAGTGCAAGCATCAGACTTCACTACCTTGCCATCACAAGGCAAGTTCATCACTTGCTCATATCACTTGAAGAGTATTTATCAAAGTATTTGCAAATTGTGTGTTATCATATATACTATAAAAGAAAGAAAATATTATTTTCGCAAATAAAGAAATATAGATATCATCCTAAGTGATGATATAATGGAGCAATAGAACTCAGGGTTCTATTTGCAACAATGATGATCAAGTAGGGACTTAATAACCCCTGACATCAGTGATTCTAGCGCCGTATATTACGCGTTAGCCATGAGATTTGGAATGGGACGGAGAAGTCAACTGTATCTTCTTCCTCTCGCATGAAGCCGGATGTGCAGGTCGTGGATGTTACCCTTGTAGCGTGCATATTAATTGGTAATTCATAGAGGATATGTAGCATATGGGTGGGAACCCTCATCGTCCCACGATAGTTCTGGCATCTAACGGTTTGTACAAACCATTGCCGTAATTTATTATGTGGGCATGGTGTACACCAAGGAGGCATGCGAGGTCGCGAAGGGGGCAGTGATTGGCTTGGACCAACTACTGGGCCCCACATCATGGAATTGTGGACGGGAAAGTACGCCCGGTTGTGCAACAAGGAGTTGATCTCTCATGGTTAAAGTAACGCACCTCTGCAGAGTGTAAGAATTCTAACTTGTTACTCCCTGTTCCGGAAAGGAGCTACGAATGCGGCAGGAAAGGAACTCCATGAAAGTTCTGGTCAACCTGTGAAGGCTGATTGTCATAGATTTTCATAATAAAATCAATCTTTGAAGAAAGATTTACAAAAATTGCATAGTGACAAGGATTTATAATCCGAGGTGGTAGTTAGATCATCAAACTTCCCACCTTGCATATAATGAACTTGTTGGGTAACGCTGTTACTCATCCTTTCCTTTGGTCCCTTGCTTAGACTCTGAGGATCCTGAAGACGTGCCAATGTATGCAGCTGAATGTCAAGAAGATGTGTTCTACGAGGAGCCTAACCTGTCAGGAGGTGTTGAAGGAGTGGATTACGAAATCCGCTATGGTGTTGACGATAACGAATCCAACTAAGTATCCTAGTTAGTAGTAACCAACAGAGCCGAGCAGCATGAACCCTATAGAATAAGCTGCTGAGATCAACTCCTAGTCGGAGTTGCTACTTTTAAATTCCGCTGAAACACTTTATATTGTGGTTTGTAAGTTGAACCTTTTGAAGTCTTGAACTTCTGGTATTGTAATTATAATAACGTGTGAATGTTTGTAATATGGACCCGCAATGTTCTGTTGTACCACTCTGAGGGATGTGATATTTATATAACGGTGTTCTGTGAGTGTCATGTCAACGACTATAGTGTACTATACATACAGTGGTATGCTGGGTCACTGCAGCCATGCATGTTTTATATATATTAGTTATATACAATCAGCCATATACTATTGTTGCCACTATATACAATCATCCATGTTAGTTATATACAATCAACCATGTTCTTTAAATATGCTTCATGTGCACAGTTGCTTGAAGAACTAGGTGACAAAGTAAAAGGAAAACGCAAGTATGATTGTCCTGATGCATCCGTGGCCATGTGCAAGTCAAGAAGAGTTTGAACTTCTATTGTGTATGCGCAGTACATCACTAGTTTTTGTGATCTGGGACTTTTAAGCTGTTATTTGTCAAGTTATGACGTGTGTATGTGAGGACGACACTAGTGTTTGCTTATTTGTTTTGAATTCTCAACTGCTATCTATGAGACTGTAAGGGACTAACGTACTGTCATATAGTATGCATACTGCTATTTTGTGTTGTTGCGGTACCATATTGAAATTCTTTATTATATACATGTGCTGGCGGTGCTGCCATTTTATCTCTTTGGTAATCTACATGTGCTGCTATTTTATATTTGGTCTATATGGTCATGACCGAAGACCGGATCAAAAAGACCGAAGACCGAATACAGAAAAACCGAAAAGACCAAAGGTAATTCGGTTAGCATTTACAGGTAACCGAAATTTTCAATGACCGAATATACCAGACCAAGCAAACCGAACAGACCGAACATTCGGGAGAATGTCGGCTATGATCGAGTTCGAATTAGCATGCTATTTTTTAAAATGGTCTACACACACTGGAGGCAGTCACTTTAAGAAGCATCTTTGAGGCACACTAGTTCTAGAGATGGTCTTTGTTAAAATCCTACTCAGGTCGCCATACTATTCGAGATGGTCCATAGTATAGATGTTTGAGGTTGAAGAGTTCTTGCAAGCGGTCAGAAATATTACCCGTCTCCAGCTCATAGATGTTAGAGGCATTTGCCTTTTTGCACCGTCTGAGGTCGCGTATCTTAGAGCCGCAAAGAAAAACTGGATCAGGTGGTGTTCTCTTAGAAGCTATGTGCTTGAGCCGGAACGAGAAACCGTCTGAGGCCTATGGAAAATTGACGTCTCTAAGTAGCAAGTTTGTACTTGTTCCTGCAGCTACAACAACCATTATCACTTCAATCTATTTTTTATCTATCTGAATTTATCACTGAATCTATATAGGTATATATCATGGATGATCTTAGTGATTATTTCCCTATGAATTAATGACAATTCTATAATTGGTGCTGATGATAGGCATGATAGTCTGTACTCTTGAAGGTGTTATCGAAAGATGCAGAGTTTGAGTTGTCAGTTGATTCTACAGAGGTTTGTTTTTTGCACTCTACTTCGGGGATAGTTATTATCGTGTTCTTCAAGCATCTTGTGACCTAATTTATAGTATATATACGTCGGAGGGATAACCCCCGGTAGGGTCACAAGAGGTGAAAGTTAAGGTTAACTGGGCCTGACCTTAGTCGGGTGTGGTCGACATAGGCCAAGTCAATAATGGCCGAATAATAATGGCAATGCTTGGCCGGCAGAAAATGTATGTCGGCACAAATATATGTGTGTTCCTTGTTTGCAGGTACACCAAGGCCGAGTCATAGAGGTGAGGCCAGTTCAAGAAGGGAGAGAAGCTCCTTCCAGTGCACACCTCTAGCTCCATGCGTCACCAAATAGGATGGCATAGGACCACAGTACAACTAGATCAAAGCAAAACGATGAGGAGAGCACCACTGGGTGACGCCTAAAGTACCGAGTGATGCGTAAAGCAAGCGGTGACGCCGAAAGAACTGGCGCCAGTGTAATAGAAGACCGTTGGTGAGGAAGCTTTGCTAACTGGATCCAGGGCCAAGGACTGGCCCTATGACCCGGCCTTCTGGGTAAAGGCAAAGCCTAAACAGTACACCATAGGACCCATAATGTAAACCACAGTTACTCATGTCTACTATGTAAAGAGGGGTAGAGCTAGAGTTAGTGACACGCGCAAGAGGAGCCACAAGGATGGACACTTCTTATTCCTCTAGCCATTAGCTGCTACTAGGAAAATAGCCTAAGGAGCACTTGTAATCAAGAATCAAGAGCAATAAGATAGCAAGTTACTCATATATCGATCTTCACCAGGGTTCTTCACTATTCTCCGTGTGCGGCTACACCGCGCACACCCTCCCCGGATTCCTCTTGTGTCCATACGACCCCAATTTAAGCATACCCGTGTCATCTATCGTGACACCACCATGCCAATATATGAGTTAATTACATCACCCATTGTTAAAAGGATTAACACTAATTAGTAGTAGTCTCTGTAATATCCCAACTTCAGCAACCCTGATTATTGTCCAAAAGGAAAAAATCAGGGGGAACAAAAACTTTTTCTTGTTAAATATTGTAGTGTTTCCTTACTTGTTTGCTTGTGCTCATGCAATTGACTATGTAGTCAATGATATACTCATTAACTCAAACCCTGATTAACAAAAAACTATTTTACCAAAAGAAATGTCTTGGCTCAACTCTCATATTTTCAAATGTTCTGGCATTTCAAAACTTGAGCTAAGATGACTTTAACACAACAAAATGTTTTACTAGTTTCAAATAACAAAACTATGAATACCTATATATAATCTCCTTATGTTTTCAAGACAGAACTTTCAACTACTCCTACTTCTAGGTTTTACAAAAAACCTTTATAAAACCTTTATCACTCTTATCTTGGTAGAAGTATCAAGAATCTCTCATATTACTTCAAAACATAACCTATTCAAAATAAACATCCTTACCTCAAGCTAGGCTTGATGGTAACCTCAATAGCATTTGAATGTTTGACCAGATGAGTTGCCTTGATCTGTTGTCTAATAAATTGCTTGAATCTGCCGATTGCCTTGTTTGTTTAGGAACTAGAGTGAGCTAACCTAGGAGCTCATTCCCTTAGGATCAAATCAATAGTTAAGATCACCAATCTTAACCCAAGCATCCTGATACGTCGTAAACGTATCTATAATTTTTTATGTTCCATGCTTGTTTAGTATCAACTTTGCTATGCTTTGTCTACACTTTGAGGTATTTTTATACATTTTCTGGGACTAACCTATTAACAAGATGCCGCAGTGCCAGTTGCCTGTTTTCTAATATTTTTGGTTTCATAAAAACTAGTAAGGAAATATTCTCGGAATTGGACGGGACAAAAACCAAAGTCAATATTTCACCGAGGAGAACATAGAGACCAAAGGGTGACCGGAGGGGAGCCACAGGGTAGCCGCACCCCTCCCAGGCGCAGGCCCACCCTAGGACGCGGTTGGGAAGGGTGTGGGACCCCTGGCCGCCCTCCTGCCTCACCTATTCTCCTATAAAATCCCCCTTATGCCAAAACTCTAAGTACCCGATCAGATCTCCACGAAACAGTCCATAGCCGCCGCCACCATCGTCCCTAGATCGAGGGGATCTGAAGCTCTTCCCGGCACCCTGCCAGAGGGGAGAGATCATCCCGGAGGCCTTCTTCATCACCATGCCAGCCTCCGGTATGATGCGTGACTAGTTCACTCTTGGACTATGGGTCCATACAGTAGCTAGATGGTTGTTTCTCCTCCTTTGTGCTATCATGTTTAGATCTTGTGAGCTCTGTTCATGATAAGATCATCTATTTGTAATCATACATGTTGTGTTTGTGGAGATCCGATGGATATTGAGATTACTATGTTAGATTGATTATTGATTCTATCATGTCTTATTGACTATTGATTCTATCATGTCTATGTTGTTTGAGATCTTGCATGCTCTCCATTTCTAGTAGCTATCTTGTCCAAGTAGATGCTAGTGACTCCAAGAGGGAGTATCTATGCTCGATAGTGGGTTCATGCCTCTATTGAATCTGGGGAAGTGATAGAAATCTCTAAGGTTGTAGATGTGCTATTGCTACTAGGGGTAAAACAACAATCTTTTATTCATGGAACAATTGTATTGTTTACTTTACACACATTGCTTAATGCAGTTATCCGTTGCTTGCAACTTAATACTGGAGGGGGTTCGAATGATAACCTGAAGGTGGTTTATTAGTCATAGATGATGTCGGATGGCGGTCTATGTATATTGTTGTAATGCCCAATGAAATCTCATAGGATCATGAATGTCTAGTATTTTCATTGTTATGCCTTGCTAAGTTCCTGTCAATTGCCTTGCTATAATTTGTTTACCCATCATGTTATGTTATTTATATTAAGGAGAACACATCTAGTGAACTATGGACCCCGGTCCAATCTTTACCATTGTTACACCATTCACTGTAACCGTTTACTATCTACAAGCAACCATTACCTTCCACACTATACATTTAATCCTTTGTTTTCAGCAAACCAGTGAGATTGACAACCTCACTGTAAGTTGGGGGCAAAGTCTTGAGTTTGTGTTGTGCAGGATTCCAAGTTGTTGGAAACACCTTGGGGTTGTTTCCTTGCTCCTACTGGTTCGATAACCTTGGTTTCATAACTGAGGGAAAACTTACTGTCGTGCTCATCATACCTTCCTCTTGGGGTCTCCCAACGAAGCTCTACTATTGAGCCACGTCAAGGTTTTTTCTGGCGCAGTTGCCGGGGAGTTTAAGGACAGTTCACAAGGGGAGTCCTTCACAACCATTCTCTTTACTTTGTTTTTGTTTTGCTTAGTTTATTTTGCTTGCTTATTTTTATCAAAAATTCCAAAAAAAACAGTTTCATTTGGTTTGCTTTTTCTTATCAAAAACACAATTTTTTTAGTTCTTCCTATAGTTGTCACCTTGCCCTAGCTCACCATGTTGATCCCTAAGTTCACCCTTAAAGACCTTTCAATAGGTAGTGGCTCTATAATTGGGAAAGAAAACATTGAAGAATTCTTTAATCATATTAGCAAACATGAGGATATTGAGGATAAATCCTTAGCATAACTTGATCCTAATTATGAAATTGATGCAGCTTCTTTAGTTCACATGTTGGAGGCTAGGTTTGTTAACGTTAACCCCATGATACAAATAATGTTTCTTAAACTTAAAGAAGTGGAGGATGCTGAAAAGAGAGATTTTATTCTCGAAACTTTGCTAAAGGAGTTCAATGATGTTGATAAACAAGCCAAAAAGGTCTTTGATCGTTTTAATATTCTAGGCTCATGTGTAGATGTTATGGGTACATTAGGAAAGTTGGATAAAACCAAACCAAGTGGAGAGGAAATTAAAATACCCATACCTTTTAAACTGTTAGGAATGCATGAGACCTTAGAAAAGAATTTTGATTGGATTATTCCTGAAAACCCATTTGATGAAAGTAGTGAACCCAAGAGTGCTGAGAGAGGATCCTCTACTACTCATTTTGATGAGATACCTTTCCTAGTTGAAGAAATTTCGAGTATTGATCTTAACGCTTCTTCATTTGAAAATACTTGATTCTTGCTTCTTGTGCCTAACTTAAAGGCGTTAAAGAAAAATACTTCTTGGGAGATAACCCAATAGTTTTCTTGAGTCTTGGAAGTTATTACTTCTGTAATAACCTCTCCTTATCCTTTTTATTTTATTTTTGTGCCAATAATAACCTCTAATGAGAGTGAAGTAAGATTTGAGGAAGTTACTGTCCCGAAACAGATTTTTGTGCCTTACTGTAAAAATTCGTGAAAAAATCTCTGTATGTCGGATTGAACTGTAATTTCTGAGTAAATCCCCCAGGTTGTTATCTAATTTTTGTTAGTTCAACACTTTTTTATTTGAGCAACATAAGGTCTTCGAAAAAATCGGTTTTTACCTGCTGGTCTGTTTTGACAGATTTCTGCTATTATTTGTATTTGCCTCTTTATCGATTTATTTTTGGGTTATCTTTGGTAAATTGAGCTTTTTGAAGAAATTGTTATATTAGCTTATGTTTTTAATGAAAGTTTTGCTGTTTTAAAAGTAAACCCAAAGGTTTATTACTTTTGAATGCACTAATGTTGCTAATGAAGATTGTGTGAAGGAAATTTTCAAGTGTAGGGGAAGAATGATGTAATGACATGAAGAATGGACAAAAGCTCAAGCTTGGGGATTCCACCCCGTGTCATCCCAAGAAATATTCAAGAGGTACAAGCTTCAAAGCTTGGGGATGCCCAAGGCATCCCCTTCTTCATCAATAAAAATCTCAGGTCTCTTTTTAGACACTTCGTTTTTATTGTTTCATGCACAGTTGTGTTGTTCGTGGAGCGTCTTAGTTTTCATTTTTGGTTTTCGTTTGATTGAATAAAGTAGTTGTACCCCCTCTTTCGCTGTGATGTTTCAAATAAGTTGATTGGTGTTGGAAAAGAGTAGAAAGTTTCATGCTTATAGTGATACAAGAGGGAGCTTGTTTTGACCGTGGCTTAGACTTTATCATGTCATGCTAGATGTTTTTTTGACCTTATGCTTAGTGATTATTGTTGATAGCATGACTTGTTCCAAACAATTTGAGATTGCTTAGTGTGTCTTGCAATAATCATGCATTGTTTTAGCATACAAAATCATAATATTGTGGTATTCTCCTTTGATGCTTTGTTTGGGTTGACTTGGCACATGCTCACACCATGTTATGACTATGAACCAGTCACCTTAGCCTCTATGATCATTTAGTTTTTGACGTGTGATACCACTTTATGCTTTAGTTGATAATGTTTTTGTCGCTTTGCATGATTATGGCCATTATTGCTCTCTTAGTTGGTCGCTCCCAGTATTTTGCTAGCCTCCACTTGTATTGAGTAAGCTCTACTCATGCATCCAACTCCCGAGAAACCAAGTTATTCCAAAGTGTCCAATATAAATTCCTATGCATGGTGTGTTACAACATTCCAAGTATATTCTTGTTTTATCTATCTCCCAAATTAAACTTGTTATGTGAAAATTAGTGATTAAAGCTATCACAAATTTGATGGCACACTTTATTTTTCTTGCCCCTAATAAACTTAAACCATTGTGTCATCTATGTTGTATATTCTTGCACTTATAAGTTGGTAATTAGTAGAACCGTGCTATCACGGGGAACTCTTTGAACACCTGTAAATATTTACCCAGTTGATATCATGCTCTTTTTAATGAATGTCGGTGGTGTGAAATAAAAGGGGAGCTCGTAAGTCCATGGAGTTATGTATATGTGTTAGAGAAACGCCTAGCCCGCTAGCCTAATCCATGCCTAATCATGGTGGGAACTTGCAGCATAACCATAGTGAGCAATCTATGAAGCATCCTTAATAAAAATCTATGCAAATAGAAAATAAAAAGATCGCTCAGATGCTCATTGTCTGTTGCCTTGTAATTTTCATATGGATAGCTCCTGTGTCATGGGGCAAGGGGTACCCCGTTGGCGGTTCTTTATGATACACATATAATTACTATGGCAAGAACTTACTGGTGACTAAAGTTGAGTAGCATGAGGAACGACCCTCGTACTCAAGGAACATGAGATTGCCAACTTATAATTTGTCAAGCATAGACTCCATACTTTGTTCACTTTAACCTTAATCACTTCAAGATGCTTATGATAGGGGCAATGAGAGCTGAAAGCTAATAAGTACCATAATTTTTGGAAGCTCTTTATGAAACTTGAAATCCCTGCTTCCCTTTGAAGGGCCTTTCTTCCACTTTTATATTGAGTCTCCACCTTCTATCTTTATGCACCAACTAGGAGAGCATAGTTGTCATTATTAGTTCTATGTGCATTGTCCCAAAACTTATTGATTGATTCATAATGTTGTTATTGCTTGTTTTTGAACTTTTTGTATCTAGTCACCTTTATGAACTTTGGAGGTGTCCTATGCATTTATGTTTTGCTACTCCATGAGGAACAAGATGAATGTCACTATGCTATGTTTTCTATATGTGAAACAAACAAACGTATTTCAATGCATTGTTATTCATGATCTTTGTTTGTATCCTTTCATGTTGCAACATAGTTACTATGTCTTATTGTTAGAACTTCATATTTCATTCTCATGTTTAGAGTACTTTGATCCCAACTTTCAATGCTTGCAAATGGTTTGATCAAGATTGTGATGGTGCATGTCACCTCAAAATTATTATTTTTATCACTTACCTACTCTAGGACGAGCAGGAGTTAAGCTTGCAGATGCTTGATACATCATAAACGTATCTATAATTTTTGATGTTCCATGCTTGTTTAGTATCAAATTTGCTATGCTTTGTCTATACTTTGAGGTATTTTTATACATTTTCTGGGACTGACCTATCAACAAGATGTCGCAGTGCCCGTTGCATGTTTTCTGTTGTTTTTGGTTTCAGAAAAACTAGTAAGGAAATATTCTCAGAATTGGACGGGACAAAAACCAAAGTCAATATTTCACTGAGGAGAACACAGAGACCAAAGGGCGATAGATACGTCCAAAACATATCTACTTTCTCGAACACTTTGCTATTGTTTCTTCTCTAAACTTGTCTGATTTGGATACAACTAACACGGACTGACGCTGTTTTCAGCAGAATTACCTTGGTGTCTTGTTTTTGTGCAGAAAATGAACTATCAGGAAAAATCCCGGAAAATATGCCAAAAATTATATTTCACCAGAAGATCCACGGAGCCAGAAGGAGAGACGGAGAGGCGTCCTGGGGGCCCACATCCACCCTAGGCGTGGGCCCACCACTGGCCGCGCCTGGAGGGGGTGCAACCATCCCAGGCACCCCCTCGCCCCCCTCTGCGCCTATAAGTTGCCTTTTGACCTAAAAACCGAGGAAGTTTTCGATAGTTTTCCAGAAAGAGTTCCGCTCCGCCGCCGCCACCAGAAACCAAGATTCGGATCCAGAAACTCCATTCTGGCACCCTGCCGGGACAGGGAATTTGGAGAGGATCATCGCCATCATCATCACCAACGCATCTCCATCAACCACCAATGTTTCCCTCATCCATGAGTGAGTAATCCAACGCTGTAGGCTTGGGGATGGTAGGGATTGGATGAGTTATATCATGTAATCGAATAAGATCTATTAGGGCATAGTGCCTAGAATCTCTATTAGTGCTATTTGACTTTGTTGCAACTTGTTGTGCTTAATGCTTGTCACTAGGGCCCGAGTGCCATGATCTCAGATCTGAACTTATCATTGAATCATTATGATAGTATTGTTTGTGATCTTATCTGCAAGTTGTGTACACATATCATTGTCCGGATCCAAAGGCCCCAAAGTGACAACAATTAGGACAACCGGAGGGGATGGCTGTGGTGTGAGGATCACATGTGTTCACAGAGTGTTAATGCTTTGCTCCGGTGCTCTATTAAAAGGAGCACCTTAATTGCCAGTAGTTCCCTAGAGGCCCCGCTGCCACGGGCTGGCTGGATAGAAGATGTTGTGCAAGTTCTCATTGCGAGCACGTATGACTATATTTGGAGCACATGCCTAGGATTGTTTAGTAATTGGATGCTTGTTATTATTTATCTGCAATGCCCTAGATCTTGAAGTTACATGTTTAGACTCATCCATGCAACGCCTGTCCATCCATCCATATGCCTACCGCGCTCGAATCCTACTGTTACCGTTACTGTTACTATTGCTCATGTTTCACTGTTGTTGTTGCCATTGCTGTTGCTACTGATAAACTTCTGTGAGCAAGAACTATTTCCAGGTGTAGCTGAAATGACAACTCAGTTGTTAAAGCTTGCAAGTATTATTTGGCTCCCCTTGTGTCGAATCAATAAATTGGGTAATACTACCCGCGAAGACTGTTGCGATCCCCTATACTTGTGGGTCATCAACGACCGGAGGGGAGCCACAGGGTGGCCGCACCCCCCAGGAGAGGGCCCACCCTAGGCCACACCTGGGCAAGGTGTGGGCCCCTGTCCTCCCTCCTGCCTCGCCTCTTTGCCTATAAAAGCCCACAATGCCAAAACCCTAAGTACCCTATCAGATCTCCACGAAACAGTCTTTAGCCGCCGCCACCATCGTCCCTAGATCGGGGGATCTGAAGCTCTTCCCGGCACCCTACCGGAGGGGAGAGATCATCCCAGAGGCCTTTTTTATCACCATGCCAGCCTCCAGTATGATGCGTGACTTGTTCACTCTTGGACTATGGGTCCATACAGTAGCTAGATGGGCGTTTCTCCTCCTTTGTGCTATCATGTTTAGATTTTGTGAGCTCCATTCATGATCAAGATCATCTATTTGTAATCATACATCTTGTATTTGTGGGGATCCGATGGATATTGAGATTACTATGTCAGATTGATTATTGATTCTATCATGTCTTATTTATTATTGATTCTATCATGTCTGTGTTGTTTGAGATCTGGCATGCTCTTCGTTTCTAGTAGCTATCTTGGCCAAGTAGATGCTAGTGACTCCAAGAGGGAGTATTTATGCTCGATAGTGGGTTCATGCCTCTATTGAATTTGGGGAAGTGACAGAAATATCTAAGGTTGTAGATGTGCTGTTGCTACTAGGGAGAAAACAACAATCTTTTGTTCATGGAACAATTGTATTGTTTCTTTACACACATTGCTTAATACGGTTATCCATTGCTTGCAACTTAATACTGGAGGGGGTTCGAATGATAACCTGAAGGTGCATTATTAGTCATAGATGAAGTCGGATGGCGGTCTATGTATATTGTTGTAATGCCCAATCATATCTCATATGATCATGAATGTCTAGTATTTTAATTGTTATGCCTTGCTCAGTTCCTATCAATTGCCTCGCTATAATTTGTTTATCTAGCATGTTATGTTATTTATCTTAAGGGGAACACCTCTAGTGAACTGTGGACCCCGGTCCAATCTTTACCATTGTTACATCATCCACTGTTACCATTTACTTTCTGCAAGCAACCATTACCTTCCACACTGTATGTTTAATCCTTTGTTTTTCAGCAAACCAGTGAGATTGACAACCTCACTGTAAGTTGGGGGCAAAGTCTTGAGTTTGTGTTGTGCAGGATTCCAAGTTGTTGGCAACACCTTGGGGTTGTTTCCTTGCTCCTACTGGTTCGATAACCTTGGTTTCATAACTGATGGAAAACTTACTGCCGTCCTCATCATACCTTCCTCTTGGGGTCTCCCAACGAAGCTCTACTATTGAGCCACGTCACATCCTAAGCTGGATCTATCTCTATTCACCCAAATGACCTTGTAATCCACTTAACCAGGTCAATCTTGAGCTAATCTTTTTTATTAGCATCCAACTCATCAAAGACCAGATACAAGCATGAATATTCTCCACACAAAGTTTCCTTCATCATCATCCACTTGATGATAAGAATGAACCCTTGCATCTTCTCCAACTCCTTTCCTTTACCATACTTGTCCACTTCCACAAATCTGCCAAATTTGGCTAAGTCTAGAATCCTTATCTGGATTCCATTTTTGAGACTCCACCTATTCTAACATATGTGCATTCTTCAGACTGTACTTGAACTAGCTTGTAGTACATCATAAGTAATACCAAACTCCACTCCTTACCTTGGCTAAACTCTCCTTGGACCCACTCATCCTTGATGGTTTTGTAGACAAGAAAGTATCATGTTCTGCAAATCTTACCATCATGCCTACTCTGGCCGAAGCCCCCATACATATTCTATCTTATTTTGAACAAATACTTGCATGGTTATGATATACTAACCATGGTATAGCAATCCACACTTCACTTGTTTCTATTGGAGCTTTGTGCTTCTTAAACCCACATGGTTTATGTGGCTTCATGATAAATCTGCTATGGCAGCCTTATTTTCAACAAAGTTTTCCATCACTTCTAGATCACCTCAAATATAATCAAGCCCAACTATTGTTTCCATGATCATATATAACTTGTTCTATCCATCCATCTATCCCTCGTACGAAGGTGAGCTCTGAGCTCCTTGACCCAACAAGGTTTAGGTGGTATAAAAATGTTGATGCCCTAGATCATCAAATCCTTGTTTTCTTCCCAAAACCAAGATCCTTTCTCAAAACCCAAGGTTTATAATGATGCATAAACCAAGTTTACATCATCCACCTTGGATATAAACATCTCTCAAATAATTTCCAATAATTATCTAGGCCCTAAAACTATTTACCTCCCCTCTTTTGCCAAATTCCCAAAACTTCTCCTATAAAGGAAAGTTTGCTTTTCTCCAAAGAACCTTACCAAATCAAAGCCCACTTGAGTCCTATATATCATATCCTATCTTCCCATCTCAAAAAATAAATATTTTCGAGATGATTTATTATTTATTTTTTCCCTTTTTCTTATTTGGCAAAAATAAGGAATAATAGCTTAAAAATACTTTTCTTCCCCAATAAATTCTAGGAAAATTATCCAAAGTGTAATTTGGTATCTAGTACCATCTCACACCAAAAACCACACTTCACCAATTCAAAAATATCAAAGTATCTTCTGAAAACCAATTCAACACTTTTTGAGTAAACAACTTTAAGTGGCCTTTTCATCATTATAAAAATCCCTAGTAATTCCTATAGAGGTTCCTTAACCTCATCTATCTACCAGTGCAATCTCCCCATATTTCTCAAGTCATTTTGCTAGACTTCATTCATAGCCATCTTTGTGATCAATATTACAAACTAATCAAATTATCTAGGCAAAGCCTCACCAAAACCCATCCATAATCATTGATTGACTTTATGAAGCACTCACCTCACCCCTATTTGTGATCCTTGTAGCACATGCATTGTATCGCACTCATACCTTTGTCTTTTTCACTTGGAAGAGAGGAGACACAAAGCTAGGTTTTGTCTTGTTTTCATTAATACCTTGTAGCAGCCAACTCCTTCCCTCTCTGCCCCCTGCACGACACCAGTGCCCTCTCCACTGCCCATGGCAATCAATGAGAAGCCCCTGGACCTACCCTAGCTCCTTCATAGGCCATGTCCACCATACACGACTCCTCTCGGGTATTAAACCCTGGAACCACCCTAGCACTTCTAGGCCTATCCATTTCACTCCCCTGCCTCCCTCCTCTCATCCCCGAGATGCTTCGAAACCCTCTCCCTCTATATTGACAAAAAGAAGAAGAAACATCCCTCTCGGCCATTGTTGAAATCGAGCTCGAGGTAATCTTCTCCCTGCTCCCATCCACTTGCATGTGATTTATTCGAGGTCTAATACCTCTGATCTACCTCCCTCTGCTTATTTTCTGCTATAGGACCCCTGGAGTTTTCCACCCTTGAGCATGTCCGAAGAGGAGTTCTTCCGACAAAGTCCACCTTCCCGAGCCCCTCCTATGATAACCACACCTCCCCTACCTTCCACAGGACCCTAGAACCCTCTATAACGCCTCCCTTCTGACATGCATGCAGTCCTAATCAAGCACCAGCGAGTTCCCAAACGCACCACGACATATACAACACGTGTGGCACCTGAGGCACCTCCTAGCACAAAACCCCAACCTTCCGCCCCTCGATGGAGTCGCCTCGCAATGCCTCCTCTCCTTCCACCATTCCCCTGTCACCGAAAAACCCCGATAAGCTTCCCCCATGCCTCCCCTGGTCCACCTAGGGTTTTTCCTCGATGAGGTTCATCATGAGGAAGACGACATCCCCTCATCGTCAATGCATCTCTAATCCCACGGCTGGTGAGGCTGCATACCATTTCGGTGCCCCTGTGTGGATGATCAGTGGGGCCCGCCAGTCCGGATTCAATCAGGAGCTCCCGCGCGTCGCTTCATTGATGCGGGTAGAAACCCTCCTTCAGGCCCATTCCTCGCAGAATCCCAGCCCACGGCCTGTTTGATTTTATTCTTTTTGTCGAGATCCAGATTTGGCACTTCAGTTTCAATCCTTTTAAAAATGCAAACCAGCCCCAAATGCCTAGATATAATCTTCCCTAGATGCATGCATGTTTTTAATAACATGCAGTACCCTTGGTTAACAAAAATAATACCCAATTTATTTATAATAAATCCAATACCTAAATTTATCCTTTACACTAGTAATTTCTTTCTAAAACTTCTATAAATCCAAATGGATTAAAACATCTAGGTACTGAAAGGTATCTCAAGTACACTGCATACCACCTTGACCCCATGCCTTTTTTGCTTCCTAGTTTACCTAGAATAAAAATGACAAAAAAACCATTTCTGCATTTAGGAATTTCTCCAGGTCAAACTAACAATGGTTTTGACCTAACTCCAACTCCCAGAACTCATAAACCATCATATCTATCAAGCCTTAGAAGCCCAAGATTTATTTAGCCATTGTTGATTTATTGTGAATTAAACTATTTTATGTATGGTTAATTCACTAATAAAATCACCTCAGTAGTTCTATTACTCCAAAAAGGTTGATTACAATTTATGTAGAAAGTTATTTCAAATACCTAGCATGTGTCTTTGGTTTCATATCAAAATCCACTGCAGATTAAATCTGGTGAAAATTACAACTGCCCTCCAGAACTGACTTTGGAATTTTCCCAAGGGCATTCTGGTGAATATTTTGAAATGATTCCAACTCACCTTGAACCAGTCCATCAAACCCTACTTAATCCTAAGAGGAATTAGTTTTTGGAGCAATATATATTGTCTTGTGATTTAATCCCCAAAACTAGAGCTTTATTCACTAGAAAATTCTTAGTAAATCAAAGAAAATTGATAAAATTGTGAAACCACTTTTGTTGGTTTCATTTTATCAATACCTATTGGATGGTATCATTTTTATAAAATTTTATCATACCGAATCTAGCCTTAGTCCAAAACCCCTTACCAAAATAGTTTGAAG
Organism: Avena atlantica; assembly: GCA_910589765.1. Taxonomy (NCBI): domain Eukaryota; kingdom Viridiplantae; phylum Streptophyta; class Magnoliopsida; order Poales; family Poaceae; genus Avena; species Avena atlantica. Next base: position 82,980,391 of record OU342737.1, read on the forward strand.
CCCTTAAATCCCATAAAAATGTCAACTAATGCTTTCAAGCCAATTCCAATCTCTCTAGATCCAATCTCCCAAACCCTACTGATATGTATCATGTGCTATTCAATTGTTTGATGTATTGTATTGATGCTTGTTTCCCTTGCATTAAATGTGGTATGGTTTGTTTGCACGTATGCTCAATAACGACGATAGTTGCGATTGTATTGGGCGACAAAAAGAAGGGATATTATTATTTTTATTGGTATTATGGTATTCTAAAGAATTCAAGGAACGTCTCGCTGGTCATAGGCAAGCCACCATTCCTAAACTCCAATATGTGAACTACTTCTGTTTACTACTGTTTTGTATCTTGAATTATAAACTGCATTACTACTTGCATGTTTTGTTGTATCAATACTACGATAGTAACTTGGCTCCTCCAAGTTATGAAATGAGTGTCTTGTAGGACACCCACCCTTGTGACACCTACTTTCCCCTTTAGATCGAGGTTCAGATGGTTAGCATCTTACCTCGTTGGAAACCCGACTTTTAACGAATAAAACTGTTTTAGGGTTTACCCTGTTTTCAAATGTTCAAAAAATGGTTTCTATAAAACCTTTGGGAAGAGGCATCACTCCTAGGTGGACATGTTCAAAACAACAAAAAAGGCGAAGTAAATAAGTTATAATGATAAGAAGTATTAAGTATGGAAAAGAGGAAAAAGAAGGGATACTCTAGTCTTTACTGGAACAATTCTTCCATGCAACCACATTACCCTGGGTGATGTTCGGGGCTTAGCTCGTAGGTTGTTTTCTTTAGTATGGGCAGCGCCATAACGCATACAAGAGGGTTCTAGGCCCTAGAAGCCGGTTGCTTCCACTTAGGGGGTCAGCGTACCCGGAAGGTTCTATCCCCATGGGGTTGGCTATAACTATGGAGCTTCCGTGGACGGTACATGTTTAAGGGAGTAAAGGGTGGCATGGACAAGGCAGTAAAGGGAGGGAGATTCCGACTTGCGAAGTCAGGTACTCGTCCGGAAAGAACTAAGCACCATAGGGAAAGTGGCTATACTAGGGATGGAAAATGAAAGGTTGGGGTTTGATTATCTGGACCCCGTACAAGTGTGTATCGGGTTGTGTTTGTATCCCGACGGATGTATTAATTCTTGTGGGTAAAATACACTAGCTCTGCAGAATATAATCTATTTGAATAGCCGTGTCCACGTTCAAGGACCGTTGGAAAAGTGACTGCTAGGAGTATCCAAGTGTGGAGTTGAGAAAGATAAGAGCTATGAAACTTGGTCACGAGAAGTATAAGGACAAAGCTTTGTTGTGACCATGAAGGGTCCAAAATGTTTTCAAAAAGGTTTTACTTTTAAAAATGTTTCAAAAAGGTTTTAACCAGTAGGGACACATCCCAGCCTTAAAAAGGAAGCATGTTTTCAACAACATATTTTTCAACAAAGTTATAGATATGTCAAATTTAGGATTTTCAAAATAAACTGTAGTATAGAAGCTATCTCGCCACAACCAAATTGCATTTCCTTGTTTACCTTATCTAGGTGGTTTGCGAGTATATTCAAAGTACTCACCGGCTTTGTCCCTGAATATTTACTTGGCCAGACTTCAGAAGCGAGAAGGATGAAGATGTTGACGTCTATGCGAACTAGGTCGTCTTCCCAGTCAGTCGCCTCTAGGTTAAGGCATGACATGGGCTCTGCATTTGACAAGGATCCAATGCTGTCGTTTAATTTGTACCACCATAAAGGCAAATATGTAAGTCTTCTACTCCATTATTTTATGGATGTTATAATGATACTGTCGGTTATGCTCATGTCTCAATGATTATAGGAATGTGAATTGCAGGCATAACGAGGATTCTTGGACCGCAAATCTAGGGTCCAATAGTTTCTGACATCTATAAAATATATATGGTATCTAAACCTCTTGCATTATATTATTTTAAATGCAGTGCCATGATATCCAAAATCTATGCTTAATCCATATGGTCTTTTTTGCATCTTCAACTAATTTTTTTGCCACTTTTATCGCACATCTTTTTTTGCACAATAGGGGATTTAAAGTTCTGCCAAACATTTAGCAAGTCTGAAGACATTGTTGCTCAAAACATGTTGTCCGGGAATCGCTGGTGACCTCATTGTGATAGGTTTCTTCCTCCAGCACTCACCAATACTGTAGAATCTTACTCTCTAGCTTTTCGAGATTCTATATTTTGTAGATTAATCGTTCTGTGTTTCTAGAGTTAATTACCATCCGTGAGTTAATGTACTAAAACATTTGAGTGATTTTAGATGCCTAAAGTTCCGGTGCAAACACAAAGAAAATAAATACATCATATAAATGCACCCAAGTGAGAAGATCGCTGAGATCAAAATAGCTACAGCAGATTAAAAGTCACATTAAGGAAAATTCCATATTGTCAGGATGGGTATACACTTGCTGCTACAGAAATTTATCACCGGATCTATTTTTTGTTTCCAATTTCTATCTATTCTCTCACAAAACTCTTAGGATTTCTATATCTTCAGTTATTAGGATTCGTCATCAAAACCGTAAGTAAATCATGGACATTTTGGTCGTCAAATGTAGTAAAAAAAGGAACTGTGATATTGTACTTCCTTTTATCTCGGCTCCCTTTCTTGTGTAAAAATCGTTCTAGTTAGAAGGATAATCCATTTTGATATGTACTTTTATTACACTTATTTTATTTTCCTTTCTACCTTATTGTTAGATATTGTAAGAAATAATTGTAGTTAAGAATGTATAAAGAAGATTTCAAGTGTACATCCAAAATTAAGTAGCCTATTAATTTATTTCGTAAGTTACAGTTTCATTAAACTGTTCTAGGCTTTCTCCTTCCATTTTTGATAAACATATGTTTTGCTAGATTCTAATTACACTAGAATGGAGTTAGTTCTCCATTTAAGTTTAGATTTTAGAGTTCTTCTGGATGCTACTTGTGGGTCTTGCTCCAGACTTTAAGATAAATAAAACTATGGCAAAAGATCTTGCTATGTCATTTTGCGACTCCTCAAAACTGAACCATGTTCAAACAACACTAACTTCACTAGGCGTAGATATTTTTGTTTGCTTTAAAATCAATATGCCATAATGAATAATGCTCGCTTTTATAGTACCATACACTTCCCAGTAAGGAATATGTCTTAGTGGTATGCTAGATGAAAATCATAGTCTGAAATAATCAGGTTGTGCTAGGCTGATACAAATCATTTTAGCTTGATCGTTTTCTGTGCATTAGCTTCATCATTCCAGATTGGGATATCGCTATCGGAAAATGTTTCTCAGTATTAGAGCAAGAGATTTGTGCTATTAGGCTTCCTATGAAATTCTCTTTGACTAAGACCATGCATTATGTAAACTAATGGTTGTTTCAGTCTCGCTGACGATCTTGATATGATAAATAAGAATAGAAATCTAGGTGGTCATAGTTTTGGCTCTCACTATACCTGATAGGATACATCAGGAGTACTCACCGGTATTCCTACTCTATCATTCTATACATGATAGGATATATTAAGAGTACCAAAACACTTGGATTATTCAGCACCAAGCTTCGATACATGTACTAAGGATGTGTTTTTTCATCTAGAAATGACAATATGTGGTAATAACTAGCTTTCTCTGTATATGACAATGATCTATACATAACTTGACGAACTGAAGTATTGAATTGCTTAACTTTACCAGTCTTTTTCTTTTGCTTGCCGCCACTGAAATATTTAAAGGTACACAAGAACTGACAAAGTAAGATTTCATCTGAGTTCTTAGTTTATGGCCTGCATTTTTGTTCTAGCTTCCAATTTGGGATGTATTTTTTTGTTAATTCCGATTGTTGACTTTTGTACCCACATTATTTCCTACTGATGGTGAAGATCACTCTGTTACCTAGCGGTTATATTAGTTTGGCAGCACCATTATTTTATTGGGGTGAGTATAGCAAATGGTGTGCTTAGACATTTACAAGATATGTGCAAACAAGGCATATTCGTTGGGTATATCGAAATTACCAGTTGATGACATCTCCTATGTACATGTGGTTGTTTGATAATTTCCTAATTACCAAATAGGTATATGGCAATTGTTTTTTATGCCTGAAATGCATATAAGATCAGTACATTGCTTCAAAGACATTAATCACTATATAATTATTTATGCTCATATGTCTGATTCCGCTTTCTTCTATAACTGGTACTAAATATACAATATTCAGAACTACTGCTACCATCACATCCATGTTTATGTAGGAAAATGAATCATTTATTGACATGCCTCCTTAAATACAGCAAAGGGACTTCAGAGATGGTGTCTAGCTGTATTTTTTCTACAGTACAGTTAACATATTCAGCCTTTGGTGAATGAGTGCTAAACTGTAATGTTACATGCTTACTTAAAATAAATTCTTATCGCTTAGAGCCATGTTTTAGTGAACTCTCAATAGAAGAAGATGTACATGCTATATTGCAAGGTTCCTTGATTTCTAAACTAACTACTACATTTTGTTAATATAGTACAGACCATACCAATAGTACATACATACATTGATAGCTGAATTCTTTTTAGATTAATTAAGATTTCTAATATAAAGTGCATAATTCTTTTCTTCATTAAGCATTATGTAGAAAGAGCACTTTTTCACGGAAACGTTTCCAAGATAATTTGATTATTAGCCAGCTGAGATGAGAATAGATTGGTGAACTACGGAGATGACCAACAATTCGGAAATATGCAGGGCCCTATTTCTGGGCATGGAGCCATGGTGTCCTTCGATGTTTGGCAGTGACAAGTTGGAGCATGTACAATCTTCTATGGGGAAAGGCAGTGCGCAGCGCTATGGAAGCCCCATGCATATAACGGCCTTGTCCGGTGCCCAAATTCAACAGCAGACCCAAGGTATTTCTATATATATTATATAACTATTTATCAAGTAAACTATTTCTGTTATTATTTTTTATCAATTGTACTCGGACCTGTAGATCATGATATCACTACATGGCTTCAACGGCACTGCTTCACTACAATAGTTTTTAAATAAGTAAATCCTTATCTCAGTTTTACGGACAACCTTCATGTGCTTATTAGATACCATGGTTATAGAGATCGCAAGACAACCAACCCACTCAGGCTTCGTTCGGTTGCTAGGGGCCAGTTCCCCTAGTGGAACTAATCCATGCAGGTATCGGGTGATCACCCAAATCCCTGGTGGGATTAGTTTCACTAGGTACTAATCCCTCTGCTAGATTCTATTCGGTTAATCCCTGTTATGTTTTGTAGATTACATAAACGGCATTGGACAGGACAAATATCTAGAGAAGCTCAACCACCAGAAACCTAGAGAATCTATAGTGAGCACAAAAAAACTTTTACATAACTTTCGGTGCACATTTTAACACTGGACCGAGATATTGTGAAAAAAATTACAAGAAGCAAAACATGCTTCTACAGACTGACCATTTCTAACATAAATTACAAAAATTGGGAATTACAAGCTTTTGTACAAAAAATAGAACTACATATATATGTAAGCTCAGCTCCTTCATTTTTTCTTGTTAATCACATGGATACATAAACACACTGACACTCGATCCTTGAACACTGTATGCAAGATTTCTTCCACATCAGATTACCTGCTATAATTTTCAGGAGTAAGCTTGTGATGATAAAAGAACTCAGATGTAGCTAAATTTTTCAAATGACAAAGGTTAATGATTCAGCTAGCGATGACTTAGGAAATGGAAGCAATTTCTTGAGAAACATGTACAATAGCTCAACTGGCTTCCATCAACTAGCAAAGCATATCACATCGTTCACCTAATGGAGACATTTGACAATCTGAATAAGTTCAAGTATATGATCAGCGTGAGAAGTGAAAGCTTTCACTGAACACTACAAGACGCTACATGGAAAATAAGATAAGCAACTATCTATTCAGCATAAGTTCTTCTAACTAGGAAAGGCGAAGAATTTCACAAAGTCATGACTAGAAATACCAAAACAAATCCTTTATCATCAATACATTAGTCTAATCAGACAAATCAACAAATCATGGTTACAGAAAATCGACGGTAAATATATCAAATTCAGTTCAGACAACCATCTTAGTATCTACTCCCTCCGTTTCAAAATATAAGATGGTTTAGGTTTGTGAAGAAAATGAATCTAGACTTGTTTTAGTGTAGATTCATCCCAAAGATAAGTGAACCTACATACTAAAACAAGTCTAGATTCATTTTCTTCACAAACCTAAAACATCTTATATTTTGAAACGGAGGGAGTATAATCTTAGTATCTATAATCATAAGGAACCAGAAAAGTAGTACATGCACATCAGTCCTCATTATAACTTGATTAACCAAGATATAGGAACCAGAGAGAGACAGAGAGAGAGAGACGACATACACAGAGAGAGCTGGAGTACTTGAATTAGTGTACGTTGATCTTTCTGATGAAATGCGACATCGCCCATGCAACTCCAAACTGGAGATGTTCAGCTATGAATAGACGCTACCAAGTCCTTGGAGAGCACAATCAGCTTAAGTGGACAAGTCGAAATGGTCACTATGATAGCAGTCCCGTGGCTTAACACATCCTCTGGTAGTCTAAACTGTCCCTAGGTAATCTTTCCTTGACTAAAAAATTACTGAAGATATTAATGTAAGGGTACTATCATCCAAGTTAGAAGAACAATGCAACCCATCTTTCTAAAAGATGTATCATGTCAGAGAACTATTTAGTAATTTCAGTTCAGCTTTTATTTATCCCTTCTCTTGATGTACATTCATGCTTCTTACAATAGGTGAATTTTTGCTGCTATCTAGAGTATAGTGCTTTGCTAAGAATTTAGGAACATGCTAATTTGACATTTAGTTAGTGCATCCACCTTCAGTCTTTGGACTATAGTGCTTTCCTAATTTTTGCTGCTATCCAGAGTATAGTGCTTTGCTAAGAGTTCTCGCCGTCATGCCGGCCCTGCTGCTGCGTCCTCTGGTCCACCGTCGCGTCGGTGTTGTCTCTTCGAAGATGTGCCTGCAGCCGTCGACGTGCGCCTTCCCGGTGTTGCTCCGGTTGTCTTGAGGTGGGAACTATGTACTAATTAACCAAGCATTCTACTGTAATCATCCAAGATTTATCTCTCCTGCCCTTTCATTAAATTTCTAAATCCCTGTGTTCCAGCAGTGGGGCGACCATGAGACCTCACTGGAATGTTTTGGGCACGCATTTTTCCCAGCCGTCCCTCCTCTCCCTTCCTCCCCCAGGAAGAGGTGTAGGCGGCCACGGCGCCCTCTGAGTAGATTTCAGCGGCGTAGGTGGGCGGCACCGGTAGCGGCAGCTGAATTTCGAGTACTTCCGCCCTTGCACCTCAACTGTTCAATCATGTGATTCCCTCATCTCAACTCCTCTCCTCTCTTTCTCTATGGATTTGTCCTGAATGTCTGGTGCGTTAACAATTGGAGTAAAAGAATGGCTAGGCTGCACATGAGAAAGCTTTGAATTTGAAATTGCTTCTTTATATGTTTGAGCTCATGTCTGGATTGAAAATTAATTATCAGATGAAGTTTTCACTATTGGAGGTGATAATGATGTTGCTGAATTTTATTCTGACATGTTTAGATGCAAAGTGGGTCTTCTTCCTATGAAATAATTGGGGGTTCCTGTTATCTTTAGAGCTCTTAAAAATTCTGACCTAGATTTTGTTGATGCTAAATTTGTGGTCAAGTTGGATGCTTGGATGGGGGGTTCTACTTCTTCTGGTGGCAGGTTGACTTTGGTGAATGCATGTTTATCTAGTATACCTTGTTATGTGACGAGCCTTTTTCTTTTGAACAAAACTTTCATGGCTAAGTTGGATAAGCACAGATGTATATTTTTTTGGCATGGAAAAAAACTTAAGAAAGGCTATTATATGGTGGCTTGGAAAAGAATCTGTAGGTCCAAAAAGAAAGGTGGTCTGGGGGTTAAGAATTTGAGGAGGCAAAATATTAGCCTCCTATGTAAATGGTGGTGGAAGCTAGAAAATTATGATGGCCTATGGCAACAACTGGTTAAAGCTAAGTACCTTAAAAAACATAGTGTGGTCACTGTGGTGGAAAAAAGTACTGATTCTCCCTGTTGGAAATCTCTTTTAAGGATTAGGAAGAATTATTTGGCTGGGAGAAAAGTTTCCTTGGGTAATGGGAATCTAACTAGGCCGTGGGTTGATCCTATTGAAGGAAATTTACCTTTTGCTGAACAATTTCCTAGCTTGTTTGATATTTGTCATGATCAGAACATTACCATCAAGAAATGTGTTGAGATGGACTTTGAGATTCCTTTTAGGAGATCCCTTCGAGGTGTTATTTTAAGTCATTGGAATCATGTCTGTGGGGTTGTTAGATCTTTACATCTCTCCCCTGATGATGATAAGGTTTTCTGGGCTTTGAATGCAAATGGAAAGTTCTCCACCAAGTCTATGTACCAGTGGTTGGAGAGGAACCTTGCTAGCTCTAATAATAAATGGATTTGGAAAGCTAAATTTCCTCTTAAAATTCAAATCTTCATGTGACAGTTGTGTAGGGATGCGCTTCTCACTAGACAGAATATGAAAAAAAGGAACTGGTCTGGATATCCTATTTGCTCCTTTTGCAATTAAGTGGAAACTAATGACCATTTGTTCTTCTCTTGCTCTGTTGCTAAAGTGGTTTGGGGGGTGATGGGAACTACCATGGGGACTAATTTGGTTCCTGACAATTTTTGGCAAGCCATGACTTGGTTTCATTCTTTCCTCCCTCATCACGAAAAATTTTATGTGATCCTGATTGCTTCTCTGTGCTGGGCTATTTGGCTCACTCGTAACAAAGTTACTTTTGAAAATCACAAGCTGCATTCCCCCAGGGAAATTTCGTTTTTTGCTGGTTCCTTACTCTTATACTGGGCAGGTTTACACAAAGAGGATGACAAGGTGGCTCTTACTCAAGGGGCGTCCCAGTTGATGCAAGTGGCGGCAAGGGTGTACTCCAGATCAGCCTCCAGGGCTTCTCCTGTTCTGATGATCACGGGCGGCCCTTGATGCCTATGGATCTGCTTATCTTGAGCTGCTGTCGCTTCCTGAGGGTTTATGTTGTCTATGCTCTCATGCTTTTGTGATGGATGGTCGAACTTCTGTTGTGCTGAAACTTTGTGGTACCAGGTTTTTGCCCTACAGTGACGTCTCGATGGCGAGCGTTTATAGTAGGTTTCCTGGTACTGCACCAACTCGCTTTTATTTCTCCCTCCCCCTTTCTTACTTAGCTTGTAATAACAGACAATGAACTTGGTTATTTCCGTTTTATAAATGGAAAGGGGTGAAAGCCCGGTTGGAAAAAAAACATGGGATGCAATCCAGTTTTGAAGGTTGGAACAATGGCAGCGCCCAATGTTTTGAGTAAAATCACAATACCATATTAAAGGTGTACCACTGAAGGTTTTCTAACGTAGTTTGGAGCTATTGTTCATTCTGCTTGAGAGCACGGGTGCGGCATGCTGCCGCCCCATCCTTCTAGTAACATTCAGAAGTGGTGCACAAACACTAAGCAAGAAATGAAATGAAAAAAATGAACAAGAGAAAGCGTAAGGCTTTTAATTACCTCCGATTGTGAAATCATCATACGGTTTGTTTTAGGCAGCGAATATGTACCGTTTGTTCTTATCAAACCTTTAAACCTGTAACTATATGCATTAAAATTACTTCATAGGCTTAACATTATCACTAGCTGACCTTTTAGAAAAATATGTACTAGAGATGGTGTGTAGTACTGTAGCTAATGCAGAAGTAATTGTTCATGTCAAAGCAAACTGATATTGCAAAACATAATCAAATGCGAAGCAACCATAGGCTCACACGCCAACATTCAGAAAATTGCACGGTAAAGCTACAGTATGTGTACCTTTTACAAGAGGTACACACTGTCAGGTGCACGCTAGGTGGATGGGGAATTTGGTGTAGTAAATCAGGCCGGGATTGCATGAACAACAAGTAATTGAGGAATTAAAGGGATAAATTGGCAGAATTGAATGCTTGTAAAGGAATTGAAGAGGATAAAGCATAAAGCTGAAACAGGAAATTTAGGGTTTTTCTATATCGCGCCACCCAGCCACCCACTCTCCCTGGTTATATGGAGTTCCCAGAGGATCCGTGATTTACGAATTTATTCAAATTACAAACCAGCAGTTCAAACTTACACCAATCTGAGCCGTAGGAAACAGCGAAACGGTATCTAGCAATCCTAGCCGTCTGATAACTGATCCACCACCACAGCGGTTGACAGGAGCAAGCTACAGGGCCAGACACGCACCAATTCTATCCGTGAAGTGATCGAAGGACTATAAATGAACGGCTTCATCCTCTCTAATCACTCACAGTAAAGAACTCTGACTGGCCGTGATTGAATGTCTCTAAGAACTGAAACTTTCCCGGTGGGAACCAAGATTCAAGAACCCTAGAAATTTAGGGGGGAGGAGGCGGAACTTACCAGCAAGCAGGACACTACCGGGGGAGGTGACGGGGGCGTGACACCGGATACGGGACTGTTGCTTTCGCCGCCGATCTCCCGCCATTGCACCTCCATGCTCCAGGGCGCCTCCAAACTGGAGTCGCCGCAGTTCCTTTGGGTTGCCCACGAGGTCGCGCCTACAGGGGTGGGATGAACCAACTCAACTACTACCTCTGACCATAATAAGTTCTGCTGATTTAGTACAAACTTGAACTAAATCGGCAACACTTATTATGGATCGGAGTTAGTGTTGTTTTACATACCTTCTTTCACTCTACAAGAATGATAGAAAGTAAATCAATCACTTGCATGTCATAGTGACGGAGTTTGAACTGGTGCATTATACTTATAACATATTTTTGCTAAACGTACCAACACAGGACAATGTGCAATGTATGACCAACTGACTTTAAACAACATAAATCTTCTATTTTGTGTATAACAATTAAAAAATAGAAAATATTAAATATGTTACAAAGAGCAATAACGAAAACACCCACCGTCTAGTAACAACTATCACTAGTGAGATGTACTAACTCCAAGACCAGCGAAGGATTCGTTCATGTTTCTTTCAGGAACGACTCAACACATGCCCTAGTAAATCCTCGGTGTTGATTAATAAACTGGCGATGGTTTGCTCCGTGGTACTACACGTATCCGTGGCATTGATCACAATAAATATTAGAGGATCACAGCCGTCCTATCCTATCTAATAAAAGAAGGAGATATGACTCATTAGAATCAGGAAAACTAATACTCCAACGTACTACACGTACTCGATCCCCTCGGTGCAGCCCAGACCCCCAACCTCGTCGGCCGCCATGTCCAGCAGCAAGCCGGCCGACCGGGGGGCCAGCGGGCACTGGAGCGACCGCGAGACCGCCGCTCTGGTCCAGGCGTGGGGCCAGCTGTACCTCCGGTGCAACCGCCTCAGCGAGGCCGACTGGCGCGAGGTGTGCGGCGCCGTCAACGCCCACCGCGGCCGCCGCCGGGTGCCATTTCGACCGCACTGTTTCCTGGTGTCGGTCGCGCCTCTACTCGCTCAAGTCGCAGTACAAGAAGGAGGCCGCCAAGGGGCAGCCGACGTCGGGGTGGCGCCACTTTGCCCTGCTCCGGGCATTCCTCGGCGGCCCCGACAACGGCCCGCCTCCCGGCTTCGCCGCCATGACGCCACCGCCGGCGTCCGTGAAGAAGGAAGAGATGGTAGAGAAGGCGGAGGTGGATGAGGCGAGTGGGTCGGTCCCCGGCGAAGCGCAAGTTTTCCGGTATCGAGGACATCCTGGTCCGATCGGGCGGCCCGCCTCCCGGCTTCCCGGCCAGGATGCCGGCGACTACCAAGAAGAAGGAGATGGTGGAGGAGGTGGAGGTGGAGGAGGCGAGTGGGTCGGTCGGTAGGAAGACGGTCCCGGTCAAGCGCAAGTTCTCCGGTCTCCAGGACATCCTGGACCGGTCCGGCGGGCCGCCACCCTGCTTCCCGGCTAAGATGCCACCGACTGCCAAGGAGGAGGAGGAGGAGGAGGAGGTTGTGGGAGAGGGGCCAGCGCATGGGCCCGCGAGCGCGGAGGAGTGGTTGCCTGGGGCGGTGGTGACGAAGCTTGGGACGGTGGTGACGAATATGGTGACGAAGCTGTCGAACGTGTACTGCCACTAGAGCGTGGAGATAAAGAGGCTCGGCGTGGAGAGGCAGAAGATGGCGATGGAGTGGGAGATGATGAGAGCCGCCAAGGTGGAGGCCGATGACCTGCTGGGAGAAACCGAAGAGTAGTGTTGGAAGTACGTAGTGTTGCTTCATGTATCTTGTCTCGTTTTAATCACGCTTAGTTTTACACTTCTGCTGACAGACATTCAGCTCTGTACAAATAATACTATCATGCATGGGACGAACGTGAGCAGCCGTGGCGATCGAACTGCTACCGTTTGTATCCTTCATTCGGGCGGTGTGACAGAGTGAAAAACCGTATTTGCCGCTTAACCTGAATCCCCTGCAGAACTGTACTGTACGTACGGCGTTTGTACTGTCTTCGGTAAGGTATGGTAGTCGATTGGTACCCAAACTGGCCGCATGAGTTGGCAACACAAGGGAACGATCGGATAAGAGTAAATACACCATTAGTGCACTTTGTCGGAAACTGAATGTCTGAACCACTTAACTTGGTTCGAAATGCTACCAGCCCTGGTGTGCTAACGTGCCTCGATCGGCCGGAGGTTTGGGAAAATTCTATACGATTTTTTTTGTGTGTGTAGAAAGTACTTTTGAATTAATTAGGCCCCAAGCTCTGTTTCTACTCACACATCTAGTTCAACTTCTCTAGCGAGAAGATCATCGATCTTTTCAATTTTGCAGTGAAGGTATACATACATACATCTATCTACGATTGATGTGAGACCTCCCCGCGGCAGCCGGGGTAAAAAAAAAAAAAACTCAAAGTGCCTGAATCACACCTGCGATCGTGTTATTTCTGTTCTATGATCGAATTTCATACTTTTGTTCTTTGGTTAGGTGGACTGCTGGACGTGTTTGCATCTTTTGGAAGGGGCGATGGCACATACGTGCTGCCCTTGCATTTGGCGAAAACCCTTCTACCACTTGTTGCATTGTCTAGCATGCAAAACATGCAGACCAAAAACCCATGGCTAACACTGTATATGTACTCATCATCAGGTAAAGATGTTAGCATCACTCGAACATGTGAACGCACTACAGGAATGGCCAGATGCGCCGACGGCCGCCGGCTACGCCGACAGCCAAACGTCGGGGCCGTCGGCGTAGCACCGCACCGGGCCAGCCCAACTGACCAGCCCTCGGCGTAGCCAAGCCGTCGGCGTAGCATACACTACACCGACGGTCACCCTCGGCGTAGCGGCGGCCCTCGGCGTAGCTAGCGGACACGTGACACATGCCGGCAGCACGGACGACGCGCTAACGGTGCCGTCGGTTAGGCCGACGGCGACCCTCGGCATAGCATACGCCAACGGCCACCCTCGGCGTACCAGAAATGTACGCCGACGGTCACCCTCGGCGTAGCATTCTCTATTTTTCATATATTTTTTATTTGCATCAATTATTTATATATTTTTTTATTAATTGGATAATTTCGTACCCTCTGAATAGCAGTCTACACGTCCACATGAAATGTCGTTGCGAATCTTCTCACACCCCGAGAAATTTCTATATGTTTGTAAGTGTTATTATCGCATGTGGTTCTCAATAGCACTCACCACGACTACATGAAGTGCTTGCATGTGTCCCCCCTCGCATGCATGCGCTCTAACCTAGAGGCGAAGGTTCCGGGCCCGTATGAGGGTGGAATCTCCCCGTCGAGGTGAAACCGGGTAGGATAGTGCCCTAACTTGTGAGCCAACATGGTTTGACATCACCCTATGACCTAAACAAACACAAAACAAGAGAGAGCTACGCCGGGCTACCCCTGTCAGAGGAACGTCTAGGGGGGTAGACGATCCGAGTGTGCACAGAGATCAGGGTTTCGCCGGAGGAAGACCACGAGAACATCGGAATGAGATGAAAACTTGCATGTGCCCCTAGCATATGTGTGTGTGGGTGTGGTTAGAGGTTGGTATATATAGGTGCTTGCATGTGTCCCCCCTCGCATGCATGCGCTCTAACCTAGAGGCGAAGGTTCCGGACCCGTATGAGGGTGGAATCTCCCCGTCGAGGTGAAACCGGGTAGGATAGTGCCCCAACTTGTGAGCCAACATGGTTTGACATCACCCTATGACCTAAACAAACACAAAACAAGAGAGAGCTACGCCGGGCTACCCCTGTCAGAGGAACGTCTAGGGGGGTAGACGATCCGAGTGTGCACAGAGATCAGGGTTTCGCCGAAGGAAGACCACGAGAACATCGGAATGAGATGAAAACTTGCATGTGCCCCTAGCATATGTGTGTGTGGGTGTGGTTAGAGGTTGGTATATATAGGTGCTTGCATGTGTCCCCCCTCGCATGCATGCGCTCTAACCTAGAGGCGAAGGTTCCGGGCCCGTATGAGGGTGGAATCTCCCCGTCGAGGTGAAACCGGGTAGGATAGTGCCCCAACTTGTGAGCCAACATGGTTTGACATCACCCTATGACCTAAACAAACACAAAACAAGAGAGAGCTACGCCGGGCTACCCCTGTCAGAGGAACGTCTAGGGGGGTAGACGATCCTCGCCGGAGGAAGACCACGAGAACATCGGAATGAAATAAAAACTTGCATGTGCCCCTAGCATATGTGTGTGTGGGTGTGGTTAGAGGTTGGTATATATAGGTGCTTGCATGTGTCCCCCCTCGCATGCATGCGCTCTAACCTAGAGGCGAAGGTTCCGGGCCCGTATGAGGGTGGAATCTCCCCGTCGAGGTGAAACCGGGTAGGATAGTGCCCCAACTTGTGAGCCAACATGGTTTGACATCACCCTATGACCTAAACAAACACAAAACAAGAGATAGCTACGCTGGGCTACCCCTGTCAGAGGAACGTCTAGGGGGGTAGACGATCCGAGTGTGCACAGAGATCAGGGTTTCGCCGGAGGAAGACCACGAGAACATCGGAATGAGATGAAAACTTGCATGTGCCCCTAGCATATGTGTGTGTGGGTGTGGTTAGAGGTTGGTATATATAGGTGCTTGCATGTGTCCCCCCTCGCATGCATGCGCTCTAACCTAGAGGCGAAGGTTCCAGGCCCGTATGAGGGTGGAATCTCCCCGTCGAGGTGAAACCGGGTAGGATAGTGCCCCAACTTGTGGGCCAACATGGTTTGACATCACCCTATGACCTAAACAAACACAAAACAAGAGAGAGCTACGCCGGGCTACCCCTGTCAGAGGAACGTCTAGGGGGGTAGACGATCCGAGTGTGCATAGAGATCAGGGTTTCGCCGAAGGAAAACCACGAGAACATCGGAATGAGATGAAAACTTGCATGTGCCCCTAGCATATGTGTGTGTGGGTGTGGTTAGAGGTTGGTATATATAGGTGCTTGCATGTGTCCCCCCTCGCATGCATGCGCTCTAACCTAGAGGCGAAGGTTCCGGGCCCGTATGAGGGTGGAATCTCCCCGTCGAGGTGAAACCGGGTAGGATAGTGCCCCAACTTGTGAGCCAACATGGTTTGACATCACCCTATGACCTAAACAAACACAAAACAAGAGAGAGCTACGCCAGGCTACCCCTGTCAGAGGAACGTCTAGGGGGGTAGACGATCCGAGTGTGCACAGAGATCAGGGTTTCGCCGGAGGAAGACCACGAGAACATCGGAATGAGATGAAAACTTGCATGTGCCCCTAGCATATGTGTGTGTGGGTGTGGTTAGAGGTTGGTATATATAGGTGCTTGCATGTGTCCCCCCTCGCATGCATGCGCTCTAACCTAGAGGCGAAGGTTCCGGGCCCGTATGAGGGTGGAATCTCCCCGTCGAGGTGAAACCGGGTAGGATAGTGCCCCAACTTGTGAGCCAACATGGTTTGACATCACCCTATGACCTAAACAAACACAAAACAAGAGAGAGCTACGCCGGGCTACCCCTGTCAGAGGAACGTCTAGGGGGGTAGACGATCCGAGTGTGCACAGAGATCAGGGTTTCGCCGGAGGAAGACCACGAGAACATCGGAATGAGATGAAAACTTGCATGTGCCCCTAGCATATGTGTGTGTGGGTGTGGTTAGAGGTTGGTATATATAGGTGCTTGCATGTGTCCCCCCTCGCATGCATGCGCTCTAACCTAGAGGCGAAGGTTCCGGGCCCGTATAAGGGTGGAATCTCCCCGTCGAGGTGAAACCGGGTAGGATAGTGCCCCAACTTGTGAGCCAACATGGTTTGACATCACCCTATGACCTAAACAAACACAAAACAAGAGAGAGCTACGCCGGGCTACCCCTGTCAGAGGAACGTCTAGGGGGGTAGACGATCCGAGTATGCACAGAGATCAGGGTTTCACCGGAGAAAGACCACGAGAACATCGGAATGAGATGAAAACTTGCATGTGCCCCTAGCATATGTGTGTGTGGGTGTGGTTAGAGGTTGGTATATATAGGTGCTTGCATGTGTCCCCCCTCGCATGCATGCGCTCTAACCTAGAGGCGAAGGTTCCGGGCCCGTATGAGGGTGGAATCTCCCCGTCGAGGTGAAACCGGGTAGGATAGTGACCCAACTTGTGAGCCAACATGGTTTGACATCACCCTATGACCTAAACAAACACAAAACAAGAGAGAGCTACGCCAGGCTACCCCTGTCAGAGGAACGTCTAGGGGGGTAGACGATCCGAGTGTGCACAGAGATCAGGGTTTCGCCGGAGGAAGACCACGAGAACATCGGAATGAGATGAAAACTTGCATGTGCCCCTAGCATATGTGTGTGTGGGTGTGGTTAGAGGTTGGTATATATAGGTGCTTGCATGTGTCCCCCCTCGCATGCATGCGCTCAAACCTAGAGGCGAAGGTTTCGGGCCCGTATGAGGGTGGAATCTCCCCGTCGAGGTGAAACCGGGTAGGATAGTGCCCCAACTTGTGAGCCAACATGGTTTGACATCACCCTATGACCTAAACAAACACAAAACAAGAGAGAGCTACGCCGGGCTACCCCTCTCAGAGGAACGTCTAGGGGGGTAGACGATCCGAGTGTGCACAGAGATCAGGGTTTCGCCGGAGGAAGACCACGAGAACATCGGAATGAGATGAAAACTTGCATGTGCCCCTAGCATATGTGTGTGTGGGTGTGGTTAGAGGTTGGTATATATAGGTGCTTGCATGTGTCCCCCCTCGCATGCATGCGCTCTAACCTAGAGGCGAAGGTTCCGGGCCCGTATAAGGGTGGAATCTCCCCGTCGAGGTGAAACCGGGTAGGATAGTGCCCCAACTTGTGAGCCAACATGGTTTGACATCACCCTATGACCTAAACAAACACAAAACAGGAGAGAGCTACGCCGGGCTACCCCTGTCAGAGGAACGTCTAGGGGGGTAGACGATCCGAGTGTGCACAGAGATCAGGGTTTCACCGGAGAAAGACCACGAGAACATCGGAATGAGATGAAAACTTGCATGTGCCCCTAGCATATGTGTGTGTGGGTGTGGTTAGAGGTTGGTATATATAGGTGCTTGCATGTGTCCCCCCTCGCATGCATGCGCTCTAACCTAGAGGCGAAGGTTCCGGGCCCGTATGAGGGTGGAATCTCCCCGTCGAGGTGAAACCGGGTAGGATAGTGCCCCAACTTGTGAGCCAACATGGTTTGACATCACCCTATGACCTAAACAAACACAAAACAAGAGAGAGCTACGCCAGGCTACCCCTGTCAGAGGAACGTCTAGGGGGGTAGACGATCCGAGTGTGCACAGAGATCAGGGTTTCGCCGGAGGAAGACCACGAGAACATCGGAATGAGATGAAAACTTGCATGTGCCCCTAGCATATGTGTGTGTGGGTGTGGTGAGAGGTTGGTATATATAGGTGCTTGCATGTGTCCCCCCTCGCATGCATGCCCTCTAACCTAGAGGCGAAGGTTCCGTACCCGTATAAGGGTGGAATCTCCCCGTCGAGGTGAAACCGGGTAGGATAGTGCCCCAACTTGTGAACCAACATGGTTTGACATCACCCTATGACCTAAACAAACACAAAACAAGAGAGAGCTACGCCGGGCTACCCCTGTTTGAGGAACGTCTAGGGGGGTAGACGATCCGAGTGTGCACAGAGATCAGGGTTTCGCCGGAGGAAGACCACGAGAACATCGGAATGAGATGAAAACTTGCATGTGCCCCTAGCATATGTGTGTGTGGGTGTGGTTAGAGGTTGGTATATATAGGTGCTTGCATGTGTCCCCCCTCGCATGCATGCGCTCTAACCTAGAGGCGAAGGTTCCGGGCCCGTATGAGGGTGGAATCTCCCCGTCGAGGTGAAACCGGGTAGGATAGTGCCCCAACTTGTGAGCCAACATGGTTTGACATCACCCTATGACCTAAACAAACACAAAACAAGAGAGAGCTACGCCGGGCTACCCCTGTCAGAGGAACGTCTAGGGGGGTAGACGATCCGAGTGTGCACAGAGATCAGGGTTTCGCCGGAGGAAGACCACGAGAACATCGGAATGAGATGAAAACTTGCATGTGCCCCTAGCATATGTGTGTGTGGGTGTGGTTAGAGGTTGGTATATATAGGTGCTTGCATGTGTCCCCCCTCGCATGCATGCGCTCTAACCTAGAGGCGAAGGTTCCGTACCCGTATGAGGGTGGAATCTCCCCGTCGAGGTGAAACCGGGTAGGATAGTGCCCCAACTTGTGAGCCAACATGGTTTGACATCACCCTATGACCTAAACAAACACAAAACAAGAGAGAGCTACGCCGGGCTACCCCTGTCAGAGGAACGTCTAGGGGGGTAGACGATCCGAGTGTGCACAGAGATCAGGGTTTCGCCGGAGGAAGACCACGAGAACATCGGAATGAGATGAAAACTTGCATGTGCCCCTAGCATATGTGTGTGTGGGTGTGGTTAGAGGTTGGTATATATAGGTGCTTGCATGTGTCCCCCCTCGCATGCATGCGCTCTAACCTAGAGGCGAAGGTTCCGGGCCCGTATGAGGGTGGAATCTCCCCGTCGAGGTGAAACCGGGTAGGATAGTGCCCCAACTTGTGAGCCAACATGGTTTGACATCACCCTATGACCTAAACAAACACAAAACAAGAGAGAGCTACGCCGGGCTACCCCTGTCAGAGGAACGTCTAGGGGGGTAGACGATCCGAGTGTGCACAGAGATCAGGGTTTCGCCGGAGGAAGACCACGAGAACATCGGAATGAGATGAAAACTTGCATGTGCCCCTAGCATATGTGTGTGTGGGTGTGGTTAGAGGTTGGTATATATAGGTGCTTGCATGTGTCCCCCCTCGCATGCATGCGCTCTAACCTAGAGGCGAAGGTTCCGGACCCGTATGAGGGTGGAATCTCCCCGTCGAGGTGAAACCGGGTAGGATAGTGCCCCAACTTGTGAGCCAACATGGTTTGACATCACCCTATGACCTAAACAAACACAAAACAAGAGAGAGCTACGCCGGGCTACCCCTGTCAGAGGAACGTCTAGGGGGGTAGACGATCCTCGCCGGAGGAAGACCACGAGAACATCGGAATGAAATAAAAACTTGCATGTGCCCCTAGCATATGTGTGTGTGGGTGTGGTTAGAGGTTGGTATATATAGGTGCTTGCATGTGTCCCCCCTCGCATGCATGCGCTCTAACCTAGAGGCGAAGGTTCCGGGCCCGTATGAGGGTGGAATCTCCCCGTCGAGGTGAAACCGGGTAGGATAGTGCCCCAACTTGTGAGCCAACATGGTTTGACATCACCCTATGACCTAAACAAACACAAAACAAGAGAGAGCTACGCTGGGCTACCCCTGTCAGAGGAACGTCTAGGGGGGTAGACGATCCGAGTGTGCACAGAGATCAGGGTTTCGCCGGAGGAAGACCACGAGAACATCGGAATGAGATGAAAACTGTCATGTGCCCCTAGCATATGTGTGTGTGGGTGTGGTTAGAGGTTGGTATATATAGGTGCTTGCATGTGTCCCCCCTCGCATGCATGCGCTCTAACCTAGAGGCGAAGGTTCCAGGCCCGTATGAGGGTGGAATCTCCCCGTCGAGGTGAAACCGGGTAGGATAGTGCCCCAACTTGTGGGCCAACATGGTTTGACATCACCCTATGACCTAAACAAACACAAAACAAGAGAGAGCTACGCCGGGCTACCCCTGTCAGAGGAACGTCTAGGGGGGTAGACGATCCGAGTGTGCATAGAGATCAGGGTTTCGCCGAAGGAAAACCACGAGAACATCGGAATGAGATGAAAACTTGCATGTGCCCCTAGCATATGTGTGTGTGGGTGTGGTTAGAGGTTGGTATATATAGGTGCTTGCATGTGTCCCCCCTCGCATGCATGCGCTCTAACCTAGAGGCGAGGTTCCGGGCCCGTATGAGGGTGGAATCTCCCCGTCGAGGTGAAACCGGGTAGGATAGTGCCCCAACTTGTGAGCCAACATGGTTTGACATCACCCTATGACCTAAACAAACACAAAACAAGAGAGAGCTACGCCAGGATACCCCTGTCAGAGGAACGTCTAGGGGGGTAGACGATCCGAGTGTGCACAGAGATCAGGGTTTCGCCGGAGGAAGACCACGAGAACATCGGAATGAGATGAAAACTTGCATGTGCCCCTAGCATATGTGTGTGTGGGTGTGGTTAGAGGTTGGTATATATAGGTGCTTGCATGTGTCCCCCCTCGCATGCATGCGCTCTAACCTAGAGGCGAAGGTTCCGGCCCGTATGAGGGTGGAATCTCCCCGTCGAGGTGAAACCGGGTAGGATAGTGCCCCAACTTGTGAGCCAACATGGTTTGACATCACCCTATGACCTAAACAAACACAAAACAAGAGAGAGCTACGCCGGGCTACCCCTGTCAGAGGAACGTCTAGGGGGGTAGACGATCCGAGTGTGCACAGAGATCAGGGTTTCGCCGGAGGAAGACCACGAGAACATCGGAATGAGATGAAAACTTGCATGTGCCCCTAGCATATGTGTGTGTGGGTGTGGTTAGAGGTTGGTATATATAGGTGCTTGCATGTGTCCCCCCTCGCATGCATGCGCTCTAACCTAGAGGCGAAGGTTCCGGGCCCGTATAAGGGTGGAATCTCCCCGTCGAGGTGAAACCGGGTAGGATAGTGCCCAACTTGTGAGCCAACATGGTTTGACATCACCCTATGACCTAAACAAACACAAAACAAGAGAGAGCTACGCCGGGCTACCCCTGTCAGAGGAACGTCTAGGGGGGTAGACGATCCGAGTGTGCACAGAGATCAGGGTTTCACCGGAGAAAGACCACGAGAACATCGGAATGAGATGAAAACTTGCATGTGCCCCTAGCATATGTGTGTGTGGGTGTGGTTAGAGGTTGGTATATATAGGTGCTTGCATGTGTCCCCCCTCGCATGCATGCGCTCTAACCTAGAGGCGAAGGTTCCGGGCCCGTATGAGGGTGGAATCTCCCCGTCGAGGTGAAACCGGGTAGGATAGTGACCCAACTTGTGAGCCAACATGGTTGACATCACCCTATGACCTAAACAAACACAAAACAAGAGAGAGCTACGCCAGGCTACCCCTGTCAGAGGAACGTCTAGGGGGGTAGACGATCCGAGTGTGCACAGAGATCAGGGTTTCGCCGGAGGAAGACCACGAGAACATCGGAATGAGATGAAAACTTGCATGTGCCCCTAGCATATGTGTGTGTGGGTGTGGTTATAGGTTGGTATATATAGGTGCTTGCATGTGTCCCCCCTCGCATGCATGCGCTCAAACCTAGAGGCGAAGGTTTCGGGCCCGTATGAGGGTGGAATCTCCCCGTCGAGGTGAAACCGGGTAGGATAGTGCCCCAACTTGTGAGCCAACATGGTTTGACATCACCCTATGACCTAAACAAACACAAAACAAGAGAGAGCTACGCCGGGCTACCCCTCTCAGAGGAACGTCTAGGGGGTAGACGATCCGAGTGTGCACAGAGATCAGGGTTTCGCCGGAGGAAGACCACGAGAACATCGAAATGAGATGAAAACTTGCATGTGCCCCTAGCATATGTGTGTGTGGGTGTGGTTAGAGGTTGGTATATATAGGTGCTTGCATGTGTCCCCCCCCTCGCATGCATGCGCTCTAACCTAGAGGCGAAGGTTCCGGGCCCGTATAAGGGTGGAATCTCCCCGTCGAGGTGAAACCGGGTAGGATAGTGCCCCAACTTGTGAGCCAACATGGTTTGACATCACCCTATGACCTAAACAAACACAAACAGGAAAGAGAGCTACGCCGGGCTACCCCTGTCAGAGGAACGTCTAGGGGGTAGACGATCCGAGTGTGCACAGAGATCAGGGTTTCACCGGAGAAAGACCCACGAGAACATCGGAATGAGATGAAAACTTGCATGTGCCCCTAGCATATGTGTGTGTGGGTGTGGTTAGAGGTTGGTATATATAGGTGCTTGCATGTGTCCCCCCTCGCATGCATGCGCTCTAACCTAGAGGCGAAGGTTCCGGGCCCGTATGAGGGTGGAATCTCCCCGTCGAGGTGAAACCGGGTAGGATAGTGCCCCAACTTGTGACCAACATGGTTTGACATCACCCTATGACCTAAACAAACACAAAACAAGAGAGAGCTACACCCAGGCTACCCTGTCAGAGGAACGTCTAGGGAGGTAGACGATCCGAGTGTGCACAGAGATCAGGGTTTCGCCGGAGGAAGACCACGAGAACATCGAATGAGATGAAAACTTGCATGTGCCCCTAGCATATGTGTGTGGGGGTGTGGTGAGAGGTTGGTATATATAGGTGCTTGCATGTGTCCCCCCTCGCATGCATGCCCTCTAACCTAGAGGCGAAGGTTCCGTACCCGTATAAGGGTGGAATCTCCCCGTCGAGGTGAAACCGGGTAGGATAGTGCCCCAACTTGTAACCAACATGGTTTGACATCACCCTATGACCTAAACAAACACAAAACAAGAGAGAGCTAACGCCGGGCTACCCCTGTTTGAGGAACGTCTAGGGGGGTAGACGATCCGAGTGTGCACAGAGATCAGGGTTTCGCCGGAGGAAGACCACGAGAACAGCGGAATGAGATGAAAACTTGCATGTGCCCCTAGCATATGTGTGTGGGTGTGGTTAGAGGTTGGTATATAGAGGTGCTTGCATGTGTCCCCCCCTCGCATGCATGCGCTCTAACCTAGAGGCGAAGGTTCCCCGGGCCCGTATGAGGGTGGAATCTCGAGGTGAAACCGGGTAGGATAGTGCCCCAACTTGTGAGCCAACATGGTTTGTCATCATCACCCTATGACCTAAACAAACACAAAACAAGAGAGAGCTACGCCGGGCTACCCCTGTCAGAGGAACGTCTAGGGGGGTAGACGATCCGAGTGTGCACAGAGATCAGGGTTTCGCCGGAGGAAGACCACGAGAACATCGGAATGAGATGAAAACTTGCATGTGCCCCTAGCATATGTGTGTGTGGGTGTGGTTAGAGGTTGTATATATAGGTGCTTGCATGTGTCCCCCCTCGCATGCATGCGCTCTAACCTAGAGGCGAAGGTTCCGTACCCGTATGAGGGTGGAATCTCCCCGTCGAGGTGAAACCGGGTAGGATAGTGCCCCAACTTGTGAGCCAACATGGTTTGACATCACCCTATGACCTAAAACAAACAAAACAAGAGAGAGCTACGCCGGGCTACCCCTGTCAGAGGAACGTCTAGGGGGGTAGACGATCCGAGTGTGCACAGAGATCAGGGTTTCGCCGGAGGAAGACCACGAGAACATCGGAATGAGATGAAAACTTGCATGTGCCCCTAGCATATGTGTGTGTGGGTGTGGTTAGAGGTTGGTATATATAGGTGCTTGCATGTGTCCCCCCTCGCATGCATGCGCTCTAACCTAGAGGCGAAGGTTCCGGGCCCGTATGAGGGTGGAATCTCCCCGTCGAGGTGAAACCGGGTAGGATAGTGCCCCAACTTGTGAGCCAACATGGTTTGACATCACCCTATGACCTAAACAAACACAAAACAAGAGAGAGCTACGCCGGGCTACCCCTGTCAGAGGAACGTCTAGGGGGGTAGACGATCCGAGTGTGCACAGAGATCAGGGTTTCGCCGGAGGAAGACCACGAGAACATCGGAATGAGATGAAAACTTGCATGTGCCCCTAGCATATGTGTGTGTGGGTGTGGTTAGAGGTTGGTATATATAGGTGCTTGCATGTGTCCCCCCTCGCATGCATGCGCTCTAAACTAGAGGCGAAGGTTCCGGCCCGTATGAGGGTGGAATCTCCCCGTCGAGGTGAAACCGGGTAGGATAGTGCCCCAACTTGTGAGCCAACATGGTTTGACATCACCCTATGACCTAAACAAACACAAAACAAGAGAGAGCTACGCCGGGCTACCCACCCCTGTCAGAGGAACGTCTAGGGGGGTAGACGATCCGAGTGTGCACAGAGATCAGGGTTTCGCCGGAGGAAGACCACGAGAACATCGGAATGAGATGAAAACTTGCATGTGCCCCTAGCATATGTGTGTGTGGGTGTGGTTAGAGTTGGTATATATAGGTGCTTGCATGTGTCCCCCCTCGCATGCATGCGCTCTAACCTAGAGGCGAAGGTTCCGGGCCCGTATGAGGGTGGAATCTCCCCGTCGAGGTGAAACCGGGTAGGATAGTGCCCCAACTTGTGAGCCAACATGGTTTGACATCACCCTATGACCTAAACAAACACAAAACAAGAGAGAGCTACGCCGGGCTAAACCCCTGTCAGAGGAACGTCTAGGGGGGTAGACGATCCGAGTGTGCACAGAGATCAGGTTTCGCCGGAGGAAGACCACGAGAACATTGGAATGAGATGAAAACTTGCATGTGCCCCTAGCATATGGTGTGTGGGTGTGGTGAGAGGTTGGTATAGGTGCTTGCATGTGTCCCCCCTCGCATGCATGCGCTCTAACCTAGTGGCGAAGGTTCCAGACCGTATGAGGGTGGAATGGAATCTCCCGTCGAGGTGAAACCGGGTAGGATAGTGCCCAACTTGTGAGCCAACATGGTTTGACATCACCCTATGACCTAAACAAACACAAAACAAGAGAGAGCTACGCCGGCTACCCCTGTCAGAGGAACGTCTAGGGGGGTAGACGATCCGAGTGTGCACAGAGATAAGGGTTTCGCCGGAGGAAGACCACGAGAAACATCGGAATGAGATGAAAACTTGCATGTGCCCCTAGCATATGTGTGTGTGGGTGTGGTTAGAGGTTGGTATATATAGGTGCTTGCATGTGTCCCCCCTCGCATGCATGCGCTCTAACCTAGAGGCGAAGGTTCCGGACCCGTAGAGGGTGGAATCTCCCCGTCGAGGTGAAACCGGGTAGGATAGTGCCCCAACTTGTGAGCCAACATGGTTTGACATCACCCTATGACCTAAACAAACACAAACAAGAGAGAGCTAACTACGCCGGGCTACCCCTGTCAGAGGAACGTCTAGGGGGGTAGACGATCCGAGTGTGCACAGAGATCAGGGTTTCGCCGGAGGAAGACCACGAGAACATTGGAATGAGATGAAAACTTGCATGTGCCCCTAGCATATGTGTGTGGGTGTGGTGAGAGGTTGGTATAGGTGCTTGCATGTGTCCCCCCTCGCATGCATGCGCTCTAACCTAGTGGCGAAGGTTCCAGACCCGTATGAGGGTGGAATCTCCCCGTCGAGGTGAAACCGGGTAGGATAGTGCCCCAACTTGTGAGCCAACATGGTTTGACATCACCCTATGACCTAAACAAACACAAAACAAGAGAGAGCTACGCCGGGCTACCCCTGTCAGAGGAACGTCTAGGGGGGTAGACGATCCGAGTGTGCACAGAGATAAGGGTTTCGCCGGAGGAAGACCACGAGAACATCGGAATGAGATGAAAACTTGCATGTGCCCCAGCATATGTGTGTGTGGGTGTGGTTAGAGGTTGGTATATATAGGTGCTTGCATGTGTCCCCCCCCTCATGCATGCGCTCTAACCTAGAGGCGAAGGTTCCGGACCCGTATGAGGGTGGAATCTCCCCGTCGAGGTGAAACCGGGTAGGATAGTGCCCCAACTTGTGAGCCAACATGGTTTGACATCACCCTATGACCTAAACAAACACAAAACAAGAGAGAGCTACGCCGGGCTACCCCTGTCAGAGGAACGTCTAGGGGGGTAGACGATCCGAGTGTGCACAGAGATCAGGGTTTCACCGGAGGAAGACCACGAGAACATCGGAATGAGATGAAAACTTGCATGTGCCCCTAGCAAGATGTGTGTGTGGGTGTGGTTAGAGGTTGGTATATATAGGTGCTTGCATGTGTCCCCCCTCGCATGCATGCGCTCTAACCTAGTGGCGAAGGTTCCAAACCCGTATGAGGGTGGAATCTCCCCGTCGAGGTGAAACCGGGTAGGATAGTGCCCCAACTTGTGAGCCAACATGGTTTGACATCACCCTATGACCTAAACAAACACAAACAAGAGAGAGCTACGCCGGGCTACCCCTGTCAGAGGAACGTCTAGGGGGGTAGACGATCCGAGTGTGCACAGAGATCAGGGTTTCGCCGGAGGAAGACCACGAGAACATCGGAATGAGATGAAAACTTGCATGTGCCCTAGCATATGTGTGTGTGGGTGTGGTTAGAGGTTGGTATATATAGGTGCTTGCATGTGTCCCCCCTCGCATGCATGCGCTCTAACCTAGAGGCGAAGGTTCCGGACCCGTATGAGGGTGGAATCTCCCCGTCGAGGTGAAACCGGGTAGGATAGTGCCCCAACTTGTGAGCCAACATGGTTTGACATCACCCTATGACCTAAACAAACACAAAACAAGAGAGAGCTACGCCGGGCTAACCCCTGTCAGAGGAACGTCTAGGGGGGTAGACGATCCGAGTGTGCACAGAGATCAGGGTTTCACCGGAGGAAGACCACGAGAACATCGGAATGAGATGAAAACTTGCATGTGCCCCTAGCATATGTGTGTGTGGGTGTGGTTAGAGTTGGTATATATAGGTGCTTGCATGTGTCCCCCCTCGCATGCATGCGCTCTAACCTAGAGGCGAAGGTTCCGGGCCCGTATAAGGGTGGAATCTCCCCGTCGAGGTGAAACCGGGTAGGATAGTGCCCCAACTTGTGAACCAACATGGTTTGACATCACCCTATGACCTAAACAACACAAAACAAGAGAGAGCTACGCCGGGCTACCCCTGTCAGAGGAACGTCTAGGGGGGTAGACGATCCGAGTGTGCACAGAGATCAGGGTTTCGCCGGAGGAAGACCACGAGAACATTGGAATGAGATGAAAACTTGCATGTGCCCCTAGCATATGTGTGTTGGGTGTGGTGAGAGGTTGGTATAGGTGCTTGCATGTGTCCCCCCTCGCATGCATGCGCTCTAACCTAGAGGCGAAGGTTCCGGACCCGTATGAGAGTGGAATCTCCCCGTCGAGGTGAAACCGGGTAGGATAGTGCCCCAACTTGTGAGCCAACATGGTTTGACATCACCCTATGACCTAAACAAACACAAAACAAGAGAGATCTACGCCGGGCTACCCCCTGTCAGAGGAACGTCTAGGGGGGTAGACGATCCGAGTGTGCACAGAGATCAGGGTTTTCCGCGGAGGAAGACCACGAGAACATCGGAATGAGATGAAAACTTGCATGTGCCCCTAGCATATGTGTGTGGGTGTTGTTAGAGGTTGGTATATATAGGTGCTTGCATGTGTCCCCCCTCGCATGCATGCGCTCTAACCTAGAGGCGAAGGTTTCGGGCCCGTATAAGGGTGAATCTCCCCGTCGAGGTGAAACCGGGTAGGATAGTGCCCCAACTTGTGAGCCAACATGGTTTGACATCACCCTATGACCTAAACAAACACAAACAAGAGAGAGCTACGCCGGGCTACCCCTGTCAGAGGAACGTCTAGGGGGGTAGACGATCCTCGCCGGAGGAAGACCACGAGAACATCGGAATGAGATGAAAACTTGCATGTGCCCCTAGCATATGTGTGTGGGGTGGGTGTGGTTAGAGTTGGTATATATAGGTGCTTGCATGTGTCCCCCCCCTCGCATGCATGCGCTCTAACCTAGAGGCGAAGGTTCTGGGCCCGTATGAGGGTGGAAGCTCCCCGTCGAGGTGAAACCGGGTAGGATAGTGCCCCAACTTGTGAGCCAACATGGTTTGACATTACCCTATGACCTAAACAAACACAAAACAAGAGAGAGCTACGCTGGGCTACCCCTGTCAGAGGAACGTCTAGGGGGTAGACGATCCGAGTGTGCACAGAGATCAGGGTTTCGCCGGAGGAAGACCACGAGAACATCGGAATGAGATGAAAACTTGCATGTGCCCTAGCATATGTGTGTGTGGGTGTGGTTAGAGGTTGGTATATATAGGTGCTTGCATGTGTCCCCCCTCGCATGCATGCGCTCTAACCTAGAGGCGAAGGTTCCGGCCCGTATGAGGGTGGAATCTCCCCGTCGAGGTGAAACCGGGTAGGATAGTGCCCCAACTTGTGGCCAACATGGTTTGACATCACCCTATGACCTAAACAAACACAAACAAGAGAGAGCTACGCCGGGCTAACCCTGTCAGAGGAACGTCTAGGGGGGTAGACGATCCGAGTGTGCATAGAGATCAGGGTTTCGCCGAAGGAAAACCACGAGAACATCGGAATGAGATGAAAACTTGCATGTGCCCCTAGCATATGTGTGTGTGGGTGTGGTTAGAGGTTGGTATATATAGGTGCTTGCATGTGTCCCCCCCTCGCATGCATGCGCTCTAACCTAGAGGCGAAGGTTCCGGGCCCGTATGAGGGTGGAATCTCGCCGTCGAGGTGAAACCGGGTAGGATAGTGCCCCAACTTGTGAGCCAACATGGTTTGATATCACCCTATGACCTAAACAAACACAAAACAAGAGAGAGCTACGCCGGGCTACCCCTGTCAGAGGAACGTCTAGGGGGGTAGACGATCCGAGTGTGCACAGAGATCAGGGTTTCGCCGAGGAAGACCACGAGAACATCGGAATGAGATGAAAACTTGCATGTGCCCCTAGCATATTGTGTGGTGGGTGTGGTTAGAGGTTGGTATATATAGGTGCTTGCATGTGTCCCCCCTCGCATGCATGCGCTCTAACCTAGAGGCGAAGGTTCCGGGCCCGTATGAGGGTGAATCTCCCCGTCGAGGTGAAACCGGGTAGGATAGTGCCCCAACTTGTGAGCCAACATGGTTTGACATCACCCTATGACCTAAACAAACACAAAACAAGAGAGAGCTACGCCGGGCTAACCCCTGTCAGAGGAACGTCTAGGGGGGTAGACGATCCGAGTGTGCACAGAGATCAGGGTTTCGCCGGAGGAAGACCACGAGAACATCGGAATGAGATGAAAACTTGCATGTGCCCCTAGCATATGTTGTTGTGGGTGTGGTTAGAGGTTGGTATATATAGGTGCTTGCATGTGTCCCCCCTCGCATGCATGCGCTCTAACCTAGAGGCGAAGGTTCCGGGCCCGTATGAGGGTGGAATCTCCCCGTCGAGGTGAAACCGGGTAGGATAGTGCCCAACTTGTGAGCCAACATGGTTTGACATCACCCTATGACCTAAACAAACACAAAAAAAAGAGAGCTACGCCGGGCTAACCCCTGTCAGAGGAACGTCTAGGGGGGTAGACGATCCGAGTGTGCATAGAGATCAGGGTTTTCGCCGGAGGAAGACCACGAGAACATCGGAATGAGATGAAAACTTGCATGTGCCCCTAGCATATGTGTGTGTGGGTGTGGTTAGAGGTTGGATATATATAGGTGCTTGCATGTGTCCCCCTCTCGCATGCATGCGCTCTAACCTAGAGGCGAAGGTTCCGGGCCCGTATAGGGTGGAATCTCCCCGTCGAGGTGAAACCGGGTAGGATAGTGCCCCAACTTGTGAGCCAACATGGTTTGACATCACCCTATGACCTAAACAAACACAAAAAAAGAGAGAGCTACGCCGGGCTATACCCCTGTCAGAGGAACGTCTAGGGGGGTAGACGATCCGAGTGTGCACAGAGATCAGGGTTTCGCCGGAGGAAGACCACGAGAACATCGAAATGAGATGAAAACTTGCATGTGCCCCTAGCATATGTGTGTGGGTGTGGTGATAGGTTGGTATATATAGGTGCTTGCATGTGTCCCCCCTCGCATGCATGCGCTCTAACCTAGAGGCGAAGGTTCCGTACCCGTATAAGGGTGGAATCTCCCCGTCGAGGTGAAACCGGGTAGGATAGTGCCCCAACTTGTGAACCAACATGGTTTGACATCACCCTATGAACTAAACAAACACAAAACAAGAGAGAGCTACGCCGGGCTACCCCTGTTGGAGGAACGTCTAGGGGGGTAGACGATCCGAGTGTGCACAGAGATCAGGGTTCGCCGGAGGAAGACCACGAGAACATCGGAATGAGATGAAAACTTGCATGTGCCCCTAGCATGTGTGTGTGGGTGTGGTTAGAGGTTGGTATATATAGGTGCTTGCATGTGTCCCCCCTCGCATGCATGCGCTCTAACCTAGAGGCGAAGGTTCCGGGCCCGTATGAGGGTGGAATCTCCCCGTCGAGGTGAAAACCGGGTAGGATAGTGCCCCAACTTGTGAGCCAACATGGTTTGACATCACCCTATGACCTAAACAAACACAAACAAGAGAGAGCTACGCCGGGCTACCCCTGTCAGAGGAACGTCTAGGGGGTAGACGATCCGAGTGTGCACAGAGATCAGGGTTTCGCCGGAGGAAGACCACGAGAACATCGGAATGAGATGAAAACTTGCATGTGCCCCTAGCATATGTGTGTGTGGGTGGTGGTTAAGTTGGTATATATAGGTGCTTGCATGTGTCCCCCCTCGCATGCATGCGCTCTAACCTAGGGCGAAGGTTCCGGGCCCGTATAGGTGGAATCTCCCCGTCGAGGTGAAACCGGGTAGGATAGTGCCCCAACTTGTGAACCAACATGGTTTGACATCACCCTATGACCTAAACAAACACAAAAAGAGAGAGCTACGCCGGGCTACCCCTGTCAGAGGAACGTCTAGGGGGGTAGACGATCCGAGTGTGCACAGAGATCAGGGTTTCGCCGGAGGAAGACCACGAGAACATCGGAATGAGATGAAAACTTGCATGTGCCCCTAGCATATGTGTGTGGTGGTGTGGTTAGAGGTTGGTATATATAGGTGCTTGCATGTGTCCCCCCTCGCATGCATGCGCTCTAACCTAGAGGCGAAGGTTCCGGGCCCGTATAAGGGTGGAATCTCCCCGTCGAGGTGAAACCGGGTAGGATAGTGCCCCACTTGTGAGCCAACATGGTTTGACATCACCCTATGACCTAAACAAACACAAAACAAGAGAGAGCTACGCCGGGCTACCCCTGTCAGAGGAACGTCTAGGGGGGTAGACGATCCGAGTGTGCACAGAGATCAGGGTTTCGCCGGAGGAAGACCACGAGAACATCGGAATGAGATGAAAACTTGCATGTGCCCCTAGCATATGTGTGTGTGGGTGTGGTTAGAGGTTGGTATATATAGGTGCTTGCATGTGTCCCCCCTCGCATGCATGCGCTCTAACCTAGAGGCGAAGGTTCCGGGCCCGTATGAGGGTGGAATCTCCCCGTCGAGGTGAAACCGGGTAGGATAGTGCCCCAACTTGTGAACCAACATGGTTTGACATCACCCTATGACCTAAACAAACACAAAACAAGAGAGAGCTACGCCGGGCTAACCCCTGTCAGAGGAACGTCTAGGGGGGTAGACGATCCGAGTGTGCACAGAGATCAGGGTTTCGCCGGAGGAAGACCACGAGAACATCGGAAATGAGATGAAACTTGCATGTGCCCCTAGCATATGTGTGTGGGTGTGGTGAGAGGTTGGTATAGGTGCTTGCATGTGTCCCCCTCGCATGCATGCGCTCTAACCTAGAGGCGAAGGTTCCGACCCGTATGAGGGTGGAATCTCCCCGTCGAGGTGAAACCGGGTAGGATAGTGCCCCAACTTGTGGAGCCAACATGGTTTGACATCACCCTATGACCTAAACAAACACAAAACAAGAGAGAGCTAACGCCGGGCTAAATACCCCTGTCAGAGGAACGTCTAGGGGGTAGACGATCCGAGTGTGCACAGAGATCAGGGTTTCGCCGGAGGAAGACCACGAGAACATCGGAATGAAGATGAAAACTTGCATGTGCCCCTAGCATATGTGTGTGTGGGGTGGTTTAGAGGGTTGGTATATATAGGTGCTTGCATGTGTCCCCCTCGCATGCATGCGCTCTAACCTAGAGGCGAAGGTTCCGGGCCCGTATAAGGGTGGATCTCCCCGTCGAGGTGAAACCGGGTAGGATAGTGCCCCAACTTGTGAACCAACATGGTTTGACATCACCCTATGACCTAAACAAACACAAAACAAGAGAGAGCTACGCGGGCTACCCCTGTCAGAGGAACGTCTAGGGGGGGTAAACGATCCGAGTGTGCACAGAGATCAGGGTTTCGCCGGAGGAAGACCACGAGAACATTGGAATGAGATGAAAACTTGCATGTGCCCCTAGCATATGTGTGGTGGGTGTGTGGTGAGAGGTTGGTATAGGTGCTTGCATGTGTCCCCCCTCGCATGCATGCCTCTAACCTAGAGGCGAAGGTTCCGGGCCCGTATGAGGGGGGAATCTCCCCGTCGAGGTGAAACGGGTAGGATAGTGCCCCAACTTGTGACCAACATGGTTTGACATCACCCTATGACCTAAACAAACACAAAAACAAGAGAGAGAGCTACGCCGGGCTACCCCTGTCAGAGGAATGTCTAGGGGGGTAGACGATCCGAGTGTGCACAGAGATCAGGGTTTCGGTGGAGGAAGACCACGAGAACAGGAATGAGATGAAACTTGCATGTGCCCCTAGC